>CP092725.1:13697500-14297500 GCA_030273425.1 Microplitis manilae | reverse complement strand
CACCTGTTCCTCAGATAGTTGGCAGTATTGATTGCCTCTCCCCAGTACATGGTGGGTAAGCCCGAATGTATTAGCAGGCATCTGGCCATGTCGACGATTGTCCTGTTGAAGCGTTCTGCGACGCCATTCTGCTGTGGCGTGTAAGGCACTGTCAAGCGTCTCTTGATGCCTTCTTGTTTCAGATAAGCGTCGAATTGCCCATTGCAGTATTCTCGGCCATTGTCTGACTGTAACGCCTTGATTTTTGCTCCTGTCTGCTTCTCCACGAAGCTCTTGTACGACCTGAAAGTCTCGAAGACCTGGTCTTTGCCTTTTAGCATGTACAGCATACACCAGCCACTAAAGTCGTCAATGAAGGATACAAAGTATCGGTTTCCACCCTCTGATCTGATTTTGGACGGTTGGCACAAATCAGTGTGCACTATCTCCAATATCCGGGTGCTTTTCTTTTCGCGAGTTGAGAATGGCTTCGCTGTCATTTTACCTAGGTGGCATACATCACATGATGTTGCACCTCCCGACAGTTGCTTCATCCCTGTTGCGTGTCCTCGTGACAGGTCTATCACGGCGTTCATATGCAGATGTCCCAATCTTGCATGCCATAAATTTGCTTCTTTGGTTTGGGAATTCTCCGTTGTCGCAGCATTTGCGTCGTTGTCACGAATATTCTCCTTCCTAGCCATCTTGACTTGTTCTCCATATTCACGTAGGTAGTACAGGTCTCCAACTCGGTCTGCGATCAAGGTGACATTTCCATCCATATCCTGAATGACCGCTTCATTTTTCCTGAATACGACCTCCCAATCACAGTCGGTGATTTTGGAGACGGAAATCAAGTTAGTACGCAAGTATTTAACAAGTAAGGTATTTTGCAAATTTACCTGCCTTTTTTCTTTATTATCCATCGATGCCATCAGTCGTACGCTGCCTTTGGACCTCGATATCGTTGATGTCGAGTTCGCCATGTTTAGCGTTGATGAGCATTCCCTCATGTCGGTCATCAAATCCTCATTTGCACACATGTGCGCAGTACAACCGCTGTCAAGACACCATCTTGGCGTCGATGATGCTGTGTTCACCTCTTCCGTACCAGTGATTTCCACGTAGAAGTTCTCTGAATTCCTCTGGACATTTCTCGCTGATTCATGATGTTTATTTGGACATTTGGCCGCGAAATGATCTGTTTTACCGCATGTGAAACATTTGCGTTTTTCCTTTTTCTTCGGCTTGTTCTGCGATCGGTCCCTGTGGTACCGACGACCAGCATACAGAGCGTCGTTTCCACCTTCGCTACCGGCACCACGCCGACTTCGATTTTCATCTAAAATCTTGCCTATTAAGGTGTCCAGACCCGGCAACTCGTTCTGTGATCGCATAGCACATTGGAAATTTTCGTAGCTTGGCGGCAGTCCCTTGAGAATAAGAATGGCTAGCATGTCCTTTGCAAATGGTACGTTCATGCCTTCCAGTTGTTCGACGTCGTTGGAAAATTTGTCCAACTTTTCTCTGAAGTCATCATCATCTTCGATTTTGAATGATGTTACATCCGTGAGCAGCTCGATTTTACGTACTGGACCTTTTGACGCGTGGATTGACTGTATTTTCAGCCAGACTTCCCTTGACGTTTCACATTTTGAAATGCTCTTTAGTTCGGCGCGTCCCATCGACAATACAATATCTGCTTTGGCCTTGGCGTCGTTTGACTTCCACTTGGTTAGCTCTCGCTGTGTCGATTCATTTCCAGGTACGACTTCTGGAGCGGCGATTTCTCCACTAACATATCCCCATCGATCATGTTTCACCAGGAGTGACTGCATCCACACCTGCCAGACGTCGTAATTCGTCTTGTTCAACACTTCGAACCTAGATGATCCTTCTGAATACATTTTTTTTTGTAGGTTACGTTCGCCAC
The DNA here is from genome assembly GCA_030273425.1 of Microplitis manilae. NCBI lineage: Eukaryota > Metazoa > Arthropoda > Insecta > Hymenoptera > Braconidae > Microplitis > Microplitis manilae. Next base: position 14,295,588 of record CP092725.1, on the reverse strand, counting down.
GTGCTCACGAATAAAATTTCTTTTTCACGTTTTCACAATTTTAACTTTTATTTTTTTGTTTTAACTCGCTACTGGGCCCATAACCTGTAGGAGTTTTGCAGGGTATGGAGTAATTATATTAGAATTGTGTAAAGATAAGTGATAAGTTTATTAATGAAATGTATCTCGGTTAGTAGATATACATATATATAAGTATGTGTATATACAGTGTATCTGACCGCTAGTCAGTTGCGCGGCGAGCGTGCGCATGAGGCATGTATATGTGTGTGTGAATGTATTACTACATCTTCAACAAATAATAACATCTATAATAATCTTAGTATCCCATCCTAAAATCCGATACTACATTACTGATTTAGTTACAATTCACTTGTACACTGAATCTTTTCACAATTTAAACAATTGATATTTTTAGATTATGTATTATTATTAAATATTTGTATAAGAATTTCATCTTGTATTTAATGCGTCCTTTTTACACACCTGATGGTGGATTTATGCGCGAAATTACTCAGCCCGAGATGGAATCACAAATTCAAGTGATTTGTGTCACTGTATCGATCGGACCGGATGTTTCTATAAATCTAAGAGGATTTTTAATAGATAGAAAAGTCGATTATTGTTTTTTTCAACGCCTAAGCGGATCACTGCAATAATTGACTGCAAAAAGATGTTAAGTTTAGAATGCTTTATTGCTTATTCAACGCCGAAGCGAATTCCTGCGATAAGGTTTAAATAGAAAATATTAAAGATCCTCTTATTGACCTTTCAACGCCTAGGGCGGAATCCTGCAATAAGAGTGCACGAAAGGTTGACGTTCGAATATTCGCGGACCGTAAGTTAGAAGAACCGACCAGCCAAAAGCTAATTTTAGAGTGTCTTATTGCTTCTTCAACGCCGAAGCGAATTCCTGCAATAAGGTTTAAATAAATATATTAAAGATCCTCTTATTGTCCTTTCAACGCCTAGGGCGGAATCCTGCAATAAGAGTGCACGAAAACACGACGTTCGAATCTTCGCGGACCGTAAGTTTTAGGAACTGACTGGCCATGAGCTATGGGTGCTCAGGCTTTTTATAAACTTTGGTTTGGTGATTGATGGGGAATTTTTAATTATTGTCATTGGTGGAAGGTGATGACAGCTTATTAATTGTTCGTTAAACTTATTGCAGTTATCCTCCCACTATTCTTTGACGGATAAAAAGGTGGAAAAAGCTGACGCTGCGTTTTCGCGCGCTTTTGAAAAGAAGAGCTCTGTAATAATTATTTTTGATAATTATTAGAATAAATAAAAAAAAAATTTATTTGGACGTAACACTGGACTTTTTCCTGCTGGTTTAGCTTGCCGGAATCCAGGGATCGTTGGGGGAAAGCGCGGGATAAATTAATAATAATTATTAAAGAAAATAATAAATTCATACGAAAAACTTATAATATAAACTGCCTTCCTATATTCAACAATTTTTCTTTATAAATATCAGTCAGGGTAACGAGATAATAACAATATGGTTTACAACTAAACAATAATATACGGTTTATATATTAAGTGATAGTTTACGAAGGGTTACATCCACGGTTTCCGATCACAAGGTGCCAGAGGGCTACGGCAACGGGCCTGTTAGCTTTGCAAGTTATTCCCTTCCCAGAAAATCGCGGACTACTCCCAACAAGACTAGTACCCCCCCCCCCTTTTCCACCGGTGACTCAACGTCGTCCGGGGTCCCTACTAGCTACTTCTAAGGACAAGTAGATCAAATCCTGCGAGCCCCACCTACTCGGTCTATGTTCAACTCCAGTATTTCAACAAAAGGCCAAAATCCTGGGATGTCTGGTTAACTTACCTCAATTTTTCCAACGGATGTATTGGGGTGAGGTAAAAATAACTATTCAGCAGAATCAAATTCACCAGAATATTTACCGTCCAGACTGGTTATCTTAAAACGAATTTTTCATCGGTACTTAAAGGTTCAGGTAACCTTTGTACCCGTTGAAACAAATTAAATGATTTGTCCCTCTGATGGCGGCTCGGGTACTAGTAATGATGAAAGAAAAAGTATGAGTATTTCATCAATATATTTTATCGACAACTCAAAGTGTTTTAATTTCGATATTTTGGATAACTATGCCTACGAATTGATATAATATAAGATAAAGAATATTCCATTTGCTTGAAGAAGAATTATATGATACAAAATAATAAAATTATCCGAAACATCAAGTGTTTGCATTGTAACCGTATGTTTCTGATTTTGCGACTTGAAAATCGAGCGCAAAATCTAACTAATTCTACGGTCATCTATTAGAATAATTTGTATGTTAATTATCACTCCTCAGTCATTCGGAGCCATGTCAGAGGTCACCTAAATCAAATTCTATTTGAGTTTAGACGAGAGTGGGGTAGTTCCACCCCTCCAAAAGTAACATATAAAAGGACCAGCAAACACTTGCTCGTGGGGTTAGGCCCGGGCCATTATCTAGAGTGGACTGAGGACGCTTAGCGAGGTCACTACTCTAGTACCAGGATTCATAACAATTTATTTAAGTCAGCCTAACGATAAGTTTGTTATCTAGTCATTTAGCCCAGTAATCAGTTCTATCTCGGTTAGTCTATTACCAGAATAATTTTATCTATTGAAACTTTTCTTATATATTAAACTAAATTATTAATTTTATTATAAGTGATATTTGTTTTATTCGAATTCATTAAATAAGGAGATTTCGCGACTCCTTCACCTGGTTAATGAAAACCAAATTTGATTATTAAGTGAGTGTTGTGGTTTAGTGTACAACGTCTGCCCGTGTGGATTTCACTGAGGAGGATTGACATCGAGCCTATCACGATTGGAGATCGTGATGGGCGTAGGTACGATATTCGTATAAAATGTAGTGAATAAAAGAGACTTTCATTGATCAAGGACCGATCCTATGACCTGGGCTCACGTGACAAAATGCTCAGTTTATTCTATTTTATATTTAAATCGCGCCTACACAATATTGTTAAGGACAATATTGATAAAACCCAAAACGATTTCCAATTTATTATGTGATTGATCTAACTTCACAATCAAACGTCGAGCGGTAAACGTAAGATTGTATACCCCCTTCTGTGAACTATCGGTCTGAGTGGCTAGACAGGTAGAAAAATAAGGGGCAAAGGGAGGTGGGTTGCCGAAAAACCTCGTGAAGCGAGTATCTCGTTGTTAAAGTAAAATTGCCTGATAAATAATGCTTTTCAAATGTTTTATGTTAACGAGTATTTATTTATTAAGGACTCAATATTCTCAAAATACAAAAGGGTTACAAATGGCAATATTTAGAATAGTAAATATAAAAGTAAATGTTTCATGCATATGGTTTAAAAATATTTCAGAGTATATTAAAATAAAAATGCCAAACAATGGTTACAATTTTTAAAACACCCTAAACAGGTTTTGGTTAGGTGTCAGGACTGTCAGCAGTAACACAGTCCGGAGTTCAGTAAGGTTTCGAGTTTGATTCCCAAAAGAACTGATGAGCTAAAGTCCATGGTCTTTTTATATGATTTTCACATATGAAAAGTGGTGGTAACTTGTTTCCCATACGAAAAGACTCGGACCTGCCTGAAAGTTCTAGGCCCATGCACACGTGTGATCCCTGGGAAATAGATTTGACTATGAAGTAGGCCGATGACTCTGGCGTCATTCTGTCGCCGAGCAACGTTCGTGCAGGAAACCATAAATTTGATGGTTTCCATTAGCTTTCTTTAAATTCCAAGAATCACATCCCGGTGCCCATGAGTTGGTTGGTCTATAGTTTAAGATAAAAAATCAAAGAAAAGATTGCCGTTATATGCTTAGATTCTTAAATGGGAACGGATACATAAATTTTTAAAATATGTTAAGTAAAAATGATGAAATTTCAAGAAAAGAGAAATCTATAATACGCATGGTCCATTAGTTCAATACGACTTAATTGTAGAGCCTTGAAAACGTTCAGGTAGGTATGTTTGTCCGGTACGACTGCTGGCGTCAATAAGTCGGCGTAATATATAGAAAGGTCAATGTATAAAAGGTCTAAATAAAAATGAAATTTTTGAATGTAGCAGCCGTGACAAGTCCATGGAGCCCGGAAGATTTACGGAAGGAAAATCCGGCACCGAGTCCAGGCCACTCCAAGATATATCATCGACCGATACCTTCAGTAAGCCAACCACAAATTTGATGTCCTAAATACGCACACATATTTTTATACATGATAATTTGCATACTTCAACGTAGCCCGAAGCCTGTGCGACGGAACATAAGTTGTCAAACAGAGGTAGTCACAGACGGAGCTTATAAAGATGTCACGTAGCGATTCAAACGTGAATCGCTGCGCGCCCTTTCCTATCTCGCCGTGAATTTAACAACACCTCCTAGCTCAAATTAAGCGCATTCATTTATTATGATTTGTTATTATTTAAATATTTATAGTATTTTATTGGATTATTTTATTATGATTTAATTATAAATTGATTGATATTATTGTTTATTACGTTTATATTTATGTTTTGATAATTATTTTGATTTGTATGTACTTAATCAATATTTTCATTTCAGTCAGTAGCTCACGTGTTGTAGAGCGTACATAAAAATATCGACCGAAGGGAGAGTAAGTCGATATTTTTCTCCAGTCACGTGGTGCACTGAAATAATTATTATTTTATTGTTTAATGGGTCAAAAATTATTATGTTTATGTTTGTAAAGTGAGCGAATGCGCAAAAAGGATCTGGTTTAGGTGTGATGTAATCTTAACAACTAAAAATTTACACAAATTATTATAAGAAATAAATTAGATATTTATTAACACTATTTACACTTAAAACTGTGAGAAGATAATATGAAAAAGCGAATGCAATAAAACGTATACGAGATAGCGAATGCAGCTAACAATTATTATAGTATAGCGGAGCGGTTTTAGAGTACGAGGTTGTACTCTTGAATTCAGGAGCGAAAAGACCCAGAGAAAATGTAGTTGGAGACGACGTGGCCGCTTGGTGGTGACGTGGCAGCTTCGATGTGTAAAGCGAATTCCCTGATTGGTTGGCTGGGAGCGGGGCTCTCATGCCAACTTGACTTGGCCATGAGCTAGAATTTGTATGTACCGGGCCTAAATAGCGAGTGACCCGGCACTATACTGACTATCAGTCAGTAGCGAGTTCGGCAACTCACGGCCGTTGCGGAAATGCACGAAGCTTTTCAAATTGTCTAAGCTCGTGACTGAACAATGTTTATAAATAGAAAATATTATTTAATTTATTATCATAATATAACTCAGGTCGTTTAATGAATTTAAATACTTTATTTTAATTAATAATTTCGGGTCCGAGGTTGTTAGAGGGGATAACACGTGAGTGATACCCCTCCCTCAGAAAAATCAACGAAAATATAGTTAGAGAGGACCGGGATCTTGTAAAGATAGGACGTGTTGTTGTCCGTGATTATTATTTTTGAGTAAATTGTTCCGGCCCAGTTGCCGTAGTAGAATATTTGCATAAAGTTTTTTTAATTTGAATAATTAGTATTTTGTTAAATATAGTAAAAATACAGTTTATGTAATATTGGTAATTGAAAAACTCCAGAAGTAAATTATTGTCAACGCCGATAAGTCAATTGTGTTATCATTTGTTGCATCGGCTATCACTGGTCCTTTAGTGGAGTTGATCGCGATATTTGTTCGATAAATAATTGAACTTGAGTTATATTATCATAATAAGTTGAATTTGTCCGGCGTGCGTTTCAAGTACGTAGACGCGTCGAGCAAATTCCTTAGAGGATTAGACAAGGATAGTAAGAGTGGCTCCTTGTCTTACACTAGTATTTTACATATTATTTTAAAAGTATATTTGAGTATTGAATATTATTTCTCTGGGTAAAATTTATTTTATAATTTGATGGTATGCAACCCAGTGTTGCCAAATGTATTGAGTACCCGCGTCTTTCTCTCCCCAGAGTAAATAATTTAAAATAAATGAAAAAGATTATTATTATTTTATTAGTTTACAATTTATGTGAGTTTGAATAATTGTAACTTGTATTTGAATTCCCCAGTGGATAATTTAAAATGAATTATTGGTATTTGATTGTAATGAGTATATTTGAATTTGATAAAAATTTATTATAAAGAATTAATTATATTGAACAGTATCTGGATATTATAATCATCTGTTGAGTTTATTTAAATATATTTTGAATTAAATAATTTACTAAAAGGAATCCAGTGATTGCCAATATTTATTTGTTTGTTTCCTGGATATATTTTGTACTAATCATTCCTTATTATTATTTTTGTTCATTATATATTGTGACGTTATTTTTCGTATGGGGGTCATATCAAAGTGAACGTCACAAGCACCAACTGATTTTATCGTATTTATGAGCATGGTAACTCAAGACTTAGAATTTAGCATGCAGGTAGTAACGATTTTTGATACGGATTTTTGATTAAGTTAAAGTTTAAGAATTTAATATGGAGTAACGTCTAGCTACAGTTATGGGTTTTTGATAAGAAAAATTAAAGTAAAGATATAGAATCAGAATTATAGAAATTAAATATGGAATATTGTTTGAGATTAAAGTTTGGAAAATGATAAAGCTTGAGTTTTGGTTTACAGTTTTGGAATTTTGAGTATGTGGAGAAGTCAGTGTTACCGTGGAGCGGGATTTGAATTAGTCACCCGGTATCATCTGATGATAGAACCTAGTTCTATACCTATGAGACTTCTTGGTAGATTGCAGAGGTCTAGCTGAAATGCTAGCGCTCCAGTGTATAAGGAATTTGATGGATGCAGATTGGGATCAGATTTTGAGTTTTGGTTTGGCAGGCCTCAACAGTAATTTTGTGACCGTTGGTGTTGTGGAAGCCGTTTGGTCATTTTTAATTGATTTTGTCTGACAGGCCTCAGAGGACAAGCTATGACCACTTGTACCGCTGAGGAAATCATAGGTCACTTAGTTTTAAGTTCTACGATCCCAGCTGAAGTCTGTTCCAGGAGAGCAACTACCAAGGATATCCATACTCAAAATCAGGTTTAGAGAATACGTTTGGTGAGGTATAGCCTCCAGTTACCGACATAGTAGAGTTTGAAATTGATTTATAGATTTAGAATACAAAGGTCAGTTATAGATAATGATAAGATTTAGTTGAGGTTTTGGATTTGATGATTGAGAATTGAGAAGTCGAAGGGAGACCTTCGAAGAGTACGGACGTGAGCATTGAGCTCTGGTCGCTTGAGGCGAGCAGACGTGTCCAGTAATGGCTACAGTATCATGGCATTGCGGTAAGCTACAGATTTAGAGTATTGCTACAGAAGTATTATTAAAACAGTGTAAGACGTGACTTGATATTTTATTCATCAGTAATCAGGTATGAAATAATTATGATAATTATTAATAATTAATAGAGTTCGATTCAAAATCTTGAGATATCATAATACTGTTTTAAATAAAGAAAATATGTAAGATCTGAGAGAATTATGAGAATATTGTTACAGTTAGAGTCATGTTCACGATTTATTGTTAATATTATTTTGTAAAATAATTATAAGAGATATGTTTGATTATTAAACCAATTGTCGTCTAATTAACGTCATTATTAGACCCATGTACGTTAGTTTTACTAGTTTTATTAAAGAAGATGTTCTAGAGTATCAGTTTTATAATTTATTGTTCTAGTTTACTGAAAATTAGTTGATCGTTATTTAGCTCTAGTAATTAATTAATTTATTTGGAATGTATTGCTGCGCATCATTTTGATGTCAATTCACCTTTTTGTTAAGATTAAAATCTTATTATAAGTAACTTCAGTATTTTGTTACAAAGAAGGATTATTTGTACGATGCTACAGTATTTTGTTTATTGTTAAATAGAGATTTGAGTTTATTGTTGTTTAATAAAAATTACAAATTCGCTAATAATCTACATGAATTCGGAATGATGTAACCCGGACCACTCCCTCTCTCCATAAACCTACACACTGAGCGACACCATGGCATACCGTAACTCTGTTTTTAGTTTTCTAGTCTCTGTTTTCGGTTTTGCTTATAAGTTCTGAGCATTTCGTTAAGTTTTAGTTATAGTAGTTTTTTTGTATTTAGTTTGCGTGGTTTTGGTGATAATTCCACAGATCAAAAATTATTCAGTTTTTATTTATGCGTGGTTTTAAGATAGTTCCACAGATCAAAAATTCATCTAATTATTAAGATTTACTGGTTCGGTGATTCCAGTGATAAAAATTACCTGGCGCCCGTATTCGCAATGAGACTGGAAACTAAAGGCAGAGAACGAAGTTGTAGCGCAGAATTTAGCGTATTAACGTATGCTTATATGTCTGGATTTTGAGTTATAATATTTATTTGGTTGTCATTTCGCTTGGTGCATACATTCTCGCTCAAGATACTGTCCCGTGATCTCTCCCCTGAATTGTTATTATTTTTGTCCGTTTTGTAAAAACGGAATGGCGCCCTCGTGCACTAACCCAGCCTGAGGAGCTGGTCCAGGCACAATTTTCTTTTGTTTATAATTATTTAGTATTTTGAGTTATATTTATTATTTTTATTTTTAATTTTTAATACACTTGGGTGACCACATACGACTCCGGATTTTTATTCGCGTCTCCGTCGCGAAAAGAAAAACGGTTTACGTTATAAAGATTTGGCATATTTCTTTTGTAATCTTAACTATCATAATGATTTAAGCACGGCAGCAGTACAGGTAAATATTCCTATAAAAAAAAAAAAAAAAACAAAAGATGAAATTTGTGAAGCTAAAATACCAATTATAAAAAATGTGCAAGAATACTGCACATAGGATATTTGTGAAACACATAAAGCAGTTAAATATTTTGCTGCAAAGTTTTATCGTTTGGCCATCAAAATCAACAATACGTGCATCTCTACCGGAATCTTTTAAGTGGCATTACCCAGACACGCGTGTGATAATTGATTGTACTGAAGTTTACACAGAAGTACCACCAGAAGTGAATCAAAAAGTATTAATGTGTTCTGAATATAAACATTGTCATACTGTCAAGTTTATGGTGGGTTGTGCACCAGATAGATTTATCACTTACGTCTCCAAATGTTATGGTGGCCGTGCTGGTGATTGCTTCATTCCAAACGATTGTGGTTTGATTGATTTAATTGAGCCCGGTGACGTTGTTCTTGCTGACAAAGGATGTGCCCAGATAAAAACTCAAGTCGAAAATAAAAATCCTATTTTAATCATGCCTCCTTTGAGCCACAAAGATCAATTTACCCCTGAAGAAGTTGACGTAACATACAACATTGCTTCTGTAAGGATACATGTAGAACGAGTAAATCAACGAATTAAGGACTTTAGAATTCTATTAAAAGGACCTAATTCATTATTTCCTCATATCGACGAAGTTGCTTTTGTCATTTGTGCTTTTGTAAATGTACAGAAGCCATTGTTTAAAGAAAAAGAAGTTGACCAATAAAACTTTTTCAAACAATTGTAAAATCTGAATTAAACTTCTAATAGTATTAAATAAAAACGAATTAATTGTTTACAAAAAAGAAAGGTTTTATTTTCTTAAATAAATTCAAATTTAATGTTTGTTATTTCCCTGTTTTTTAATAACTCAGGCATAAGATAAGTACAGGCTTATAAATGATAAAATATTTATATTATATTATCCGCCAGTAATATAAAGTATTTTCAACAAAGATAAAATTTATGAAACTTTTCGTAATGAATTCGTACAAAAAAGAATTTTTTACGATTTTTATAAAATTAAGATAATGATAAAAATAATTTTTGGCAACTTTAAAATCTCAACAGTCTTAGAAATAACAACTATTATAAAATTTTTTTAACACTGCCAAATTTGTGCTAATCTTAGATTCTTAATCAGTTAAACTATAATTAACTATTCTTAAGATCTACGTAGTATCACATTTGGTCGATTGCAAAATTATTCTTAGATAATTTTATAATTTATATCTGAGAAGTAATCTATTAATGATAATCATAAATGTATTGTTACTTAGTAGAGCATTTGACGTATGATTTTTGAATGCATTGGGTGAAATAAAATTTTTCCAGATGAGGTATTAACTTATTCAACTATTGATTGTCACGTTATACGGTAAGTAATACACTACCTATTGGTGAGTACACATACAAATCACAAAACTTTATATTAGTCACATACATTTGCAGCTGGACCTAAATGTTAATTGGATGCATTGTACTCAAATGTAGTCCATTTTCATCGACTTTTAGATATGGAACATTTGACTTGCTTGAATCAGTATCCCGAACAGGAATATTGCGACAAGTATATGGACATTTAATTTCTATAAGTCGCTTTTGCCGTACTCCATTCCCATAAACGAGGATTGTATCCGGAGAACAGCTTAGCCACGGTTGTTGCAGACAAATTATTACACCAACTTTAACAATCTCCTACTTTGGATCAACTAGCTGTTTATATTCTTTCAGTGCTAAATCCTTTTTGTTTTTTTCGTACGTCATCGCTGCATTTTTAGTTTGTTTTGGGTATAACATATCTGTCACAACTTTTTCAACATTAAAACGTTGACCTTTCAACCTGTATCCATTACTAGCAGTTATTTGCAGTGCTCGTCGTAGAAACCATTAGCTGCTATTAGATTGTTGAATGGTTAAAAGATTTAGATTTAATGCTGTCCTAACATCACAGCATATATTTTTTTCATAGAATGTATATATTTCTTTGGTAACCATAGCTTCCTGATTAAATATTACATTATTATTTTGCAATATAAATATATCATTCACTACTTTTTTCGCCTTCTCTTGGAAGACTTCTTTAGCCTTAGTTTGTATCCCACCAAAAACAGATTCTCTGTTATAAGGTTGCGCCAAGTACACGTTCAACATTTATCCCTTACTGCATACAACATAATTTTTTTTACAAAAAGTACTGAAATCAAAAAAAAAAAAAATACCAAGTAACTGGGATATCGTAAAAATAAAAAAATTTTTTATTTTGAAAATATACAAATAAAATAAAATTTATTTGAATATACTTGGTGTGCGCTAACGCAGAAAATAGATTTTCTTTAGTGACGTCATACCTTTTGATTATTTTATATTAAGATCTTATTTTGAATTGAATTTGGTTAAATAAACTTTAATAGTACATAACAATTTCATTTAAATAACTTCTTTTTAACTGTATATTTTCAAAATAATGTATAATATAACTACGTTATACCTTCGAAATGTTTTATACTTAGATAATATTTTAAATTGATTGTCCTCGATAGCGCAGACCAAGTACATTCAAATAAATTTTATTTTATTTGTATATTTTCAAAATAACAAATTTTTTTATTTTTACGATACCCCAGTTACTTGGTATTTTTTTTTTGATTTCAGTACTTTTTGTAAAAAAAATTATGTTGTATGCAGTAAGGGATAAATGTTGAACGTGTACTTGGCGCAACATTATAACAGAGAATCTTTTTTTGGTGGGATTCGATATTGTTTTTGTAGGATTAAAAATCGTTTTATATTTTTTCTAAAAAAAAAAAACATAAGCATTTTTTGCATTAGAAGCCCGATGAAAAAAGTTTTTGTCTAATTATATATGATTATATATGTTCATATATATAATCATATATGATTATATATAATCATATATGAAGTTATATATAATCATGCATGATTATATATGGGGTCATATATAATTATATATAATTATATATGACCCCATGCATAATTAGATCTGATCATACCTGGCTGTTATTAGCCCATATATAAGTCTATATATGATCAGATCTAATTATATATAAGTCTATATATAATTAGATCTGATCAGATCTGATTATATATGAGTCTATATATAATTAGATATGTTCATACTTGGCTGGTATAACTCCATATATAACCATATATAAGTCTATATATGATCAGATCTAATTATATATGACTCTATATATAATTAGACATGATAATACTTGGCTGTCAACTCCATTTACTACCATATATAAGTCTATATATGATCAGATCTAATTATATATAAGTCTATACATAATTAGATCTGATTAGACATGACTGATACAAATCCATATATAATTAGATCTGATCAGACATGGCTAATATAAATTCATGTATGGTCGTGCATAAGTTTATATATGATTGGATCTGATCAGACATGACTGATATAAAGTTATATGTAGTTATATATATATATATATATATATATATATATATATGTATATATATATATATATATTACATAATATGACAATTTTTTAATATAAATGTTATTAAATTTTTATTTTGTCAACTATCAAATAAACTTAAATCCCCAATACTTAAAAAATGTTCAAAGGTTTCGGCAGCAATTTAAAAGTATTAATCGATATCGATTTATATACGACTATTTATAAGTTTATAGATAAATAGATTTGATTATATGTATCTAATGAATTCTATTGTCATTTATGTACAAAATCAAATTCATTATTAGGTGCATTATTTACGTATGATGTATTGACTTGATTATTTGAGTCAAGTAATGCCATAAACTTTCCTTTATTGTAAGTTCATAACAGACTAGAGGATCAGACTACAATCCAGCGATCACCAAAGTTAAGCAGCATCGGCGTAGGTCATTGATTGGATGGGTGACCTCGTAGTAAAGTGGTGGTCAACGAATAGTAATTTTTTTTTTTTTTTTTATTTAAATTTAATCAATATTTATATTGATGAAAACAATAAATCCTAATTAAATTACTTAATTAATAATTTAAAGGTATTCGAAATGAGATTCTAAAAATGACTATATTCATTCATGCATGATCATGTATAAACAGATCTGATTATATATAATTAGACCTGGCCAATTTTTGGATCCAATCATATATAGATGATTATGCATAATTATATATGATTAGACAAAAACTTTTTTCATCGGGAGGCCACCGTACTGATTGAACACGTACACAGTAAAAAAGGATTCGTCAAAATTGACACTTGCTGTGTGTAAAACGATCGATTGACACTTATTTATATGTTATTTCAGCGTACGTCGTTTAATTTGAAACAGTTACACTCGTGTATGTTAAAAGTAACACGTTATGAGTGTCAAAATCTTCGAAAACGTAACCTTCAATTTTAACACACTTATATGTTATTTGCAACACTTGAAGGGTGTTGAATTTGACATCCGCTTTTGTGTTACTTGGACACTTCTTAAAAATGTTTTTCACATTATTTAATGTAAAGTTAAGATCATAGAATTATCTGTAGTAATTGATTCTTCAGCAATCAAATATTAAAAATAACGATAATATTAGTAATAACAATATAAATAAAACTAAAAATAAAAAAAAAAATAGTAATAATAATATCACATATTGTTCAATATATACAATATCATCTATTATTTATCTTCAATATCCAAATATGTATAAAAAAATTACTATAAATTCTTTCACAATAACAAAAATAAAATAATTATTTTAATATCAAAAAAATAATTATATTTCATCAAAATGTTATTTAAAAGTTCAGGTTATGTATTTTAAAAACGATTGTAAATTAAACAGGCGATATTTTTAATACGTCATTTTTACTTGAAATTTTCTGAGAATTCTTTTGTGATGGTCGAGATTATTTTTAACATATTTTGTGTGTTAATTTCACAGTAACACATAAAAAGTGCTACTCTCGTATAAAATAACATTTTTGTGTGTTAAAAAATCAATCGATTGCGACAGTTGAAACAAGATAAATATTGTATGTTTAATTGACACTTAAGAGTGTTGAAAATTCAACACTCAGAATTTTAACATACGCTTTTTTTTACACTTTGACGATTCGTTTTTTACTGTGTAAATCGTCTATTTCTATCCATGCTGAACTTTTTTTTATTATGGTAATAAACTGACTAGATTTTTCATCTTATTCAGAATGAAAAATTCGAGGTTGAAATTACCTAAAATTTGCTGCTCGAATTTGTCGACAATTTGACAGCAAAAGTTGGAAAGACAAATTTACGGTTGATTTTTCCTAAATTTGAAGGTAACTTTTTACTAGAAAAAGAGTCGGTAATGTTTATCCTTACCATTACAGAAGAGAAGCAAATTGATACATAAAATTGTCTATAATTTGATGGTTAAAAAATAATTTACAATTTTTTAAGTCTAATTAACAATAAATTAATAAGAAAATTTTCCTGAAAATTGACGACAACTTCTTTCTAGTCAACTTTTGGAGTGAATTTGCATTCTAATCCGGACAGTACATTTACGTCAAATTGTATAGCAAGCTGCATACAAATTACCTTCAAAAATTGAAAAGTCCGAAGTTGCCGGACACTTGTCGAAAAATTCAAAGAAACTTTTGTAAACCCGTGAAAAATGAATCATACATGGCCATGCATGGCCGTATATGGCTCATACATGGAGCATATATGGCCATGCATAAAGAATATATGGCCATACATGAAGCATGTATGGCCATACAAACTTTTTTTATTACAGTCATGCATGGCCATATGCAGTCATACAAAACCATGTATGGCCATATATGGCCTTGTATGGCTGTATTAAAAAAGTTGGTAGGTCCATGAATGGTCATATATGCTCCATGTATGGCCATGTATGATTCATTTTTCACCAGAATGCACGCCATGAACGCTCGTCTTGTAATAAATGAATCATACTCGACCATGCATAGGTGTATATGGTTCATATATGGTCATACGTGGGCAAACAAACTTTTTCTATACAGTCATACATGGCCATATGCAGTCATACAAAACCATGTATGGCTATACATGGCCTTGTATGGTTCATATATGGCCATGTATGACTGTATTAAAAAAGTTGGTAGGTCCATGCATGGTTATACATGCTCCATGCATGGCGATGCATGACCATATATGCTCCATGTATGGCCATGTATGATTCATTTTTCACCGGAATGCACGCTTCGAATGCTCGTCCTGTGATAAATGAATCATACTTGGGCACACACATTTCCTCAATACAGTCATGCATGGTCATATACAGTCATACATGGCCTTGTATGATTCATATATGTCCATGTATGGCCATATATGCACCATGTATGGTCATGCATGGCCATGTATGATTAATTTTTCGACTATTACAATTACTTATTATCAGGATGTTGCAGTGTTAAAAAAATAAGAAATTTTTTTGATATCACTAACAGCATATTGATGATTATATTGTGCTTTTTCGAAAGTGATTATATTCTTTGAACGTTACGTAGCACAACTAAACTTTGTTGTAACTGTCGGTCGCATAGCCTAGTCGTCAAAGCGTCAGTCTCTCGTACGGAAGGTCCCGGGTTCGAATCCTACTAAGCGGGTGTGGTTATTAATAAGTCTAGCGTTTTTTCTCTGACTTAAAAATTTTCATTTCGATTCGGAATTCAATTAATCGCATATCTGATAATCTCTGCGTCACCAAAATAATAAAAAAAAAAAAAAAAATAAAAAATTTTTTTTTAATTTAGTTAAAATTTCTATACATAGTCATGTATGGCCGTATCAAGCCATCTATGGCCATACATGGCCATGTATGGTCATATATGGTCATACATGGCCATATATGGCCATGTCTGGCCAATTTTCATACATGGTCATGCATGGAGCATTCACACATGGCCATGTATGATTCATTTTTCACGGGAAGTAAGCTTTTGCTATAGCAAACTGTGCTATTAGAGTATTGATGGTAAAGAATTTGAAGAAAAATTTCCCTGATAGCCAAGTTGGCAGCAACTTGGCGACAATCTACTGCCACAACCTGTCGCCAAGTTGGCCGCAAAAGTTAGCATTTCCATAAGTTGATGGCAACTTTCTGAGAAAATTGGTAGTAATAGTTGTCATTACATTAGAGGACAGAAAGTTGCTACAAGTTTTTCAAAAAGTTTTTTTTTTCACCCAAGTGAATGATAAATAATCAATTGACAATTCGAGATGACGTATATTGCATGCTTGACATTCCTTATATTATAAATTAACGATTTGAGGTAAATTTAATACCCGAATTAGAATGCGAATTTACTCCAAAAGATGACTAGAAGAGAGTTGTCAATTTTCAGGGAAATTTTTATATTAATTTATTGTTAATTAGACTTGACAAATTGTAAAGTATATTTTTACGTCAAATTGTAAACAGTTTTATTTATCAATTTGTTTACATTCTGTAATGATAAGAATGAATATTTCCAACTTTATTTTCTAGTAAAACAAGTAGCCTTTAAATTGAGGAAAAATTAACCGCAAATTTTTCTTTCCACTTTTGCTATAAAATTATCGATACATTTTGGCTGCAATTTCAAGTAATTTTAACTGTCAAGTTACTGTTAACTTCACGCTGAAGTGGTCATTAGGGAAGTTAAATTTCCAAATTGAAAAAAAAAATGGCTATCAGAGTTAGTTCAATCAAAGTAACCCATTATGTATATTATATTTTCAAGTTACTACTGATCCAACCTAATAATTGCTTGAAAATATATACAAAACAATTTTGAATATGCTGTAGCATGTATACTACTATAATATAACACTCGATATCTCGTATAGTATATGAGAGCAGTGCTACCACTATGACAAATGTCGAAATGTAGACAATTATGTAAAAAAATTCGTAGGATCACAATACGTGGGCGAGCATATTTCAATAGAGTATATTATTATTTATTAATAACTGATTGTTAGAAAAAGAACTAATTTAGTAAATAATGAATAAAATATATAATAATTAATACTTTTGAAAATTATTTATGACTTCAATAAATTTTTTATGGCAATTGAAAATTTGGAGCTGTCCAAACGAGGTCTGTCTACAGAATAGAGACACGGCAGGCTCGCGCTACACACTCACACACATACGTGTGTTTGAACGTGTACTTGGCACGAGACACTGCCGTGTCTCTTGATCATTTGTAACACAGATTTTGCTGGCGTTATTTCAATATCTTCTTCCTCTTCAAGCTCTAAGAATTTTCGAAGTGGTGTATTTTTCGAAGATTCAGGCATACTTGCTACTGTAAGTTTGATAGGTTTCAACTTAGTAATTTTAGCAGACAAAACTGGGGGAGGAAAGAGTTTAGACAGAAATTAATTAAAATTTATTTAATGTATATACTAATCGTAATTAATTTCTGTTTTACTCTAAATTTTATTTTGTTATTAATTCGAAATAATGTTGAATTCAAAAATTTTCGGTGAATAACGAAGAATATTGAGTTAATTAATTGATAAGTTGAAATAAGAAATTTTTTTCTGTTATTAATTAATTAATTATTTTTTTCCTCCTCTTCGGCCCTCTGTTACTTCGTTCCTGGTCAGTTTAGACAAAAAAATAGACACAGACAATTTTGTAGAGTACTAAATTTTCTATAAGATAGTCAAAAGCAAAATTAAAAAAAAAATTTTCTTCGTGTCATTATTTTAAAAATAAAAAAAAAAAAAATTTTACCATGTTGTTTAAATGGGAAAGGAGACCCCCCTTTGCGCCAGCTCAATTTTTAAGATATTGAGCTCAAACTTTAGGAGAATTTTTTTTTTATATTGAAGAAACTTAAAAGATCGGTCCAATCGAAAAAAAAGAACTTATTTTGACACAGTCTAATATATATATATATATATATATATATATATATATATATATATATATATGTATATATTAGGGTGCTTCGTTTGAAACGAACATTTTTTTTTCTCCACTCCCCATCGAAAATCTTGTTTTATATGTTAAAATAAAAATTTTGTCCAATTTTGAGCTCTTAATATTAATATTAACCACTGGAACAACATCGTCGAAGTTTTTCCATGCTAAAAGCACGTAAATTTAGTTCTTTTTCGTTTCAATGAATAAAACTCAGACCTACAATTATGTATCGTATCGGTCCAAATTTTTTCTTGAAGAGAATTGTATGCTCTATAAAAAAGCCAGTATCTGCTTAGCTCTGAGTTCAACTCTAGCTCTCCTGAGAGACTTTAATGTCAAATTTTGTATCAAATTGATAGATTTTTGCTGTTTACTCATGAACGGTCGAGTTTAGAGAGAAAAAGTGCATGACCTTTTTTGAAGGGAATTTAGTTTTCTATAAAAAAGGGTCAATGACTTATATCTGTAAAACTATTATTTTTTAAAAAAATACATGAACTTAGAGCTATTTAAATTTAAAATTTTAGCGAAATGTCGAGGTCAATTGTTTTATAATTAAGTAATATTCATATTTTACTAGTTTTTCGTCTAATTTTATTTATTACTTAGCAAAAAAAAAATTTTTTTAAGACATTCAAAACTAATCATTTACAATCTATTTTTGTAATGAATTCAAAATAAAATGGGTTTTTAAACTCACTTGGTTTAATATTTCAGGTTATTTTTTATATTTTATATATTTATTTATTAATCCTTATCTTTTATAAATTACTGATAGTATATTAATTACTAGAAAACCCCCTTATTTTTAAAATCAACAAAAATTACATACTGATATAACTGATTAGCCCTGATGTACCAATAACGAATAGTAATGATATTCCGCAAATGCATTATTATAAATAATTCTTAACAGTTCTCGATTTCGCTGAAATTTGAAATTTAAATAACTTTAAGTTCATGTATTTTTTAAAATAATAGTTTTACAAATATAAGTCATTGAATCTTTATGATAGAAAACCAAATTCCCCACAAAAAAGCTCCTGCACTTTTTTTCTCTAAACTCGACCACTCAGTATTTAACAGCAAAAATCCATCAATTTGATACGAAATTTGACATTAAAAACTCACAGAAGAGCTAGAGTTGAACTCAGAGCTAAGCAGATACTGGCTTTTTCATAGAGCATACAATTCTCTTCAAGAAAAAATTTGGGCCGATACGATACATAAATGTAGAGTTGAGTTTTATTTACTGAAAAGGAAAAAAACTAAATTTACGTGCTTTTAGCATGGAAAAACTTTGACGACGTTGTTCCAGTGTTTAATATTAATATTAAGAGCCCAAAATTTAACAAAATTTTTATTTTAACATATAAAACAAGATTTTCGATGGGGAGTGAAGAAAAAAAATGTTTGTTTCAAACGAAGCACCCTAATATATATATATATATATATATATATATATATATATATATATATATATATGGGGTATTCCACGCCAAATCGACCACTTTTGACCCCGACCCCTTTCGATTTGGCTGAAAATTTTTTTTCCCTTTCTACCCCAATAAAATCATTTTTCAGGAAATTTTCAAATTTTTTTACCCAACCAAAAAAAAGTTATGAGTTTTTCGAAAATAAGGCTTTTATTTTTTTAAATAGCTATAACTTCTTTCAAAATTGACTAATGGGGACGATTTTTTTTCAAAATTTTTGTTTCTGAATGTACTTTTCAGAAAAAAATACAAGAAAATTTTAAGATAATAAACTCTATGAAATTTTCGGCTTTTTTGAGAAAAACCGCCATTTTGTTAAAGTTCGTCATTTTTTATTTTTTTTTTTAATTTTTAAAAGAAAACTTCAATTAATTCTACAATTTTCCCCGCCAATCCGGGAGTGGGCTGACTTTTCCTTCTACTTTTATTAATCAATTGAAAAAAAAAAATTTGCTCAGTTGGGCTTATTTTACAAAACATCACTCTGGTAATTTTTGAGAGTTTATCAACGGCTTCAGAGTTGGAAAAATTGAGACGAAAATAATTAATTGAAACCGGTAATCTTCGAGAGAACTTGAATTTTCTTAAAAAAAGCGAGAAAAAAATAGAAGATACCTATAAATAATTGTATTGTAATTTTTTTTTTAAACTACACCTGAAAACAAAGAAAATGAAAAAAAAAAATTGCCCTCTAGTTTATTTTTGACTAAGTCACGGATTTCGAAAATTAAATCTAACGCACATTGTTATTTCAGATGCCTGTGACTTGGTCAAAAATAAACTAGAGGGCGATTTTTTTTTTTTTCATTTTCTTCATTTTCAAGGATAGTTTTCAAAAGAAAAATTACAATACAATTCTGTATAGGTAACTTCTATTTTTTTCTCACTCTTTTTAAAAAAATCCAAATTCTCTCGAGGATTACTAGTTTCAATTAATTATTTTCGCTCCAATTTTTCAAACTCTGAAGCCGTTGATAAACTCTGAAAAATTTTTTTATCGCTGGTTTTTCTAAGATTACTCAAAAACTACTGACGCAAAAAAATTTTGAAGTTCTGATCCAAAAAGTAGACACTTGAAGCTACAATTTCTTTTTCTTATTTTCCCTGTCCAACCATTTCTCTTGAAGTTACGGCCTGTTGAAAATCACTTAAAAATTTGGAATTTTTTTTGATCCTTTAATTTTTTTCATTAGTGTATATATATATATATATATATATAAATATATATATATATATATATATATATATATATATAAATATATATATATATATATATATATATATATATATATATATATATAAGGGTGATTCAAAAAAATCGAATATTTTTTTTTTAACTTCCGACATTGAAAAGTTGGTTCTCAGGCACCTCTAGAAAATGCTTACCAAATTTGAGCTCTTAATATTAATAGGAAGATCCTCCTTATTACAGTTTTCCATTTTTTCTTTAGTCCTTATATAAAAGACCATATCTCATTATTCGTTAGTGATTTAACCAAATCATTATATATTTTCTTGTAGGAAATTTAACGCTCTAGAAGAAAAGTCTGAAGTGTTTATTTGATTTCTCTAACCGTTTAGAAGATATTCATTGCCAAATCTCAATGCGTTTGAATTTCAAAAGTTTTTTGATAATTATTTTTGATTCATAAACTTAATTTATGAATTTTATAAATATTCATAAGAATTACAGCTCATGTAAATAGAATAAACATTTTCAACTCTTCTTTAAACCGTTTCATAGATGCAGGTAAGCTTCACTTTTGGAAGAAGAGAATAATACGTCAGTTTATAATTTAGAGATTAATTATGATCCATTTTTGGGAAATAAATGTTCTTATTTTAGAAGTGTCGTCATTTATATCAATATGAAAGAAAGAAAATTCGGATTAATCATACATAATTGATTTATTTTGAATTAGTCTTTACGGAAATATTAATTATATTAAAAACTATCTATTCGTCTCATTGAAAAAATCGGCCTTTATTGCAATTGGGATACACCAGTCCCAAAAATTAAAGGATAGAAAAAAAATTCGAAATTTTTGGGTGATTTTCAATATGCTGTAACTCGGTAAAATATGATCGTAGAGTAAAAATAAAAAAAAGCAAATTGTAGCCTCAAGTTTCTTGTTTTTTATATCTGGACCTCAAATATTTTTATCATGCTCGGTTTCGGAGTAATCTTAAGAAAACTGACAAAAAAAAAATTTTCAAAATTTTGGCTCGTCTTTCAACAAGTCTATGGGCTTCAATAAATTTTTTGGATAATCTGACCTTGAGACTCTTTTAGGAAATTTTATGCCCTTCAATTGAGCGGGCTCAAAAAGTCTCTACGTCAAGTTGGCGCCGAGTTATCATTGATCAAAGCAAAAAAGTCCATTTTGGCTTCAATAATCAATAACTCCGAACGTATTGGTCGTACAGAGTATGGAAGTAGGCTTTTGAAAATTGGAAAAAATTCTTTATAAGACAGAATTAGTTGCTTTTGATAAAAAAATTTTTTTTGAAGCGATAATGTTTATTAAAAAATAGGTCTAAATTCGCATATTTAAGGATATTCGGAAATCTTGCTATAACTTTGGATATAATGGATGAACAAAAGATATCGTCGTTTTTTTTTTCAACCTCAAAGTGTCCTGAAAAAACCCTGAAAATTTCTAAGCGCTGCGATTTTTCATTCTCAGTGTCCCGAAGCTTTAAATTTATCGATTCTGCCAAAAATCTCCATAATTGGTAGTTTCTCGGTTGTTGGTCATTTTTCCGATTTACAGATGTTTTTTTCACTAGGAATCTTGATTTCTTCAATCAAAAAGATTGATTATCGAAAAAAATCGAAAAAAAAAAATTTTTTTTTTTCAATAATTTTTTTTTTTTAAATTTTTTTTCCAAAATTTTTTTTTTCGTTGTATTCGTAATGATTTATCATTGTCAAAAAAAATTCCTAAATTTTTTTTTACCGCCCGCATTAGCGTTTCCCAAAGCGTACCACGTGGAGATTGCACGGTCGAATTTACGCTTCTTACACACATACCGACGGTAAAAAAAAATTAAGGAATTTTTTTTGACAATGATAAATCTTTGCAAATACAACAAAAAAAAATTTTGGAAAAAAAAAATTTTGAAAAAAAAAAATTAAAAAAAAAATTTTTTTTTTTCGATTTTTTTCGATAATCAATCTTTTTGATTGAAGAAATCAAGATTCCTAGTGAAAAAAACATCTGTAAATCGGAAAAATGACCAACAACCGAGAAACTACCAATTATGGAGATTTTTGGCAGAATCGATAAATTTAAAGCTTCGGGACACTGAGAATGAAAAATCGCAGCGCTTAGAAATTTTCAGGGTTTTTTCAGGACACTTTGAGGTTGAAAAAAAAAACGACGATATCTTTTGTTCATCCATTATATCCAAAGTTATAGCAAGATTTCCGAATATCCTTAAATATGCGAATTTAGACCTATTTTTTAATAAACATTATCGCTTCAAAAAAAATTTTTTTATCAAAAGCAACTAATTCTGTCTTATAAAGAATTTTTTCCAATTTTCAAAAGCCTACTTCCATACTCTGTACGACCAATACGTTCGGAGTTATTGATTATTGAAGCCAAAATGGACTTTTTTGCTTTGATCAATGATAACTCGGCGCCAACTTGACGTAGAGACTTTTTGAGCCCGCTAAATTGAAGGGCATAAAATTTCCTAAAAGAGTCTCAAGGTCAGATTATCCAAAAAATTTATTGAAGCCCATAGACTTGTTGAAAGACGAGCCAAAATTTTGAAAATTTTTTTTTTGTCAGTTTTCTTAAGATTACTCCGAAACCGAGCATGATAAAAATATTTGAGGTCCAGATATAAAAAACAAGAAACTTGAGGCTACAATTTGCTTTTTTTTATTTTTACTCTACGATCATATTTTACCGAGTTACAGCATATTGAAAATCACCCAAAAATTTCGAATTTCTTTTTTATCCTTTAATTTTTGGGACTAGTGTATTTTACCAGATTTCCCAGAAAAATATACTTAATTATCGATTTTGTGGGACGAACTTACAGTTACATTTTTAATAAATCAGTTAAAAAATATGGATAAGAAATTGATTAGAAAATATTATACTCTTCACACAAACATTAAACCTGAAGAATGTACTTTTATTCAATTCATATAAGCTGAAATTCTTATGAGTGTTTATAAAATCCATGAATTAAGTTGATGAATCTAGACAAGTTATTAAAAAACTTTCGAAATTCAAACTCTCTAAACATGAATAAATGAAATAAGTAAATATTCACAAATTCTGAGTGCCTAATAAAACCATTTTTTGAAATTATTGGATTGGTTTACATTTGGGAATAGTGAATGTGCACTTATTTTCACTAAATTCATATTTGGAGAGAACGCATTGGGATTCGGCAAGGAATATCTTCTAAACGGTTAGAGAAGTCAAATAAACACATCAGACCTATCTTGTAGAGCGTTAAATTTTCTATTAAACCATGTCACGCTTATTTATTAATAATCATTTTCCAATAATATAGAAAATTATTTAAAAAAATTTTTTTTTTAACAAATTCTTCAAACTTTGATCTCGAATATCTTTTAAATAGTGAAAGTTATCACTTGAATACACTGATCCTTTTTTGTAGAACATTTGATTTCCTACAAAAATAAGTACGATGATTTGGTTAAATCATCAATGAATAATGAGATATGGTCTTTTATAAAAAAGAACTAAAGAAAAAATGGAATACTGTGATGAGAAGGATCTTCCTATTAATATTAATACCTCAAATTTGGTGAGCACTTTCTAGAGGTGCCTGAAAACAAACTTATCAACGTCAGAAGTTAAAAAAAAATATTCAATTTTTTTGTTTCACCTTAATATATATATATATATATATATATATATATATATATATATATATATATATATATAGAGAGAGAGAGAGAGAGAGAGAGATTAGATTAGATTAGATAATAATTTTTATTGTTCAGAGTAAGTTGAACAAAAACATAATAACAACAATAATCAAATTAATAGCAAAAGTTTATACAGAAGTAAATAGCAAAGATTTAACTGTAAGTGTGATAAGTATATAGTAATAATGACAATAACATAAAATAGACAATAAGATTAGGCCAAAAATGCGGTGGTCATCAGTCAAGTCATCCTGGATCGCTGGAGCGCAGAAGCCAAGAG
The DNA here is from genome assembly GCA_030273425.1 of Microplitis manilae. Lineage (NCBI taxonomy): Eukaryota > Metazoa > Arthropoda > Insecta > Hymenoptera > Braconidae > Microplitis > Microplitis manilae. Next base: position 14,271,208 of record CP092725.1, on the reverse strand, counting down.
TTAAGCTCAGCTTTGAAGACCGTTGAACTGCGAGTGAGCCTTAAGTTATCCGGCAAGCTGTTCCATAGGTAAGGGCCAGCAACGGCAAAGGCCGCTTTGTAGGCTGTGGTGCGGTGGTTCGGTACTGCGAGTACTACTGCAGAGCTAGTACTTCGAAGTGGCCTGATAGTCGTATGTAGTGAGATTAGCTCAGCTAAATAGACTGGACAGTGATAGTGCAGAGCGTTACGTGTCGCAATAATGACTGCGCGATCCCTAACCTGGCTGACCGTCAACCACCCTAAATCAACTCTAGCCTGTGAGATTGGCGAGTCCCATGGCAAGCCAAGCACATATCTCACTCCTTTGTTGATCAGCCTTTGTAGTTTGATGTTTAAGACAGCACCCAGACCCAGAAAAGCGGCTGAGCAATAGTTGACATGAGGAAATAAGAAGGCATTGACCAGAGTTTTACGCATGCTTAAATCAGTGAAACGGCGTAGACTATATAAACTGTAGAGAGCAGAGTTAACCTTCGCAGTAGTGTATTTCACATGTTCCTCAAAAGTTAATTTCGAGTCGATGTGGACACCAAGGTTACGGACGGAGGAGACAAACGAGATGCTGATACCATCACAACCCAGTACTAGTTCAGAGGTGTTGATTGCGTTGACAAAAGGCTTTGACCCCAAGATGATGGCCTTGGTCTTGCTTAGATTTAACTGCAATTTATTCGAGTCAGCCCACTGCTTTATATGAGCTATGTCCTCATTAATTTTCCTGATAAACTCCTCAATTTCATGCGGGTAACAAGCCATGTAGATTTGCAAGTCATCAGCATAAAGTAGCCTTTTGCAGTTCTGAATACTCATACCAATATCATTGATATAGAGTGAAAATAGCATAGGGCCTAGAATAGACCCTTGAGGGACGCCAATATTGGTGTGAAGCCAGTTCGTGAGATTACCATCAGGATCTTTAACAGCCTGCGACCTTCCAGTCAGGTATGACGACATCCAGTCAGCAGCAGGCCCAGAGAACCCGACCTCCACGAGTTTACTCACCAGCAGCACAGGATCGACCGTATCGGAGGCTTTAGAGAAGTCAAAAAGTACAAGGACGGTGATCATTCGCCTGTCCATGCTGAATCTCACATCATTTAGCAGCTTAAGCAAGGCAGTCTGCGTGCTATGTCCAGCGCGAAATCCACACTGCAATGGATCAAGTAGGTTATGTTCGTCCAAGTAAGCTGCCACTTGATTACCTACAATTCTTTCAAGTAGTTTTCCCAATACCGGAAGTCGAGCAATAGGTCGGTAGTCACTGACGCTGACAGGAGTGGGCACTTTATTAACAGGAACGATGATGGCTTGCTTCCAGACGCCAGGAAAGACACAATCACGCAGAGATGCATTGTAAAGATGCATTACATGGTCCTGGATCAAAGGCTGGAGTGAAGTTAGCATTTTCCTTGAGAGCCCGTCCGCCCCAACAGCATCAGTTCTTAGTGCTGAGAAAGCCTTGGCTACATCAGCGGTAGATATTTCACTGAAGTAAAACTCGGTTTGCGTACCCAATTTGACAGCTGGGGGCAAGTGTAGATGTTGCGCAGTAGTTTGCGAGACAGCCGCAAACGCCTCATTGAGCTGTGTCGCGTCCACAGCCAGTACCCGAGTACCACTATCCTTCAGTAGACCAAGTTTCCGCAGCTCACGCCACATGGCACCACACGTAAGGCCCTTAAGTCTAGAGGAATAATAGTTATTCCTGGCAAGGTTAAGATCGTTGCGATGCAGATCCCTTTCAGAGCGATATTTCAGTAAGTCAGGGAGTCTCCGATTACGCTGGTAGCGTTTGTGCAGCACACGGATACGATGCTCAGAGTCTCTTAACTCACTTGTAAGCCAGGGAGCAAATACGGGCGAATTTACAGTAATAGTACGAACAGGAGCGTAAGCGTCCACATGCGAGATAAGCTGATAAGTGAGTTGTGCTGCAAAGTGGTCAGCAGTAAGTCCAGGTGACCGACTCCAAGACCAGTCCATATTCTTAAATGAAAACATGGCGCTAGTTAAGGTCAAGTTATCAAGTTTACGTGACAAGATCACTTTAGCCGATGGCACAATAGCGTCAAGTTGCATTCCCACTGAAATAAGGTGATGCCCTGCACCCAGAGGGCGCTCAGATTTGCCCCAGCGAACAATAAGGTCTAATTCATCCACCATGCAAAGATCCAGCCAGGTTTGAGAGCGCTTAGTGGTATTGGAATAACCATGCTGCGCAAGCCTAAGTGAGTTTGTGCTCATGAAGGACTTAATGTAGTCAGCATCATAACCAGGAAGCAATTGGTCAGCGTTAAAATCCCCAAGAATGACTTTGTGGCTGAAACCTTCCATAGCTGAAGCAAGGGTTGTTGCCAGATCATTAGGTAGAGTGAAGGGAGCATGTGGTGGCCGATACACGACCGCAACAAACACAGGTTGAGTCCCTTTTATGTGCACCTTGGCTAGCAAGTACTCAGAAGTACCTGGTTGACTGTTCCAGACTATCGGTGGCTTGAGGATGATTGATAAGTGTAAAGATTTGTGATAGTCTAAAGCTACACCACCCCCACGCGAGTTCCGGTCGTTTCTAACGACACAGTAATCCGGAATGTTGATATTGGCCATGGAATCACTAAGCCAGGTCTCAGTCAGTGCTATGATATGATACAATGGCTCCCCATCGAGGTATTGTAAAAGAGCACCAATGTTTGCTCTCAGTGAGTTTATATTAAGACAGCAAGCACGCAACAGGAATTTTTTTGGCAGCATTAACAGGAACAGTGACTTGACTTGATACCTTCTTAGTTAGCAGTTTTTTGACTCGAGTATCTTAAGTTTCTCGATGTCTTCTTGAGTGGTGATGACATGAATTAAGGCACCATCAACGGCCTTTGCAAAAACTGAGTCATGTTTTGCCCAAACATATTTAAAACTAGCAGGTTTCAACACCCGCTTAGCAGAGCTGAGAAGTTTGAACGTGCGACTAGACATAAGCTCGTTGATGTCAACGTTAAAGTCATCTTTGTATAAGCTTTGCAACCCAAGGGGTTCATTGACAGAACAGCGCATTACATAGGTCCACCTAAGGGCTCCTATCTTCTTCTTGGCTGCGATAATCTTGTGTGCAATAGCAACATTGGAGCACGTGAATGTCAGCGTGAGTCGTTGACGACTAGAGGATTCACTGGAAGTAGACTCAGCAGCCACAGGCACGCTTTTCCCCAGCCGCCGAATGTTAACAAGTTCACTCGCAGGTATCTGCAACTCCGGAGAGTTGATAACAGCTTGAACTAGTTTGCAATGATCAGTAATAGATCCAATATCCGGAAATCCTGACACGACCAATTCAGCATTATTGGAGTTTTTAGCGAGGGCTCTTTGAATGTTAAAGGTGTTGGCATTGGTTATGTTCGTTAGCAATGAGAGGTTGGAGACCGAAGCAGTCGAGGAACCAGCCACATGGTGACTTTCTAACTTATCAAGACGAGCAATAACATCCGTAATAGATTCTTTAATGTCGAGATTTTCAGACTGGAGTTGAGAGGTCGTCTGCTTTAGCTCCTTAATGTCACTGGTGTATTTTTTAAGCTGTGCCTTAATACAAGGAACGTCCTTGAGAAGGGTTCTATGCTCACCAAGAACGTCCTTGATGGATTGAATACCCGCCAGAACCGAGGTTAGGGTTTGTTGACGAGCAGCAACCTTCTTAGGTGGGTTTACTTCCTTATCATCTGTCTGCTGGCGAGTGCGTTTTAAAGAGCTGTTCGATCTAGTAGACGAATCAGAGTCGGTAGGTGAAGGCACATGTATGTCGACCCCTTCATCCATGGTAGTGCACAATTGAAGCAACAGATGACACTGAATAGCTTTAAATAACAGCTGCAGATAGCTTAGTTACCAGCTGTGATGATGGTAACACTATATAGTATCAATTATGCGCCGAGGTGGCGTCCCGGTAGGCAGTGACACGGCAGCAAACTAACCTCAGATTACAAACTCCGATGAGAAAATGAAATAATAAGCAATAATGCAAGCCTAAATAACGATGATTTATATCACAAAAAATAGGCCTGCTTTTTTTATAGCTAGCAGTAACCTGCAACAAAAAAGCCCGACGGCAAATTACGCAGAAACAGAGTCACAACACAGAGCAAGTAAAAACACGTATGATCACACTTAGAGAGAGAGAGAGTCCAAGTGGAGTGCATAAATGAGAATGACATCGAACAGAACAACACGGACCGTGAGATAGTTTGAGTTTTCCCTTTGCCCTTTGCTTATCTATTACACAAGCTAGTGTATAGTTTAAGACCGATTTAATGGGGTGGAAATGTGTGCGACTCGATCAAGTTGTATTCAAGTATCCCTCCTTTCTTGTTAGTCTACTAGTGTAGTTAAACATTTCTCTCTCTTATATTACTTAGTTGCTTGCTTCTCTTTCGGTTATAACATCCCTTTTCTATCAGTACACTGTATGAAAATCTTGATTATTTTCATCCTCTAGGCTAGATATTCTTCAACAATTAATCTTGTGATCATGATAGAGGCGCTTTGAGCAAAGCACTAATCCAACTATTTATTAGTCATTGATGCACATTTTATCCTACTTGTTTACTTTTCTTTTTCAATAGAATAAAAAAAAATTATTGGAAAATCCAGAACCCGACTTTTTCCTTCAATTGAATTTTTATGGGTATTTGATTACTCTAAACAATGTATATTTTTATAAATAAAGTAATAATTTTTGATAAACGGTTTGAGAATCTCAAAATCACAATTATGAACAATATTCTAATGCAGATAAGAATTAATAAAAAGATCAAATGCAAAAAACGTCAAAATGAAAAAAAAGTATTGTTAGAAAAATCGTTAATATTAATAGTCTTATGTTGGTTTTATTACTTCAAGTATGAGAACTATTTTTTTAGATCATAAAGGTTTTTAGAAAAATTTAATGCAATGGGTTTCATACATAGTAACATCGTTTTCTAAGCGTTTTATAATAAATATAAATGTAAATTTTGAAAGAAAAAAATTAGGTTCAAATGGCTGCAGTAAGAAAGTGGCTGATTTTTTTCATTCAGAAAAAAAATATTATTGTAGAGAAATTAATTCTCTACAAAATCGCACCTTAGAAATTTTTTAATCAGTTATATTTAATAAGTTATAGAGCATTAAGTTGGGACAAAACATTTTTTTTTCGGAAAATTCTTATTTACACGAGCGCTAACTCAAAAATGGACATATCAAGCTGAAATTTTAACACGATTTTTTTTTTTTTGTGTGAGACAACCTAATTTTCGTATTAAAACGAAAAAAAAATATCGATTTCATTTGGCACAGTCTATTATATATGATAATATATAATGATATATAGTTCTAAATAATTATATAGAACTCTATATAATTAAATCCCTTTACGATGTATTATATAAATCTTATATTCTTGCTATATAGTAGAGACTATAATTTTTATCAAAATTATTATTTTTTTTTTTAAGGCCAAGTTAAATTTCAAAGAAAAATTATTTATGGAAACAATAATAAATATTAATGACACAATGTAAAATAGAATATAGTATGTCACTATCAAAAAAGGTACTTGCCACTCGGTCGACTAACAGAGGAGTACTCGTAGCAAAATTGCTTTCAAGTTTAAAATATAAAAGTTTTGAAATAAGTTTCTTACTAGGGACCCTACAACGGGTAGACGTGATCTCGTGAGTAGTATAGGGCATAACTAGGGAGTTGGCGCAAGGAAAAAAATCCGACTATCTTGATGTTGAAATATAACGCAGCGCTCACTTTTGAATTCAGAAAACTGTATTTTAAAGTCTTCACACCCGATTTGACAGAACTTGCGATAAAAGTTGGTATTTTTTTGTCGTAAAAGTAATGGTTGATTGTTTCTATGGAATCACATAGTTTTTGCCACTCGTTTAGATTCAATTGTAATTCACATTTTGGATATACACTGAGAATTTGTGCAACAGGTTTAAAGTTGTTGTAATATTTCAACCCACAACGCAACTGTTTTGTTTGCGATTTATCTAGAGAAATTACTTGCGCTTGGTATACAAAATCGTTGGAAGCCATGCTTTCAATATTATTGCTATGCAGGATCAAATTATACTGAGCTATATTTCTTATTTAAATTTGATTGCTGAATGAAGGGGAGTGGGGGTGATAGACCAGAGGTGTGATTTTATGGAGGGGGTAAACCAGTGGAGAGGGACATGAAAAATTTGGAATTTGAGAACTTTTAATTTTTAGTTATTTTCTATTTGTTGGTAGTGAAGTTTTACTGAAAAATGTATAATTTGAATTTATCCTTAAGCTATCAGGATATTAATTTTAAACAATTTTTTTAGAGCGAAAATGACTTAAAATTAGTCAAAAAAAGATCTCAAAAGTGTTTTACAAAAGTGTTATTGAAGAAATACTAAATTTAAAAAATGTTAATGCAAAGCATGAAAAACAATGTAATTCATGTGTTGGTTGTTCTAAGGTACCTCATGTGAATCAGTGGAAATTTTCAGCTTTCGTAGACGAAGAACTAAACTTTTTCAAGCTATGCATTGCGATTTCAAGGGTGTGTATACCAGCGGCTATGCCAAAAGAAAATTATGAATATAGTTTATGAAAAATCAAGTATCACCCTCTATCGCTTAGAAGCATATCATGCGTTAGTATCCTTAAATATGTGGATACAGTATCTCAAACAATTGATTATGAATATCTTGCTCACTTATTGAAGTTCAGCCTGCCCACTAAGGTGTTAGCTATAAACCCTCCATTACATCTTGACTACGAAATAGAAGAAAAACCAATGTATGAGATACTCTATCCACATTAGGGTGTTTCAAATTTAGGTGATATTTTGTTTTTTTCTGTCCTACCTGAAAAACTAACAATTTATAGAACAAAAAAAATATTTCCGCTTAAAAAAAAATTTTTAAGTCAATTATGGGGTTCACTAATCGAAAAATTTGATTTCCCATTTGGATAACATAGGAAAAAACATTTCTTTTAGTCTAGAATGTTTTACCTCGGCAATGACTCAATGTACGAATAAGTCCAGCAAACAGTTTTGTCAGGAATTTAACGCTCTACAAAAAAAGTCTCTTATTATTTTTTGGTAAATCCATCTGTTAAAAAGTTATTGGACCTCGAAGTCAAGTTAGAGTAAATTTCGAGATCTTTTTACATTTTCGGCGAAACTATAGGACTTATCATAAAATGCTAAGAAATCTTTTTTGTAGACAATTTCATTTCATATAAATTATCTCGAATAAATTTATTTTAAATTATTCATTGTTTTCTAGTTATTTCCATTGCAATGCCAAGCTTCTGGAAAAATAGTGTTCTGATCGATTTTAAGCTAAAAATTTCCACTGATTCACATGAGGTATCTTAGAAAAACCAACACATAATTTACATTGTTTTTTATGCTTTGCATTAACATTATTTAAATTTAGTATTTCTTCAATAACACTTTTATAAAACACATTTGAGAACTTTTTTTGACTAATTTTAAGTCATTTTCGCTCCAGAAAAAATTGTTTGAAATTAATATCCTGATGGCTTAGGGGACATTCATTAATTACATGAGCTCAGAATAAAGGGAGGGGGGGTCCAATGAAATCTCACCAAATCTCATTTAAGCCGAAGGGGGGATAATCGAAAATCTCACGTCAACTTCTACAAGTATAAAATATTACAAGTATCAAAAGAAAGTTATTTTGAGTGTTTATTTTTCCCGCTCAAATAAATCCCATGGCCATTAATTATTATTTATTACTATTACTATATAAAATATAAATCTCATGGCTATGAATTATAAATTTCTTTAATCGAAGAAGTGAACGAGTCTCTATGAATTGAGTGAAAATTTTAAAAAAGTGTTGTTTTTATCTGTTTTTTCTGAAAGTTGATCAAATTTCATTAAATTCAATTTTTTTGTAATTTTTGCCTAGTCCACTTGGCCCCAGGTATTATGGGTAAGGCTAAAAATGCGGAAATGTATTAAATTTTTTTTAATTTGGCGTAAAAATTTGAAAGGATCATTTTTGCATAATTTTCGTCTAGTCCATTTTGCTCCAGGTGTCATGCGTAGAGTAAAAATGCGCAAATATATCGGATCTATAGTAATTAGTCAAAAATGAAAAAAAATTTTTTTTTATAAAATTTTAGGATACCCCGTTTTGCCTGCCTTACCCCCTTTTTCTTCCCCTCTCCATCTCCACCTGAACGGTTTATTATTTTCCCGAATAGTAAAAATAAATCTAGTTGAAAATATTTTTACTGCCAATCTCACGTGAGGGTAGGGGGGGGGGTCAGGCAAATCTCACTAAATCTCACCTAAGGGGGGGAGGGAGTCTAAACTGATCGAAAAATAGCTCACGTAATTAATGGATGTCCCCTTAGGGATAAATTCAAATTATACATTTTTCAGTAAAACTTCACTACCAAAAAATAGAATATAACTAAAAATTAAAAGTTTTCAAATTCCAAATTTTTCATGTCCCCCTCCACTGGTTTACCCCATCCATAAAATCACACCTCTGGTCTATCACCCCCGACTCCCCTTTATTCAGCAATCAAATTTAAATAAGAAATATAACTCAGTATAATTTGATCCTGCATAGCAATAATATTAAAAGCATGGCTTCCAACGATTTTGTATACCAAGCGCAAGTAATTTCTCTAGATAAATCGCAAACAAAACAGTTGCGTTGTGGGTTGAAATATTACATTAACTTTAAACCTGTTGCAAAAATTCTCAGTGTATATCCAAAATGTGAATTACAATTAAATCTAAACGAGTGGCAAAAACTATGTGATTCCATAAAAACAATCAACAATTACTTTTACGACAAAAAAATACCAACTTTTATCGCAAGTTCTGTCAAATCGAATGTGAAGACTTTAAAATACAGTTTTCTGAATTCAAAAGTGAGCACTGCGTTATATTTCAACATCAAGATAGTCGGATTTATTTCCTTGCGCCAACTGCTAACATTCTCAAATTATGCTGCAATCGAGTCAATCAGTGGTTAAGCCACCTGCAAGAATTACCCATGAAATATTACGTTGATTCAACTATCAATAATATATCAAAATATATTCTGAAAAATCTGATCCTGAATACGAGAGAAGTACCAAACACCTTCACAGCCATGAATTACTATGAAAAACATTTCAACGAAATCTTTAAATTTAACAAAAGATTCACTTCGATAGAAGCAAATATTTCTGGCCACGGATTTTCATTCTTCTGGGAGCTAATTTATCTTCACGACGAATTGATTCAACTCATCATCAATCGAATTGATTTACAACAATCACTTCGCTCGACGTTAAACTACTACCACCCCGACTGCTCTATGGATGACGACGTCACCATTGTATAATATATTATTCTAAACTTACTCTATTAAAATACATATATCTCAAATATAATCTATGTTTTTATAAGTATGGGTGTGCGTGTGAAGAAAATGATAAATAAAAAAAAAAAAAATCGGTCTGTCGGTTGACCCTGCGGGCCAGTCCCAAAACTTCCCGCTGTTTTCAAGCTCAAGGAAATCAAAAATATTAATGAGTCTATATTTTCGAGCTCGAAAATCTAATTGCATGCGATTGTTTTTTTATGAGTTTTTCAAACTCTAACAAGTTATACTTTATGCTAAAGTTTTAAAGTTTAAGAATCGAAAATCATTAATAAACAAGCGGTTTTTAAATTTTAATTCCCGATTATGTTAAATAAAATAAATACGTTGACGCAGAAATCAATGTCAGCGATCAAAATCAAGATTCGAATGAGTTTTGGCTTAGGTCAGAGCAATAATATATAAAATATCAGAGAAATTCATTAAAAACTGTGTTTTTTCAATTTTTTCGTTGATAATATGGTTTAAACTAAAGAACAAGTTTGACGGCATTATACGATGATCAAAAGAGATCTTTAAAAGAAAAAGTTTGTAAGATTTTAGACACATTTTAATACAGTCCATTTTGATTTATCTAGAGAAAATAACATAGAATGTTATTTTTTGAACTTTTCAACACTGATTCTTTTTGAACTAATTAACCAATTTTGACGTTTGAGGTAGCAATAGTCGCGTTTCATTGAATTCTAGAGCTGATTAAAATTTGAAAGCGATCGATTCAGCCATCTTGAAGATATTTGAAAAAAACCGTTTTTTACCATTTCTTTCTCCAACGATATCTCCCGAACAAATTAACCGATTGAGATGTTTACGGCGGCATTCGACGCGTTTTATTGAGTTCTAGAGCTGATTAGATTTTGAAGTCGATTGTCCAATTCGTTTCTGAGAAATCAATAAAAAACTAAAAAAAAAAATTTTTTAACTTCCCGCTAAGAAAATCGACGATTTTCGAAAATTTCGGGAAGTTATTGTTTTCACCCCGATTTTCGAAAATCGAGTTTTCATCAGATGTCGACGTTTTGAGGTCCTAAGAAGCTATTCTGACTATTTTCGGAATGATGTCCGAGTGTGTGTATGTATGTGTGTGTGTGTGTGTGTGTGTGTGTGTGTGTGTGTGTGTGTGTGTGTGTGTGTGTGTGTGTGTGTATGTATGTAAACTCTTTGTAACTTTTGAACCAATGAACCGATTTGGATGTTTAAGGCGGCGATTGAAAGAGCATGTTGGCCATCAACTTTCCTGAAAATTTCAGATCATTTGATCAAATAGACTCGAAAATATCTGCGAATTACGAAAAAAAAAAAATTTTTTTTTTAGTTTTTTATTGATTTCTCAGAAACGACTCATACGATCGACTTCAAAATCTAATCAGCTCTAGTACTCAAAAAAACGCGTCGATTGCCACCTCAAACATCAAAATCGGATAATTCGTTCGAGAGTTATCGCGGGAGAAAGAAATGGTGAAAAACGGTTTTTTCTAAATATTTTCGAAACGACTGACGCGATCGATTTCAAATTTAAATCAGCTCTAGAATTCAATAAAACGCGCTGATTGCCACCTTAAACGTCAAAATCGATCGATTAGTTCGAAAGATATCGGCATTGAAAAGTTAAAAAAATAACATTTTATGTTATTTTTCCTGGATAAATCATAATATAACCTACTAAAATGTGTCTGAAGTCATACTAACTCATCCTTTATATGGTTACTTTCGATACATAATGTCATCGAATTTGGTTTTTAGTTTAAATCATAATATAAGCAATAAAATCGATAAAACGTAGCTTTCAATATTTTTCCCGGATATTTCATATTTGATAGTATCTCACATGAGTCAACACTCATTTAAGTCTTCATTTGAATCCCTGGCATTGATTTCTGCCTGAATACACTTATTTTATTGAACATAATCAGGGATTAAATTTTAAAAACCGCTTCATTAACAATTCTTGATTCTTAAATTTTCAAACTTCAGCAGAACAGGCAACTTGTTAGGGCTTGAGAAGATCGTAAAAAAACAACCGCATATGATAGCATTTTCGAGCTCGAAAATATATCTACACCAACGTTTTCGAGCTCTTTGAGGTCGAAAACAGCGGGAAGTTTTAGGGCTGGCCCGCAGGGCCAACCGGCGCCCAGATTTTTTTTTTCGTAATTCGCCAATATTTTCGAGTCTACTTGATCAAACGATCTGAAATTTTCAGGAAAGTTGACGGCCAACAAGCTCTTTCAATCACTGCCTTAAACATCCAAATCGATTCATTAGTTAAAAAGCTGTAGACCATTCACACACATACATACATACACACACACACACACACACACACACACACACACACGTACACCCGTGAAAAAATTTTCTGATATGGCCTGATATGGCTTGATTTCGGCGGTTCATATCAGGCCTGATATGGAAATTGGCCATATCAGATAATATATGTACAGATAAGATTTGATATGTTCTGATATGGACATATCAGTCTATATATAGTGAGATTAACATTGTTATCTCGGGAACTAAATTTATAGATAATTTTATAAAATTGTGTATAACTTTGTAAAGTTATATACGCAATAATTGTCATGAAAAAAAAAAAAAAAAAAAAAAAAAATCCATCCAGGTCATGGGTTCGAACCCGAGTACTTCTGATTCAAAGTCTGATCTATTAACCACTCTGCCAAATCATGAACTTTAAATGTAAGGTTGATTATATCTATTTGGATAAAATTGAAACTAAGAAAATTAAAGACATCAGATAAATGATTGATTTGGTTACTTGTATTATATTCCATTGTTATTGTTTATAGAGTAACGAGACCATTAACGGTATACCCACCAGTAACGGGGCAAGAACTACTTCTTTTGGTAAAAGAAAAAAAAAAAAAAAACAAGATTTTTAAACTTATAAGTTTTAAAAAAGTATACATAAAAATTTAATAATAATTAAACTTTTTTCAATTTAAAATCTCAATTTTTTATATTTAAATTCAGTACGAAAATTTGAAATTCTCTCAGAGATTTCAAAATTGATCTCGTTAGCTTATTGGAAAAATTTTTCAACAAAGTTTGTGCACTTTATACAATTTATAAATGCGGTAAATTAAAATATTTAACAGACTTCATAAGATTTTATGAATCATTATAAAATCGGTTGTTCCGAACAATGTTACGTTATTTGGTCATTTCTAAATTATTTTACCAAACGTATGTGTACGGAAAACTCGAAAAAACTAGTATACGTGCCCATATCAGGGCATATCAAGCCATATCAAACCTGATCAAGATTTTTTTGACAAGCATATTGAAATATATATACCCTTATCAAGTTATATCAGGTCATATCAAGACATATAAAAAAAATTATATACAAGCATATCAAGTCAGATCAAGACATATCAAATCTGATATCGACATATCAAGTTGATATGGACATATCAAGTTGATATGGCTTGATATGGCCAATTTTTATATCAGACTATATCAGAATATATTAAAAATTATATATGGGCATATCAGATCATATCAGGTCAGATATAAATATATCAAATTTTTTGATATGGCCATATCAGGTCATATAAGGCTTGATCAGAAAATTTTTTCACGGGCATACATACAGACAATCGGACATCATTCTGAAAATAGTCAGAATAGCTTCCTAGGACCTCAAAACGTCGACATTTGATGAAAACTCGATTTTCGAAAATCGGGGTTAAAACAATAACTTCCCGAAATTTTTGAAAATCATTGATTTATTAAGCGGGAAGTTAAAAAACAAAATAAAAAAAGATCTGTTCTTATTAAACTTATCCTCCCTGTTGATTTAATTCCCACACCTGCATGCCATAAACTCCAATGTCTAATTTCCCTTTAGATTTACTACAGCATCGACACGCCTGCATGCCATAAACTCCTATTTTCCTCATTTAAATATTTTAATACCTCAACACCTGCATGCTATAAATCATCATTTAAATGTTTTCTTACCTCAACACCTGTATGCCATAAATCATCATTTAAATGTTTTCACACCTCAATACCTGCATGCCATAAAAGATCATTTTAATATTTTTACACCTCCACACACGCACCGACAAAAGGAATTTCCTGTGACGTCACCAGACATCTGCCCCCTTACCCTTCCCCCTCGGGAAAACCACCTTATAAAACCCAGGAGTGGGGGCCAGACATGTCTCCCCAGTTATGCCCTATACTACTCACCTTCTTGCACGATTGGAGACATGACTACTACCACATACAAACACTATTCGTTCGCAATAGTTAGTTTCTACTGCAAATCGTACTATAGGCACAAAAACCTCCTCTTTTATAATATATACTGTAACGTACTATTTTATTTAAACACTTGATTTAACTCAACGAAATTACACATAACTTGTACTCAATAAATTTACTCAATTATTCAACTCAAAATACTCAAAATCGGACTACGTTACACTTCGCCCACCGATCAATCCTCTCATTCCCTCCAGATCCTGACGGGCGCCAGCTGACTTTTATTTCCTCGGTATCGGCAACTGGTCTAAACGTACACGTAAATTAAAACCTAATATCTAAATCCTTTCGAAATTAGAGAACTAAACGATGGTAGCAACATGTCCTGATGCGCTCAGTATGCTAAGTTGTGGAGAGAGGGTCGCGATTCTTTTTCCGTGGAAGAAGCTGATTAATAAAATTAAATTAAAATAAACTAAAGAAAAGAAAACTAAATAAAATATCGGAAAGACGACGCGAGAGTGGCGCGGATGGCTCAAGCGGCCTGCGGTCGAATACTCTCGGTCCATCAGACAAATAAATACCTGGATATGACATCGGGAACCTCTCGTGGACAACGAATGACAAAACTTACACATTTCTCGATAATTAATAAAATAAAATAAATAATGCGGTAACTTTAGACGACAAAATCACGGCAAAACGACTCCAAGAACTCAATAAGTAGAGCCACAAGCTTCAAAATGACATAAGCCAAGGGTGTGGTCGAGGCCTACCTTTGGGGCTCTCCGACTCACCACTCGCTCCAAAAGCCCAAACTCGACTACTGGGTCTGCCCGTACTCGAGCGACTCCAAAATCCGACTCTCTGACACCCTGGTCAGTTCTCAACTGTCGTCTCCTACTCCATTCACTTCCACACTCGACTACGTCCAGTCACTCTCACATTCTCGCTTCTCCATCCATTCTTCCCCCACCACATACAAGCCGTGGACTCGCGGGTCTTCCCGCGGTGTCACTCCCCGTGATATCCGAAGTTAGCGAATCTTTTGGCTTCCTCGAGCATCGCAAACGAAGCCTGCCATCCCCAAATAAACGTAAACGTACCCCAGCTAACTTCGAGCATCAACTCGAGAGGGCGGCAATATCTCAGTCACTCCTCCATGATTACCACGTCAACCCCATGGGCTAGGCGTGGGCCTAGTCGCCATCACTGGTCGGGAGGCACGTTATCTTGGCCACTATCCGCGACACAGCTAGACATACTCCGTTAAATCTACCCTCAGACACTCCAAAACAGACCACATAACGTACATGTACCCGTATTATCAACACACTTACTTCACCGCACACATATACTCCATACTCTCTAACCTCTATCTCCTACACTCAACTCGACACACATACTAACCCTATCTCTCTCTAACACACAGAGTCACACTCACTTCACCTCTAATTCCATCTCCTCGGCAATGTAACGTCACAATACATATGATAATTTATATTAGTAATACAATTTTTACTGCCCGTGAAGCGGGCGGGATCTGCTAGTTACGTATAATAATTATATGATAGTAAAATTTGAACACGTTACCAAAATAAAATATTACTTTATATTTTAATTTATTTCATCGAGCAATTCTCAGAATTACGAATTATCTGTTTCGCATCGGCTGTCTTATTGCCTCGCCGTGTAAGAATACTCTGCAGCACTAGTCAAGTTTTCTGTAATACGTACATTGTGTGTGTGCGTGAAAAATAAAATAAGTTTATTTTATTTCGACAACCGACTGTTATTTTTTTTCGAGCAATGAAATGACTTTGTTTTTCGATCATCTACGAGTTTTTTTTTTTTTTAATTTTATTTATATCGAGTCAAACCGACCACGGCATTTATACTTTGTTGCAACTGATAATTTGTGTGAAACCGATCAATTTGTTTACTTAATATACAACTGACTTTCTTTAATTCTGATCAATTATTTTATCGTAATCTTGAGTACCTGACCTTTTCTTCAACCCGCCACCCTGAGCTGATTTTGATAATTGTTTATCGGTGATTATAAAACCACCTGGCGCCCAATTTAAAAATTTTGATCAAGGTGACCAAATAGTACGTGTACTCGGACATCACTCTGGTAGATCCCCCTTGGTGAAAAACCCGTCAGAATATATATATATATATGTAGCGTCGCTACAATAATTACGATCGATCACTTTCGGCTATCTACGCCGAAGATCGATTTTTCTATATTCCGTCTCTACCTCATTCGTAGAGACACTAGTCAATTACAAGATACACCGCTGAACTGCGTACACGCATTCAAGCATTTTCATATTTTGTATACTTTGCTTTCTTTTACTGTGTTAATTACGTTGGTTAAATAAAACATTTATTTAACATTATTAGTTGGTTTAAACAATTTATTATATTTAAATTTACCCTTAACCACTAAATTGGTGACCCCGACGTGATCTCTTTTTAAGGGAAGCGTCGAACACGTGTATTACACAGTGTATAAAATCTCGCGAGTTCTCGTGTCGTTTTTGCCGCGAATATTTTGTCGCGTTGCCGATTAACCGGCGAGACCGTGATTTTTATTTCCAGTTATTTTTGTGTGAATTTATTCTTGCAATATTTAGTGCAGTGATTTTAGTTATCATTGTGCAGTTTTTCTTTTATCACCGCTGGTGCATTGCTGAGCATCTTATGGACGTTATGCCGCATCAGTGTTGATTCGAGGGACCTTTAGTGCGAATCGAATAGTGATAAAAGTTTCGCGAGCTGTGATAAAAAAAAAAAACTATAATTAATTTTCGTGCAGTGTCGCGTATAATTTTTCTCCCGTCACCGGAAATACCAGTGAGGATTAGGCCGATTTGCCGGCTACACATTCCTGAGCCGTGCGTCATCGATAATCTTTCGGTAGCACAGTACCGAATTACTGACATTGTTGACGGGTGATGTCAGGCTCTGAAACCGAAAGCGACAAGACAATAAAATCCGAGTCATCTGACGAAGACACATTCAATTCTCAATTGTCGGGATCGTCGTCTTTTACGTCAGTTAAATTAAATATGGCCGTGAACGTCAAAGCACCTCAGTTCAGCACGGAGAACCCGGAAACTGTGGTTTGCGCAGGTCGAAGCGCAATTTTCAACGCACCAGGTAACAACCGAGCGTGCCAAATTTGACCTGGTGATTCCATTGCTCGACACTCGCGTCGCCGCAGAAGTTGAGTCGTTAATTCTCGAGCCGCCTGCGACAACTCCGTACAACGATCTCAAGACGGCTCTGATAAAATGCTTCACGAGATCCGAAGAAGCACGGATCACTCAGCTCCTCGACAGAGAAAGACTTGGCGATCGGACACCATCGCAACATTTACGTCATCTACGTACATTAGTCCCCGGTATTGATGACGCCATCATTAAAGCACGTTGGTTTTCCCACATGCCAAATGAAATCCAAGTTTGTCTTGAAGCTATCAGCGACTCAACGCTTGATAAACTTGCCGAGTCCGCTGATCGGATGGTTGAGCGTATATCGCTCAAACCTCAGTTGCCGCCACCGCTGCAAAATCATCATCATCAACCGCCGAGCACGGCGAGATTGCTGCACTGCGCAGAGAAATTGCGCAGCTCACGAATCAAGTCAAAAACTTGAAAGTTAAACGAGGTCGATCGAGATCTCGCAGTCGATCACGGTCACGAGTACCAAAGAAGTTTGACTTCTGTTGGTACCACTTCAAGCACGGTAAAAATGCCCGATCGTGCGCTCCCGGCTGTAAATGGCAGGGAAACGCAAACGAGAATCAGTAGAGGCGGCTAATGATTCTCAATCGATTTCTCGCCGCCTGTTTATCCGAGACCGAACTACAGGAACGGAATATCTTGTCGATTCCGGCTCCGATTTATCTGTCTTTCCACGTGGCTGGCTGAAATCAATCAGTACACCAATAGGTTACCAACTGTATGCCGCAAACGGCTCGATTATTCAAACCTATGGTTTAAAATCGATTACATTGAACCTTGGACTTCGCCGTGATTTTTCATGGAACTTTATCATCGCTGACGTCACTAAACCGATTATAGGTGCAGACTTCTTAAGTCATTATGACTTATTAGTCGACCTAAAACGAAAATGCCTTCGTGATGGCATCACCGGTTTATTGACACCCGGAAATTCTCACACAACATCGGCAGAAACAAACATTAAAGCAGTCGATGGTAATTCTGCGTACATGGAATTATTGAGAGAATTTGCCGACATCACACGACCTGACGCTACTCAGCGTCAAACTAAAAAGCATTCGACGGTTCATCACATTCGAACGTCACCTGGACCGCCAGTTTCGTGCAAAGCAAGACGCCTGGCTCCAGACAAGCTAAAAATCGCACAAGCCGAGTTCCGAAAAATGATCGAAGATGGTATTTGCAGACCTTCCAACAGCGCCTGGGCTTCACCACTTCATTTGGCACAGAAGAAGTCCGGAGAATGGAGGCCGTGCGGTGACTACCGTCCACTCAACGATCGAACACTCATCGATAAATACTCGCTGCGTTATTTAGACGACTTTGCCGCATTTTTACACGGTAAAAATATATTTTCAGTCGTCGATTTTGCGAAAGCATTTTTGCAAATACCCGTTGCACCGGAAGACGTGCCGAAAACGGCAATCATCACACCATTCGGACTATTCGAGTTCCGATTTATGACGTTTGGGCTTAAAAACGCCGCTCAAACGTTTCAACGATTCATCGACGAGGTCACTCGTGACCTTGATTTCGTCTTTCCATATGTTGACGATATCTTAATCGCATCCAACGACGAAAAGCAACACATGGAGCACTTAAAAATATTATTCGAGCGTCTCCGTGAATACGGACTGGTAATTAACGTACCAAAATGCCAGTTTGGTCTACCGGAAGTAAAATTTCTCGGCCATGTCATCAACAAAGATGGAATTAAGCCGTTACCGGAAAAAGTCGAGGCTATTGTTAATTTCGAGCCTCCTACCACCGTAAAAGCTCTTCGTCGATTTCTCGGCACAGTGAATTTCTACAGAAAGTTCATTAAGAACGCTGCAGAAATTCTAGCACCGCTCAACAAAATTTTGGAAGGACCCAAAGTCAAGGCTCTCATCCAGTCAACTGGACAACCGAACTTCAGGAGTCTTTTAAGTCAGCTAAACGCGCTCTCGCGGATGCTACTCTGTTGGTACACCCTAAAATCGATGCTGACTGGGCAATATTCACCGACGCATCCGAAATCGGTATTGGAGCCGTTTTACAACAAAAAGTGGATAACAACTGGCAACCACTGGCATTTTTCAGTCGAAAAGTGCCCCCGTCGATTCAAAAATTGTCAACGTACGACCGCGAGTTGAACGCCGTCTACGAGGCTGTAAAATACTTTCGGCATATTTTTGAAGGCCGGCACGTCACGATCTACACTGATCACAAGCCGCTTCAGCACGCTTACAAGCAGCGCACCGAAAGAGCATCGCCTTGGCAATTTCGTCGACTCGATTTCATCGGTCAATTCACCACCGATATTCGACATGTGTCGGGTAACGACAATATTGTCGCTGACACATTGTCACGAGTCGAAGCAGTGTCTACTGCTATTACATCGGAAGAACTTGCCGATGCACAGAAGCAAGATCTCGAGCTTCAACAATTGCTGCAACAGACAACCGCGTTGCAGCTCCGACGAATCAATTTCGACAACGGTTTAGCATTGTACTGTGACATTGCGTCAGGTACAGTGCGACCTTACGTTCCAGAGCCGCTGAGAAAGAAGGTGTTTAATTCACTGCACTCGTTAGCTCACCCCGGAATCAAAGGATCACTAAAAACGATCTCTAAACGATACGTCTGGCCGTCGATTAATAAAGATTGTCGAGAATGGGCGAAATCTTGCATCGACTGCCAGAAAAATAAAGTTCAAAGGCACGTGTCATCGCCGATCGCCAGTTTTCAACCTCCCACTGAGCGATTCGAGCACATACACATCGACCTGGTGTCTCTAAAATCGTCAAGAGGCTTTAACCAGTGTCTAACGATCATCGACCGATTCACGAGATTTCCAGAGGCTGTCCCGTTAGCCAATGGAACTGCAGAGACGGTAGCACATGCACTATCGCTGCACTGGATTTCTCGTCACGGAGTACCGAAACGTATAACATCGGATCAAGGTCCGCAATTCGAATCGTCGTTATTTCAATCGTTACTTAAAATGTATGGAATAAAATATCAACATACTACACCGTATCATCCGCAAGCCAATGGTCTTGTCGAACGTCTACATCGTCAGCTCAAATCAGCACTTTTGTGTCATAAAGAATCATGGTATGACGCATTACCAGCCGTGTTGCTCGGCTTACGCGCTGCTTGGAAGGACGACATCCAGACGACCCCGGCTGAATTAGTGTACGGTGAGCCAATTCGTTTGCCTGGTGAGTTACTCACTCCCAGCAATAAAACAACACCTCATAGCATTGTCAATACCTTAAAACGTCATTTTAACTCATTGGCACCGGCCGAAATGTCGCGTCACGGCAAGCATTCTGTTTTCTGTTTCAGGAACCTTAGTACTTGCAGTCATGTACTGGTACGGAATGACCAGGTTGGACCAGCTTTCACAGCGCCATACGAAGGTCCATATCGTGTAATGACTCGACACGATAAATACTTCATTGTCGATTTCCGAGGACGACAAATCGCCATTTCAGTCGATAGATTGAAGCCGGTTTACGAGGCAAATTCAGTCGACACGACGACGACGATAGCAAACTCCCCGACGAATAACATAGCAACCGAGACCCAAAAACGCCGAGTCCGGTTTAATATTTAAAAATTTACACGATTTAATAATTTTTTTCACTTGAAAGTTTTTTTTTTACAAAGTAAAAATTCATCACTGTATTATACTCATTCATTTACTTATTTATTTATTCATATCATTTGTAAATATTCCATTACTTTAATTATCGTGTATGAAATTTAAAACAAAAAAAAAAAAAAAAAAAAAAAACAAAAAAAAAAACAAAGGGAGTTCTGTAGCGTTGCTACAATAATTACGATCAATCACTTTCGGCAATCTACGCCGAAGATAGATTTTTTCATATTCCGTCTCTACCTCATTCGTAGAGACACTAGTCAATTACAAGATACACCGCTGAACTGCGTACACGCATTCAAGCATTTTCATATTTTGTATACTTTGCTTTCTTTTACTGTGTTAATTACGTTGGTCAAATAAAACATTTATTTAACATTATTAGTTGGTTTAAACAATTTATTATATTTAAATTTACCCTTAACCACTAAATATATATATATATATATATATGTCACGTATATATGTATGTATGTATATATATATTCCAAAATTTAGATTGCCGTAATTTTAAAAATAAGAATTTCCCTAGTGGCCCTGAGGATTCTTTATTTATACACAGGACTATAGATACTGAATATGTAACGAAATAAGAAAATTATTAAGAAAAAAAAAATATAGAACGAATGACTAGTAAGTATGGAGTATAAAAAATAAAACCAATGAAAAGTAGAGACAGAAGACAAAAATAAAGACGGGAAAAAATGAATTTTAAGACAAGAAACAATAAAATAAGAGAATAAGTTTGTCTTTATATACCTTATGGACCAGGGTGGCTATGGATACGAATAGACGATTTCAATGCAAATTACATTTATTTTCTTACCAATCGTATTTTTCTCATATGAATACCGAAACGATTGGCTGAAATTCAAACTGATGAAAAAATATATACATACACACGTACAAATATATAGAAAACTATAACACTGCGTTGTGAAAAGAAAAAAATGGTTCTAAATTCGCGTACAAGTTCATAAATATTACTTAGAGTAAATTTTTATTCATCGCTATTTTTTTTTTTTACGGCACCAATGTAAACTTTTATTTTTTATAATAAATTGTTGTTTTATAATATTTCAAATATCTCTCGCACTCGCTACTTCTACAAACTACCGGATGTTGGCAAAACTGGATATCTACGCGACTTATTCCTCTATCCAAATAAATTAGTATCATAAAAGCACATTTCTCTCAAAACACCTTATTTTGCAAGCACGTATTTCGAACATCTTTCTTGGTGACAATGGAAAGAATATGGGATGAACTTCCTGGTGACACAGTAAGCTCAAGCAGCCTACAAGTCTTCAAAAATAAAGTTCTTGATTATTTGTTAAATGTAGGTAATTAACTTAACTCGGCTTTTCAATAAACAGTGTCAAATGGTTTTACTCTTATCTTAGTGATCGATCTCAATCTGTATTCATAAATGCAAATAATAGATCAGAATGGATTAAAATAAATTCGGACGTTCCTCAGGGCAGTGTTCTTGGTCCTCTGCTTTTCTCGATATTTATTAACGATTTACCACGATGTTTACAGTATTGTTCATACCTTTTATATGCGGATGATCTTGTAATTTATCTGCTATGTAACTCAAAGATATTGATAATTGTATTCGATGGATGAATGATGACATTAAACGTATTGATAACTGGTGTTCAGCAAATAAACTTAACCTTAATAAGTTTACAACGAAAGCTATGGTTTTCGGTAGCGCAATTAATGTTTGTAAATTAAATGTGAGTAATGCTAATAATGTAAATAATCTCAAACTATACCTAAATAATGTGGCAATTGAGTTTGTTAATGCTTTCAAATATTTGGGTATTATACTTGACAGTACACTCTCAAGGTACTCACATATCGTCAGTGTTAAAAAACGTGCTGCTTACGCTTTGTATAGGATTTGTCTAAATGATTCTAATCTAAAAACACCATTAAAACGTAGACTGGTAATTGGACTAGTAATGCCTGTATATAACTATTGTAACTGTGTACTCACAAACTTAACAGTGGACCTCGAGAGATCATTGTTCGTCTCATTAAATAACTGCGTACGCTTTGTATTAAGAATTAGTAGAGATGATCATATATCGCGACATCGGCATAAATTGGGATGGCTAACGCCTTATAATCGCAGGCTACAGCTTATCTCATGCAAATTTTATAAAGCATTATGTCTTATGCGACCAGATCTTTTTGGGCATGAGTTAATCGTTAGGCTCAACATTGCATCTCGTCGAAATCTAAGCAAAACGGATACTCTTCTAGTTCCATTTGCTCGAACAACAACTTACCAGAAGTCATTTTTGATTACGGGCTGTAATTTTTGGAACTCGCTTCCAATCGAAATTACAACATCAGTAACATTAAAAAAATTTAAAAGTAAATGCTATTTATATTTAATGGATCTTGATAACCAGTAGAGCCTT
Source organism: Microplitis manilae (assembly GCA_030273425.1). Classification (NCBI taxonomy): domain Eukaryota; kingdom Metazoa; phylum Arthropoda; class Insecta; order Hymenoptera; family Braconidae; genus Microplitis; species Microplitis manilae. The sequence goes on along the minus strand of CP092725.1, from coordinate 14,248,162 downwards.
AATAAATTAAAATATTGAATGTGTAAGAGTGAGTGAGTATGCATCTAAGTTATAATAATTATATTACATTATATTCTATTGAAATTGTTGTACCTAATAATAATAACAAATAATATATATTTTGATATTTGATCACAAGGAGCAGCAGCTCCATGATCGTCAATAAATAAACTAAACTTAACTAAACTAACTTTTGATTGAGGTTTCATGATCTTGAGTGCAGACGAGTATTAATTCATGTTATTACAATTTGATCTTTACTGTTTTCTTTCACGTTCTATAAGTCTCAAGAAGAAGAGTTACTAGTTGAATTCATTAAGTATTTTAAGCGAGTTAATGAGTAAATTATCCAATCAATCTCTCATTCTCATTCTCTCTCTCTCTCTCTCTCTCTCTCTCTCTTGAAAATAATCACTTGGTAAAGCTATGGGTTAAAAGTATTTACAAATAAAGCTTTTGATTTTAATAAAATGTCGAACATAATACGACACATAGTAACTTATAGTAGCTTGAAATATCATCCTGAATATACGATTTATCTACCCGGAAAAAAATTTTTTCATGAAATTTTGTAAAATTCCACTAATGAAATTCCATAAAATTTTATGCTGAAAATGGCCTGATAAAATTTCATAAAGATTCATGAAGTTTTATAAAGTTTTATGCTGAACATGACCTGATACAATTTTATGAAAACTTCTAAAATTTTACAAAATTTAATAAAACTCTACAGTCATCATTAAGTTTTGGTAAAAAATATTAAATCACGAAAAAAAAATTGCAGTTAGAACTTATACATGATTCTAATGGATAAAAGCATTACTGAGACAGACTAATTATATTTTTTATTGACGAAAAAATCCTGTCTCATACGAAAAAGATGTATGTAGTCGTTCTCGTTGAGAATGCGTCATAACCCAAGACTTGCCAATGCAAGCATACCGCAAACCCTCGTTTGAATCATATGTATTGAAAATAGCTACTTCAACATTTCGTTTTTTTTCATACTTTAAAAAAATTTTTTTTTCAAAATTAAAAGTTTTATTCAACTATCGAAAAAAAATTTCCTTAGTTCAAACGTATTTTATCATTCTCATACTGTGAGGTCACAATCACGTTAGTTCCGGACACTTAATTGTTTTCGTCTCTATTATACTTATAGAACATAATGACGTCAATTTCCGAGGAAATAAATTTTTATACACCCTTATGGCTTATCAGCGGTATATCTTACAGGTACATGCGCTTATAACATGTGTAACATGATATAATAACCCGGAAAAAATTTTTTTCATAAAATTTTAGAAAATTGTACTATTGAAATTTTATAAAATTTTTAAATTTTATATAACTTGTTTAAGAACTTATAAAATTTTTCAAAATTTCATGAAATTAGGGTAAGTGTGGGTATTACTGCAGGTGTGGGTATTACTGCGATTTTTTTTGTTTCAATTATAAATAAACGATAAGTGAGTTCTGTTAATTAAAAAAAAAATTATTACGAATAATTGAAACGTGAGAAAAATTAACTGTACAGTCGTTTTACATGTACAATACATTTTGAATTTATTATTATTTAACGCAAATTGACAGGTGATAAAGGTTGAATATTATGTCTGTTTTGTGAGTTCTTGCGTAGAAAGACGTGGAACTAAAAGGTTCTTTTTCTGAAATAAATGACTCAATTTATATATTTATTGCTTTCAGAAGTAAGATAATTTTCTTTTAATACCAAAAATTCAATTAAAATTGAATTTTGATTAATTAGTACAAGCAACCTGTAGTCACTACGTGACTGCTCAAATACCACTACTGGTTTTCTAAAATACTCAGAAGAAAACGATTTCTTGCCTCAATAAATTTTATTTGCACCAAGAAATTTTATGCATCGTAAATTCAATAAAAAATTTACTTGGGGCGAGAAAAGATTATTTTGGTCAAGAAATGATTGCTTGCACCAAAATATTTTTTCTGGTTCTAACCCGGATCGAAAAATTTGATCTGATTTTGATCTAGCTTGACTGTATTTAGACTACTTGGTCTGTTCATGAACTTCTATAAAAATTTTATTCTTTTTTTTGATCTACCCGGACGGAAAAATTTGATCTGATTTTAGTCTAATTGGACTATTTAATCTGTTTTTGATCGTTTACAAAAATTTTAAGCTGTTTTCGACCTGTTGTTCTAAAAAATAGTTGCGTTTTGGACAGATCAAACTAGATTAATTCTTGAACTTTAAAAAATTTTAGTTCTGAAAATTTGCAAGGACAAAAGTAGATTAAATCATGGACTTACAAAATTTTTATTTCTGGGCAATATTTATAAAAAAAATATTAAGTTACAGAATTGATTATGTTTTGTTTACTATTTATTTAGTACCTTTTGTTTAAAAATGTCAGTAGTTAATGACAGTTTGACAGCTTAATTTTTAGTTGTCTTGACTGAATATTAATAGCATTGAATAAAAGTGATGGAATTACTCTTAAAATGTCAAAAAAAATTTTCTTACTTACTCGATAAAATCGAAAATTTTTGGCATTCCAAGACATAAAAATTCTTGTGACATCTTATTACGGAAGTGCATTAGCGTTGCAAATATTAAGAAAATTAAAGTAAATTTATAAATCTAGATTATTATTATTATTATTATTATTATTATTATTATTATTATTATTATTATTATTATTATTATTATTATTATTATTATTATTATTATTATTATTATTATTATTATTATTATTATTATTATTATTATTATTATTATTATTATTATTATTATTATTATTATTATTATTATTATTATTATTATTATTATTATTATTATTATTATTATTATTATTATTATTATTATTATTATTATTATTATTATTATTATTATTATTATTATTATTATTATTATTATTATTATTATTATTATTATTATTATTATTATTATTATTATTATTATTATTATTATTATTATTATTATTATTATTATTATTATTATTATTATTATTATTATTATTATTATTATTATTATTATTATTATTATTATTATTATTATTATTATTATTATTATTATTATTATTATTATTATTATTATTATTATTATTATTATTATTATTATTATTATTATTATTATTATTATTATTATTATTTCTTTTTTCAGTTAAATGCTCAGGAGGTTATCCCCGGTAGTCCGACTCTACCGAGGGCCTCACCTGAGCGCCAAATCGTTACTGCTGCGATGCTTCATCAACAAGATGATCAGCATGCGCAGCAGGCCAAGTTTCGTTGCCTTAGGAGACGGAGGGATCCGAGTATCACAGCCTTTTGCATCCGCGATGCCAAAAACTCAACTTGCGATAAACAAGTTGGGATTTTAGCCAATGCAGACACAAAAGACTGTTTCATCCCTCCTAGGACGCCAACAATGAGTACGACAAGCTTGACACGGTAGCCTGGGTAAAGTTTGCCAATTTCAAACAGGAGATCCTGATATATCTCGTGTTTGTGCTCCTCTTTACCGTGATGTTATACTCAGCCGGAGCTGAGAACTCAATAACATAAATGTTACGAGCGGTTTTATCGAAGAGCACAATATCAGGTTTATTATGATCGATTTTCCGCGTTGTTGCGAATGGCACGTTCCAATAAATACGGCAACGGTCATTCTCAACAACTTGCGGAATATCTCCTGGCAGGTAAGGCAGCACTGGTGTTTTATCGATACCGTGCGTGTGTCGAAGATGGTAATAAAGTACTCGCAGAGCAGCATTGTGACGCTGTACGTATGCATTTCTTGCCAGCACAGGACATGCTGACAAAAGATGCATAAGCGTCTCAGGATGTTGCTTACACACCCTACACAATGTGTCGGGTAGCTGCATCTGGAGTACTTTAGCACGGTATTCGAGAGTGTTAATAACACCATCTTGGCAGGCAAAAATGTATCCTTCGGTCTCGGACATCAGGCCAGCTGACTTCAGGAAGGAAAACGTCAGCTGTGTGGACAAGCCATGATCACGCAAGTGTTTAAAGAACACGCTGTGTATCGACTTGTCCATATGTGTGCTGAGCAGTTTTTGTTGCTCAGCGTTCCTGACGACCGTCTTAAATTATTATTATTATTATTATTATTATTATTATTATTATTATTATTATTATTATTATTATTATTATTATTATTATTATTATTATTATTATTATTATTATTATTATTATTATTATTATTATTATTATTATTATTATTATTATTATTATTATTATTATTATTATTATTATTATTATTATTATTATTATTATTATTATTATTATTATTATTATTATTATTATTATTATTATTATTATTATTATTATTATTATTATTATTATTATTATTATTATTATTATTATTATTATTATTATTATTATTATTATTATTATTATTATTATTATTATTATTATTATTATTATTATTATTATTATTATTATTATTATTATTATTATTATTATTATTATTATTATTATTATTATTATTATTATTATTATTATTATTATTATTATTATTATTATTATTATTATTATTATTATTATTATTATTATTATTATTATTATTATTATTATTATTATTATTATTATTATTATTATTATTATTATTATTATTATTATTATTATTATTATTATTATTATTATTATTATTATTATTATTATTATTATTATTATTATTATTATTATTATTATTATTATTATTATTATTATTATTATTATTATTATTATTATTATTATTATTATTATTATTATTATTATTATTATTATTATTATTATTATTATTATTATTATTATTATTATTATTATTATTATTATTATTATTATTATTATTATTATTATTATTATTATTATTATTATTATTATTATTATTATTATTATTATTATTATTATTATTATTATTATTATTATTATTATTATTATTATTATTATTATTATTATTATTATTATTATTATTATTATTATTATTATTATTATTATTATTATTATTATTATTATTATTATTATTATTATTATTATTATTATTATTATTATTATTATTATTATTATTATTATTATTATTATTATTATTATTATTATTATTATTATTATTATTATTATTATTATTATTATTATTATTATTATTATTATTATTATTATTATTATTATTATTATTATTATTATTATTATTATTATTATTATTATTATTATTATTATTATTATTATTATTATTATTATTATTATTATTATTATTATTATTATTATTATTATTATTATTATTATTATTATTATTATTATTATTATTATTATTATTATTATTATTATTATTATTATTATTATTATTATTATTATTATTATTATTATTATTATTATTATTATTATTATTATTATTATTATTATTATTATTATTATTATTATTATTATTATTATTATTATTATTATTATTATTATTATTATTATTATTATTATTATTATTATTATTATTATTATTATTATTATTATTATTATTATTATTATTATTATTATTATTATTATTATTATTATTATTATTATTATTATTATTATTATTATTATTATTATTATTATTATTATTATTATTATTATTATTATTATTATTATTATTATTATTATTATTATTATTATTATTATTATTATTATTATTATTATTATTATTATTATTATTATTATTATTATTATTATTATTATTATTATTATTATTATTATTATTATTATTATTATTATTATTATTATTATTATTATTATTATTATTATTATTATTATTATTATTATTATTATTATTATTATTATTATTATTATTATTATTATTATTATTATTATTATTATTATTATTATTATTATTATTATTATTATTATTATTATTATTATTTCTTTTTCTTTAGTTAAATGCTCAGGGGTTATCCCCGGCAGTCCGACTCTACCGAGGGCCTCACCTGAGCGCCAAATCGTTACTGCTGCGATGCTTCATCAACAAGATGATCAGCATGCGCAGCAGGCCAAGTTTCGTTGCCTTAGGAGACGGAGGGATCCGAGTATCACAGCCTTTTGCATCCGCGATGCTAAAAACTCAACTTGCGATAAACAAGTTGGGATTTTAGCCAATGCAGACACAAAAGACTGTTTCATCCCTCCTAGGACGCCAACAATGAGTACGACAAGCTTGACACGATAGCCTGGGTAAAGTTTGCCAATTTCAAACAGGAGATCCTGATATATCTCGTGTTTGTGCTCCTCTTTTACCGTGATGTTATACTCAGCCGGAGCTGAGAACTCAATAACATAAATGTTACGAGCGGTTTTATCGAAGAGCACAATATCAGGTTTATTATGATCGATTTTCCGCGTTGTTGCGAATGGCACGTTCCAATAAATACGGCAACGCTCATTCTCAACAACTTGCGGAATATCTCCTGGCAGATAAGGCAGCACTGGTGTTTTGTCGATACCGTGCGTGTGTCTAAGATGGTAATAAAGTACTCGCAGAGCAGCATTATGGCGCTGGATGTATGCATTTCTTGCCAGCACAGGACATGCTGACAAAAGATGCATAAGCGTCTCTGGATGCTGTTTACAAACCCTACACAAAGTGTCGGGTAGCTGCGTCTGGAGCACTTTAGCACGGTATTCGAGAGTGTTAATAACACCATCTTGGCAGGCAAAAATATATCCTTCGGTCTCGGACATCAGGCCAGCTGACTTAAGGAAGGAAAACGTCAGCTGTGTGGACAAACCATGATCACGCACGTGTTTAAAGAACACACTGTGCATGGACTTGTCCATATGCGTACTAAGCAGTTTTTGTTGCTCAGCATTCCTGATGACCGTCTTAAATTCCTCCTTAGGGAGTTCAATAAGCGGGTTTACTCTTCCAAGACCGAGGGATTTTGCCGCGTACATTGCTGCCTTATATAAAAACGCTCCCTTATGCCTATTTTCATGACTATGAACAATTTGCATAAGGAAATCGTCTTCATCTGCTGTGAAATTGACAACCTCGTATGTTATACCCAAAACCAAACGATCATGCAGACACTCCAAGCTCTGTAGACCTCTCCCTCCGATATGCCGGGAAAGGTATAATCTGGTGACTGAGGACTTAGGGTGCATGCTCCGATGCATATTCATTACTTTGCGTGTCTTGATATCGAGATCTCTGAGCTCTTTTCGGGCCCATTTCAGGACACCGAAAGAGTACAGAAGTATCGGGACAGCAAGCATGTTCGTTGCAGAGACTTTGTTTTTCCCGGAAAGTTCTGATGACCAGATTTTCCGGAGTCTCCGCACATACTCGCTGCAGAGAGTCGTTTTGATTTTCGAGACGTCCTGCATAGGACTCCCGTCAATCCCTAGATATTTGTACGACTCTCCGGCGTCAAGATGGTCTATGACGCTCCCATCTACTAACTCGATATCTTCACGCACATCGGAACACTTACCCTTCACCAGATTAACGACCGCGCACTTGTCCAACCCGAAAGCCATGCCGACATCCCGTGTATACTCTCCTACGATATTCAAGGATGTCTGAAGGTGTTCCTCATCAGGAGCATACACTTTCAGATCATCCATGTAGAGTAAGTGGGTGATCGAGTATTTTCGATCATTTGGTGGACCCACTGAGTATCCACGAGTGCGGCGTAGCGCAACAGATATTGGCAGCAGTGAGATGCAAAACAGCAGAGGGCTCAGAGAATCTCCCTGAAAGACTCCTCGTTTGTACTGTACAACTTCGGTTACACGCTTGTCGTTACCACATGAAATGTGGAACCGTGTTCGCCAAAGCTGCATCGTACGCTGAATGCATCCCACTGTATCGCGATTGACCCCAAGGCATTTGAGCAAAAAGAGAATAAGCTCATGAGATGTTGAGTCGAATGCCTTGCGGTAGTCAATCCAGGCCATTGACAGGTTGCGCTGATAGTAGATCGCGTCTTGAATGACGCATCGATCCACTAACAGATTCTCTTTGCAACCTGACAGGCCCCTTTTACTGCCACGTTGTTCGTATATCTGCTGCCATACAGGGTCTATCTCCTGAAGAATGCGATTATTCAAGATTTTGGTGAAAATCTTATAAACCGCATTCAAACAGGTGATAGGCCTGTAGTTTTTCGGGTCAGACAAGTCTCCTTTCTTCGGGATGAGCACGGTTCGCCCTTCTACAAGCCAGCATGGAATTGGTTCATTACCTCTGATGAACGCTGTAAAAATCCGGGCCAAATGACTATGGGTAGAAGTTAGTATCTTCCACCAAAACAAATTTATGCCATCTGGACCCGGAGCAGCCCAGTTCTTACCATTATTCAGAGCTGAACGAACTTCTTCCACGCTGACTTCAGGGCTCTCTTCATCAGCATTGCCGTTGCGATGTTGTCGACAAAATGCCTCGAAGTCGTTGAGAGCTGGAGTGTCGCGATTCACGTTCGGCTGATCACCGTACAACTCGGACCAGAAAGCTTCTACTCGCTCGATGGATGGGGGATCACCAGAAACAGAGGTCTTAGGTGTCAGAAAGCGTGAAGGACTTAACCGAAACAAAGAGTTATCGGTAAGCCGCTTCAGCTTTTTCTCTAGTGACTTTTTAGCAGTCACTAGAGCCCGCAACCTGTTAAGGGAACCTTCTTTGATGTTAAGAAGCTTCGCCTTATTCAGTGTGTGATGCTGATATCGTAATTGAGCCGCAATACGGCGGACTTTTAGTGTAAATGCTTTACGAGCATTTACAAAGTCAATCACACACTGAATGCGGGAGACATGTTTCCGGAGATCATCAATCTTCAGTGATAGCTGTCCAATGCGCCCTCTCATCTTAGCCTCAGGAGAAGAAACATTTCTCCTCGCTGGAGGTAAGAGTGAGGAAGCAGCATCATAGACAGCTTAATTGATGATGAGCAAAGTAGAGTCTTCCCGAATCCGAGCAGACAGTTCGTGGTTTTCCGTGTCAAGTAGATGTTTTGGGTAGTGTGTCTTTCTAGAGACACACACTTGCCGTGTGTCAAATTCATTGTTGGTGTCTTCGGAAGAACGGCGTCTCTCCTGATGTAGCTGTGCTGGAAATGACAGACGGTGAGATACCCGTCTGTTTGTCAACAGTGATCTTCGTGTACGCCGGAGATGAGAGGCATAATCACGGAGATGTTGTTGTGAGAATTGGCTATGGTTAGGGTGCATATCGCACCAAAGTGCATGCATCCTAGCCATGTAGCCTCTCCGCTCCGGTTCACTGTTATTATAGCACATCAGGAGATCGGCTCGTAATTCCTCCGTCCACCTAAATGCAGTCCGTTGGTCGCCAAGGTCGTCATCGTTCGGAATCTCGGTGCTCCGCCCAGCTAGTGGGTTGCCCTCATCCGAGAAGGGCAGGTTGTGGGGAGCACTTCTGGGTTCAGAATCATCTTGAACTCAGGTATACTTTACATTAGGGAGTTAACCTAATGCAAAGGTTGTTGTGCGATTGGTAGGTCAGCAGATCGTAGGCTGACCTACATAGCCCACGATGCGCCACAGGGTAAACAAAATCCCTGCTGGCCGCACAACATGCACCGTGGGCATTATTATTATTATTATTATTATTATTATTATTATTATTATTATTATTATTATTATTATTATTATTATTATTATTTCTTTTTTTAGTTAAATGCTCAGGGGGTTATCCCCGGTAGTCCGACTCTACCGAGGGCCTCACCTGAGCGCCAAATCGTTACTGCTGCGATGCTTCATCAACAAGATGATCAGCATGCGCAGCAGGCCAAGTTTCGTTGCCTTAGGAGACGGAGGGATCCGAGAATTACAGCCTTTTGCATCCGCGATGCCAAAAACTCAACTTGCGATAAACAAGTTGGGATTTTAGCCAATGCAGACACAAAAGACTGTTTCATCCCTCCTAGGACGCCAACAATGAGTACGACAAGCTTGACACGGTAGCCCGGGTAAAGTTTGCCAATTTCAAACAGGAGATCCTGATATATCTCTTGTTTGTGCTCCTCTTTTACCGTGATGTTATACTCAGCCGGAGCTGAGAACTCAATAACATAAATGTTACGAGCGGTTTTATCGAAGAGCACAATATCAGGTTTATTATGGTCGATTTTCCGCGTTGTTGCGAATGGCACGTTCCAATAAATACGGCAACGCTCATTCTCAACAACTTGCGGAATATCTCCTGGCAGGTAAGGCAGCACTGGTGTTTTGTCGATACCGTGCGTGTGTCTTAAATGGTAATAAAGTACTCGCAGAGCAGCATTATGGCGCTGGATGTATGCATTTCTTGCCAGCACAGGACATGCTGACAAAAGATGCATAAGCGTCTCTGGATGCTGTTTACAAACCCTACACAAAGTGTCGGGTAGCTGCATCTGGAGCACTTTAGCACGGTATTCGAGAGTGTTAATAACACCATCTTGGCAGGCAAAAATATATCCTTCGGTCTCGGACATCAGGCCAGCTGACTTAAGGAAGGAAAACGTCAGCTGTGTGGACAAGCCATGATCACGCACGTGTTTAAAGAACACGCTGTGCATGGACTTGTCCATATGTGTACTAAGCAGTTTTTGTTGCTCAGCATTCCTGATGACCGTCTTAAATTCCTCCTTAGGGAGTTCAATAAGCGGGTTTACTCTTCCAAGACCGAAGGATTTTGCCGCGTACATTGCTGCCTTATATAAAAACGCTCCCTTATGCCTATTTTCATGACTATGAACAATTTGCATAAGGAAGTCGTCTTATTATTATTATTATTATTATTATTATTATTATTATTATTATTATTATTATTATTATTATTATTATTATTATTATTATTATTATTATTTTTAAAAAGTCCTGTTTTAGATCTAAAAGCGATTAAAAACAGACTAAAAATTATAGTAAATAAAATCTGTTCTTGTCCTTAAAAAAAATTAAACACAGACCAATAATTATAATAAAAAAGTCTGTTTTCAGTCTGAACCCGATTTAAAACAGACGAAATATCATACAAAAATAAGACTGATATTGGCCTGGATAGTACGGGCAAAAACAGATTAAATTTCTATATAAAATAAGTACGATTTATAAACTTGAATTAAAGAAAAAATATTTGAATATATCATTTATTTAAAAACAGATCTAATTTTTTGACCCTGGTTATTTAAAAACAGATCTAATTTTTTGACCCAGGAAATAACTTTTTTATTATAATTCACAATGCAAAAAATTTCTTCGGGTAAGTAAAAATTTTCTTTAGGCAAGTAAAGATTTTTTGTGTCAATGAACCTTTTTTCTTCTATGCACACTTTTCTGGCTTTGAGAAACTTCCTAAAACCTAATGAAAATATAAAACTTTGCCATTTTGGGATAAGTAACGCGATATAAATAATATAGTATATATTCAGTGGCATTCAGTCAAATTTAGTGACAGAATAATTAGAATATTCATTTATTTAAAGAAAATAATTACGATCGTATTTTTTTCGCGTAATTTAAATGTAATTCGAATGATACAGATACATCGATTTATCCCAATGATTGATAATAAAAAAGAGTTGAAACTATGAAAAGGCGCAAATTCAAGTCAAAACCTTTTTAACGATACGAAATTTAATAACATTATCTAATTCTATCATACAGATATGCCAGGAACAAAATTTTCCTTATTCTCTTAATAATATATATTATTCATTTACGGAAGCAGTAATTGGTACAAACAAACTGGGCATGTATGCATTACTGCGATTTTCTCAATCACCCGCAGTAATAGAAACGTCTCTAATTGTATGCGTTTGTATCCATAACTACGGTAGGAAAGTTTTTTATTTTAACCTACATATATGGCCATACATGGGCAGGTATGGCCACATATGACCAAACATAGATACGTCCGTAAATGACTTGATATGACCATGTATAGAAATTTTAACTAACTTGAAAAAAAAAAATTTTTTTTTTTTAATATTTTGGCGACGCAGAGATTATCAGATATGCGAATAATTAGATTTCTAATTGAATTGGAAATTTTTAATTCAGAGAAAAAGTACTAGAATTACTAATGACCGCGGCCGCTTTAGTAGGATTCGAACCCGAGACCTTTCGTACGAGAGACCGACGCTTTGACGACTAGGATATATCCAGGTAAAAATATTTGGCCAAAAATAGGTCGAAAAAAAGACCGAAACTATAAAATTTTATTGAGAGGCCGAAATTTGGCCGAAAAATTTTTATTCTTAAAGAGGCCGAAATTCGGCCCACAAATGAATCGGCCTTTTTTCGGCCAGATTATATTTTTTTTTTTTTTCAATAAAATTATCGCAAGTAATAATTTTTGGCCATAAACAGGCCGAAATATGGCGGATATTTGGCCGGGTGTCGAGTCAGCCTGTTTTTGGCATTTTTTCGGCCAGATTATTTTTTTTTTTCAATAAAATTATCGCGAATAAAAATCTTTGGCAGAAAACAGGCTGAAATTCGGCTGACAGTTGAATCGGCCTGTTTTCGGCTATAGTATTTAATATTAAATAAAATTATAGTATTTAAAAAAAATTTCATACAACTCAAAATAGAACATAAAAAATTTTCAAATTGTAGTATTTAAAAATGTATTTTAAAATTTTTAGAAAAATTATGTTTTTAATTCATAAAATGTTTTAGTAACTCACTAAGTTATAATTTTGTACAAAACATAGTGAAAACATTTAATTATTTAATAGTTAGGGTGACATAATTTTTATGGGAATAGTTTATATTTTGGTATAATATATAATTTAAATTCGAGGTATCATTGATGTAAGTTATATGACAGTTCGTGGCTGAGTGAAAATATATTAATAAGCAAAAATGAAAAATTGATTTCTTTAACTTTATGCAAGCAAAATTTGTTATTATTGACAGATAATAATTTTAAACAATTATTTCATAAAAATAGATGTAAAGAGAGTGCATAATTATTCCGTAGTCAATGTTAGCGTCTAAATATCCACCATGAAAAAAATTTAACAAAAAAATATAAGTTAAGATATATATAAAATATATTTTTCATATCAAAATAATATATAAAATATGTATCAGTCTACTGTTGACACACGAAGGTGACGGACGTGCTTTAGGTATAGCAAGTTATCGAGTTAGTGTTAACAAGTATAATACAGTGCTCTCTAGATCATAGTACGGTTGAAATTTTAGTGAATTATTAGGTGGTAAATAAAACTCACAGGTTGTTACAACAACCCTTTATTTTGATCTGCTCTTCTTACCGAGAAGAGTAAAAAAACAAAAAAGACACTCCAACAGAAAAAATCCTACGCCACAGTAACCGAACGACCAACCAAAGAGCAAGCTATCATGATCGAAGCCATTGATAAAGTGCCAATTGTAGAATATTGTAAAGGAGTTGGAACTAAAATCAGACCAAAAAATCGGTCTGTCAGTTGACCCTGCGGGCCATCCCCAAAACTTCCCGCTCATTTTGAGCTCCTTGCGCTCGAGAAAATGTTGTAGATACACTTTCGAGCTCTTCGAGCTCGAAAATACTTTTGTATGCCTTTGTTTTCGAAAGAAAACGTTTTTTACCAATATTTTTTAAACGATATCTCTTGAACAAATAAACTGATTGAGACGATTAAGGTGGCAATCGACACGTTTAATTGAGTTCTACAACTGATCAGATTTTTAAATTGATTTATCCTGTCGTTTTTGAGAATTTTCCAAAATACTAAAAAGAAAATTTTTTTTTAATTCTTTCGACAACGGTATCTCTTGAAAGAATTAACCGATTTTGATGGTTAAGGTAGCATTCGACGCGGCTTATGAATCTTCAGAGCGCAGTTAATTTTGGGATCAATCTATCGAACCCGTAAAAAGTTATCCGAAAAAAACATTATTGTAAAAAGTTCATTTTTGGAATATCTCTGAACGAGCCCTACCGATTAAGCTTAATTTTTTTTTCAGATTCAAGATATTAACAATCTGTGTCGAACGACACCTTGACGATCAAAATCGGTTCATCAGTTCAAAGGTTATAGATATTTACATACGAACGTACGTACGTACATACATACATACATACACACGGACATCATCTTAAATTTAGTCAGAATAGCTTCCTAGAACTACAAAACGTCGACATCTGTTGGAATTTCGATTTCCACAAATTGGACTAAAACCAATAATATCCCGAATTTTTGAAAATTTGCAATTTTCTTAGCGGGAAGTTAAAAAATAGTCGAATTAACGGTTTCTCTTAAAAAGATGAACCTATTTAGATTGTTGAGGTGGCATTTGACGTGGCTTATAAAGCTTCAGAGCTCAGTTGATTTTGGAATCAATCTACCAAGCACATTACAAGTTATCCAAAAAAAAAATCTGGGCATCGGATGGCCCTGCGGGCCAGCCCCAAAACTTCCCGTTGTTTTCGAGCTCAAGAAGCTCGAAAACATTAGTGCAAATGTATTTTCGAGCATTTCGAGCTTGAAAATGCTATTACGTGCGGTTGTTTTTTATGATCTTTTCAAGCTCTAATAAGTTACGTTTTATGCTGAAGTTTGAAAATTCAAGAATCTAAAATCATTAATAAGGAAGCGGTTTTTAAAATTTAATTTCCGATTATGTTCGATAAAATTATTGTATTGAGGCAGAAATCAATGTCAGGGATCAAAATCAAGATTGAAATAAGTTTTGACTTATGTCACAAACAATAAAATCTGAAGTGTCCGAGAAAAATATTAAAAATTGCGTTTTTATAATTTTTTTGTTGATAATATGATTTAAACTAAAAAACAAGTTAGATGACATTACATGATGATCGGAAAGAACTATAAAAAGAGATAGATGGTATGATTTTACACATAGACATATTTTAGTACATTATATTATAATTTATTCGGAAAAAATAGCATAAAATGGTATTTCTTTAATTTTGTAGCGCCGATATCTTTTGAACTAATTAACTGATTTAGACGTTCAAGGTGGCAATCGACGCGTTTCATCAAATTCTAAAGCTGATTAGATTTTCAAGTCGATCGTTCAAGTCCTTTCTGAGAAATCAACAAAAAACTAAAAAAAAAATATTTTTCTTTTTTCGTAATTCGCAAATATTTTCGAGTCTACTCGATCAAATGATCTAAAATTTTCAGGAAAGTTGATGGTCAACAATCTCTTTCGATTGCCTCCTTAAGCATCCAAATCGATTCGTTAGTTAAAAAGTTACAAAAAGTTTACATACATGCACACACACGCACACAGACACATACATACATACACTCGGACATCATTCTGGAAATAGTCAGAATAGCTTCCTAGAACCTTAAAACGTCGGCATTTGATGAAAACTCGATTTTCGAAAATCGGGGTGAAGACAATAATTTCCTGAAATTTTTGAAAATGGTCGATTTTCTTAGCGGGAAGTTAAAAAATTTTGAAAAAAGTTTATTTTTGGAATATCTTTGAACAAGGCCTACCGATCAAACTCAGTTTTTTTTCAGCTTTCAGAAGTTCATCCGTTCAGAAGTTATAGATATTTACATACACACATACACTCGGACACCATCTTGAAATTAGTCAGGATAGCTTCTTAGAACCTCAAAACGTCAAGATCTCTTGGAAATTCGATTTTTGAAAATATACAATTTTTCTATCGGGAAGTTAAAAACGTGCACTATGTGTCAAAGATCTTCTGAGTCAGAATCTGTATGTATGTAACAAGTAAAGAATTAACCCAAACCCTCGTTAATACTCACAAATACTTCCATGTACAAGGTAATAGACTCCCGATAAAGCAATTGTTTACTCGAAACAAAAGAATTATAATATCAAATGTACAGCCGTTCATCCCAATGATGTCATTGAACAAGCATTGCTTACTTCAAGAAACATTAAACCCGTATCGGGTATATTGTCACTTTAAGGTGGTGTGAGCGACCACGACTACATGGGCTGCTTCAGTTTCAGGAGCCAAATGTATGTTAAACCCGAAGACGCAGAAATAATCACAGGGCTACTACAAATCAAGCATGAAAATACCAACTTCTGCATTTACTTCTCAAGTGACCAGGTTAAATTTTCCACGTGTAACGAAATTGGACACACAGCAAAATAATGCCCAGCAAGCCATGAGAAAGAACGAGACGAATATAATAATGAGCTGGCACTAGCAAGCAAACAATTCCCAGAAATGAAAGGAAAAAGGAATCAAACAAAAATAGTAAAAAACACGCATATACCAATTGATAAAATATATGAATTCAACGAAGAAAAAAATCAAGGGACACAAACACCAAGCATAGCAGTAGACATACCCGTTTCTGGCCAATCAACCCTGGCTAGTAAGCTTGCGGATGAACAGAAAATCTCGACAAATAAACGCCTCCACTCTTATGCCGAATCAATTCCCTCCACAACAAGTAAAGAGACTGCACCCTTTATAATACCTAAACGACCCCCCCCCCATAGAATCTAAAATTGAAAGAAAGCTAAATCAAACGAAATGTCCAAAACAGACACAATAACACTTAGTGAACTAGAGGTTGCAATAAACAGCAACACAAGCAAATACGCACTCACGTATTTACAATTACGCAACTTCATGGAAAAAGTCGTCAACACAATTCCCGCGAAAGTAGCAACACCTGAGTTCATTAAGGATCCCACAGATCCATCATAACGTTATCAGACCTTTACCCCAAACTTACAAGTCAACGAACAAAAAACAGATTTAGCCGTATAATGAAAAGCCTTGGGATAAAGATCGCAGACGACACTGATTTAGAGTATGAGTCGGAGACATCTGAGTCTAGCATTACAGAAATCTAGATAGCTCTTACCATACCACTACACACGAAAAATGGCGAACAAACAATATAATCTAAACATAATTCAGTGGAATTTAAATGGATTCTATGCAAGACTTGAGCACATAAAAATACTACAAAACGAACTCCAGCTAAATATTCTATGTTTTCAACAAACCAACTTTAACGAAAAATCAAACAATGCATTAAAAGGATATACTAAATTCCATAAAAATTGAACAAACTGCATTAATTCCAGCGCGGGTGTCACCATTTATGTCAAAGATGCCATCAAGCAGATAGAGTTCCATAAAATACATCCCTTGAAGTAATAGCCATTACCATCAAGTCACCAGTCAAAATTACAATTTGCAACATTTATCTATCAAACAGCCAATCTCTAAACATTGTGGAAATCAATAATATCCTAAATCTCCGGCAAGAGCCTTATATCATTCTGGGAGACTTCAATAGCCACCATCTAATGTGGGGATGCGACTATACTGATAATAGAGGAAAATGAATTGAACAACTTATCAACAATGCAGAACTCTTTCTACTAAACGACGGCAGCCCAACCCACTTTTCAATAAGATCAGGAACGGACACCTACATTGACCTATCATAATGCACTCCAGCTATAGCCAGCGAATCCGAAAGGTCCTCTGTAATCGAACTCCATGACAGTGGCCATTACCCTATCAACATCAAACTGACCAATGAACAAATCCATGAACCAAGTGTAGCCATGACAAAATGGAACTTAAAAAAAGCAAATTGGTCTCAGTATAAAAGCACTGCTGAAGTCCTCAAAAAAGATCTTGATGACCCCAGCACCAGTTCCGACACGACTGATTTAATAGTCGACAACTTCATGAATGCCATCAATGAAGCAGCTACAAAACATAAACGCGAATTGTCCTGGTGGAACCAAAAATGCAAAGACGCTATCAAAAATAAAACAACGGTATTAAACCGCCTAAAAAAAACCCAATGAAGAGAACCAAATAAATATTTTTAAAAAAGAGCAACATACAGAAGGACCATTAAGGAAAGCTATCAGACATCCTAGCAGAATTTGCTCACGTCCTTCAATTGTAACACACTTATCACCACGTTCTGGAAATTCTATAAAAATTACCAAGGCAATAACACGAAATTTAGCATCAAGCCAATGAGGATTGAGAACGGCAAAATCTTCACAACAAATACTGATGTTGCCAACATAATAGCCGACACTTTTGCAAACAATTCCAGTGACAATGACCACACCAATGACCACAACATATAACATCGATAAACAACGACTTCAACATGAATGACCTCAAAATAGGTGAGACAGTGTCAAAACGACACTTCAGGACCCGACAACATACCAACAACGTTAATAAAAAATCTACCGGAAAATGGACTACGTCACCTGCTGAATTCTTACACCAAATCCTGGACATCACATACCTTTCCTAGCATCTGGAAACAAGCAATAGTTGTTCCGATAGATAAACCAAACCAAGACCACTCCAACGCAACTAACTACCGTCCTATCTATTTGACCTGCTGTTCTTGCAAAACATTTGAAAAAATGATAAACTGCAGGCTAAAATGGCTACTCGAAACAAAAGAGCTCATATCCAGTGACCAATACGGTTTCCGCAACTTCAGATCCACCATGGACCATCTCAACCAAATCCATTCGGATATCAGCAGCGCACTTTCTAAAAATTTACAAGCAATAGTAGTCTCCCTCGATATCGAAAAATCTTACGATATGGCTTGGGCATACTGAATCATCGGAATACTAATAGAATTGGGGTTCAGCGGTCTCATGATCCACTTCTTAAAAAATTTTTTGACAATCAGAAAAATCCAAGTACGAATAGAAATGATGCTATCAAACCTGCTGGAACTGATGAACGGTGTTCCACAAGGATTAGTGCTAAGTACTACCCTTTTCCTTATTGCAATAAACCCCCTAATTTCGTTAATGCCGAAACCCATCAAAACAAGACCATTCGCTGACGATATCTCTCTCACATGTATAGACAAAATCAATGCTATTACCGATATTCTCCGAGACGAGCTCATCAAATTGACCGACTGCTGTAAACCAACAGGCTTCAAATTCTCATTCTCCAAGTTTGAGTTTATGGTATTTTCGAGACTAAAACAAAACTCAGAAACAAATTTGTCTCTTGGAGAGATCGAACTTCAACAAACAACTAAACTGAAACTACTAGGATTAACATTTGACCCTAAACTTACATGGAAACCTGACGTGACACTCTTGGATGCTCAATGTAAGAAAAAGTTAAATATTTCAAAAGCTCTCGCAGGCAATAATCAGGAGGCCAGCAAAGAAATACTAGTCACTACATACAAAGCAGTAAATCGATCTAAAATGGACTATGGAGCAACAATATACGGATCAGCAGCAAAAAGTACGCTCAAACCCCTAGACTTCATCCAAACTACTGCCTCGAGAGTAGCAATCGGTGCTTTTCACTCAAATCTACACCAACATGCTTCATACGGTACTAGCACGGATACCATCACACCAAGGACTGCGAGGCAATGTTGAATCAGACCTAACAGCAAAAACCACACTAACCGAAGGCAACTCAGTCACGGGCATAACAGCTACACCAGATGACTTTAGAAATCTGGTAAACACATATATATGGGCGAAATGGAACGGCATATGGAGTAACACAAAATCATTATTGCACTAAGTAAGACGAAATGTATGGGAACTATCCCCAACATCAAACAATCGCAGAACGCAAGTAATATTCGGCCGGCTAAGAATAGGGCATATCTATTTGACCCACAACCACTTAATGACACGACTAGCCAGGGAAAAATGCTCAAGGTGCGAGGTCCCCATCACAATACACCACTTTCTAGAGAAATGTCTTCATTTAACCACACAAATAGATCCACCAAGAAGTTTAAGTGACGAGAAGAATCTGAACGAAGTACTGAAACAGTAGAAAAAAGAAAAAATTACCACAAAAATATAGAACCACTGATCTCCCCAATACTGCGCCTATTATATCTTGTTGTGTAAATCGTTAACCAAATATTGTATCTTTTAGTAGTCGCTCATGACTTTGATGTTTATGTGACTATAAATAAATTAAAAAAAAAAAAAAAAGAAAAATATGTATAAAAAATATATTAAAAATATATCTTAGAATATATTGTTACATTCTGGCTTAACTATTTATCAGACAGAATATTTTTTTATTGACCAGGTTGACGTCATTAGGGTGTCGATAGACCCCAGGTGCGTCAGCTGTTGACCTTCTTTTATTTTATGCGAAAATGTTTTAATGACTTGCCATGGTGACGACTATCCCCATAACTCGGCCCAAATAACCCCTTGATGCCTCCTCTGAATGCAAACAAGACGAGCCTTGGAAGCCTGGTTCCTCCGTAAGGTAAAGCGATTCCAATTGGCCGATCAAATAACCAGAGCTCGAAGGCTCAACAACACAAGAGCTCAACGGCTCAGCAACACATGAGCTCAATAGCTCAACAATATACGAGCTCGAAAGCTCAACAACACATGAGCTCGAAAGCTCAACGACATATGAGCTCGAAGGCTCAACAACAACTTCCTCAAATTCTAACTCTCGGATGACCTTTTGTGAGGTCCGCGATGACACCTCAAATCCCGCGACCGAGCTGCACTGCACATCTCTACTAGATCTTGTGATTGACTGACTTGATTCTGTCGCTCCTTGGTATTATACATTATTAAAAGTGTTAACGTTGCATCTCAGGTTTCCTATGAAAGAATCGTCGTGGCCCGGGTCTCATGCATCGTCATCTGTTTAGACTATCCGCGAGCCACGGCGACTCTCTTATCGCAAGAGATTTCCGTTACATTGTTGGTGATGAATAAAATAATATCGCCAACAAAGTAACGATTTATTGATTTATTATTTATTTATACTTCTAAGGAGTGTCGAACCGTTTATTCGCCCACCGTGGCGAAAAAATAATTCGAGACTTCGAAAAAAAAATTTCCAAAATTGTTATTTAAATTTAATTGGAGCCGAAACGTAACAACATAAGAAATACATCCATAAAAATATTATAAAAATATATATTTAAGTTAATCAAAAACATAGAAAAAGAAATAGAAAAACTTTATATAAAAAATATATTTTTAATGCAACCAACAACTTAGGTAGAAAAAATATTAAACAATCTGGGCATCCGTTGGCCCTGTGACTTCCCGCTGTTTTCGAGCTCTAAGGTCTCGAAAACATTAGTATAAATACATTTTCGAGCTCTTCGAGCTTGAAAATACCTTTGTTTTATTTTTCTATGAGCTTTCCAAGCTCAGAAGGATTGCGTATTATATTAAAATTAAAAAATTTAGACTCCAAAATAATTAATAAATAAGCGTTTTTTACATATTAATTTACAATTATGTTCAATAGTTCGCTCAAAAATAAGTTAACGTGATACGTTGTATCTATATGGTGTAAGTATATCGTAAAACGAGCGAACATGATGATTTTCAAGAAGTCACTTCCAATGACTCGCATAAACAAGAACATATTAGTTTTGTTTTATGTTGTTCGGTAATTATGATGTTATTCAATGAAAAAAGCTGATACAGATTTTACATTGATTATTCCGTCAACGATATCTCTCGAACGAATTATCTGATTGGGACGTTTTTGGCAGCAATCGAATAATTTTATCGAGTTCTAGAGCTGAATAGATTATGGAATAGATCGACTCAATAGTTTCCGAAATATTCACGAAAAACGAAAAAAAAACGATTTTTTTTTATTCTTCCGTCGACGATATCTCTCAAATAAATTATATGATTGAGCCATTTGAGGTGGCAATCGGCGCGTTTTGTTGAGATGTAGAGCTGATAAAATTTTCTGAATGATTGGTTTGGTCATCACGATGATATTCGCAAAAAACAGTTTTTTACTATTTCTTTCGTCAACGATATCTTTCGAACAGATTATCTGATTGAGACGTTCTTGGCATCAATCGAAAGCTTTTATCGAGTTCTGGAGCTGATCAGATTTTAGAATTGATTGATTCAACAGTTTTCAAAATATCCAAAAAAACGAAAAAAAAAATTTTTTTTTATTTCATATTTTTTTAAAATCTCAGAGACTATTTGACTAAATGATCTAAAATTTTTTGAAAATCTAAGTTGAGAAGAAATCTTTCGAATGCCGCAAAAAAATGTAAATCGGTTCATTCATTAAAAAGATATGAGAGGTTTACATCCACACACACACACACACACACACACACACACACACACACACACACACACACACACACACACACACACACACACACACACACACACACACACACACACACACACACATACATACACCCATACAGACATCGCTCTGAAAATGTCTGAATAGCATCCTCGCACCTTCAAACGTCAACATATGATGCAAACCCGATTTTCGAAAATCGTCGATTTTCTTGGCGGAAAGTTGAAAAATTATATAAAAAATCTATTTTTTATGCAGCTAGCAAATTCATAATAACGAATCCCTTCACAGCGGGCAGTCACATGCATGTTTTCTCCCTTGGGAAGAAACACAATTGTTTCTGCCCGGTGTCAGTTATATTTAATGTTCATTTGCAGCCTTATTACTCTCATTTGTTCACTTGTTACTTCAGTTTACACATTCCAATGTTTAAGTGACAGTTTTAATTAACCAAATAAAATTACTAAAAAATAAGTGCAAATAATATTTTTGTATTATTTACTATTTAATAAGTGACTAGAAAACACATATTTCTTATTCTCTAACAGTTCTCCGCATCATCGGCTTGAAATTAACTTGTTTCTTAGTGGCTGATGACACTAAATCTTGAAGTTCCGATACAGGTAATTAGGAAAAATATAGTGTGTCTCAGGATAAAACACAGTTTCAGACTGCGGGTGATGTCATGTCTATGCATGGCCACATATGACTCATTTTTCATGAGTAACAAAAAATGAATTGGTTGAAAACTTAAAAATACTATGTGACAATGAGATTAGAAAAACTCCATTCCCTAATAATAAACCAGAAAGGTTTACTAGCCAAAAGGCTTGAGAGTATGTTAAAACGTCATCCAAATGTCGCAGAAAGAATTTCTGAGACTTTATCTGTTACACCCAGGAAAAGGTTACAGAGTATCAGATACGAGGATGGTTCACTATTATTATTAACTACTTTACTGAGTTTTTTATTGATAAAGACTACAAAAATCGATTCTACACGAAATTTTAATAGTCATGAAATTGGAGTTTCCACATGAGTACGAAGCCGTCACCAGTAGACTGTACTGTGCAGTTTTTACTTGTCATATTTATTTTTGTAAATTAATTCAAATCTGCTAATATATTAATAAATTTTATTAATTAATTAATTAAGCTAATAATTATCTTTCAAACTTGTTTTATTCCATTTTATGTCTGATCCCGAAATTTTGTAATTGATTTAACCGCAGCAATAGGTACGCAGTAATTGGATCATTCGCAGTAATTGGCATGCAATAATAGGGGCAAGCCGCTTTAGGCCCCACAATAATATAGCACATAGACTTGTCTTTACAATGCTTGTTATTTAATAAAAATATTAGTTTTTATCATTCATGCGATATAAGTGCTATCTTGGCGCACGCTCTTTTGTTCGCAAAATAGCTGTTTGCCCATTCAACTGTTTCCACGACATTTGTGTGCGTTACATGATTATATGCGTACAAGTGAATTTGAGTGCGACAAGTAAACTTGTCGCATGCAGATTATCGTGCAACCCATGAAAATATCGCGGCAACAGTTGAATCAGCAAAAAGCTACTTGGGGAATAAAACAGCGAGCTCTAAAATAGTATTCATATCGCATTTATAATAAAAAAGAGTATGTTCAATTCTTGCGATATTGTCGATTGCCCACGAGAGCAAAGTTGTGCGCACAAACGAAGTGAATTTACCGCACTAGTTGTACAATATACTATTATCTCATTGTTGATTTTTTTTTTTTTTCAAGTTAATAATATATACAATTTGGGTATAGAAAAAAAATGATCGATTTTCTGGAGTAAACTTCATTAAATTGATTTTGAAATAAGACCTACAAAGAAACTGCAGTAATACCCACACTTACCTTATATTGGAAACTATAAGATAATTTATAACGTATATCAACTCCCAAAATTCGCGACGGAGACGCGAACCCGTTGAATATAGCGTATGCGGTCGCCCACGCGTATAAACAATTAACAATGATTGACTTTGAATAATCTTAAATGATAATATCTATTTTTATCAAATTAAAATAATAATAAATTTTAATTAATAATTAAATTATAAATAAAAATCAGGTGTTGTGCCTGAACCAGCTCCTCAGGCTGGGTTAGTGCACGCAGGTGCCAGTCCGTTTTCCCAAAACGGACAAAATTTAATTCAGGGGAAAAAATTACGAGGAAGATCCGAGCAAGTGACTCGCGACAAAGCAGAAAAACATCCGAGAAAATATAGCAGTAAATTAGATGAACAATAGAAAAATTATGAATAAACATTAGAAAATTATCTATAAATAATAAATAAATACCAGAAAAATAAAGGGAAAATAACAGAAGGAAAAGATCCAAGGAAAATAAGCATTAAATTTTCCCCTCGACAGCTGTTGGTTTCCGTCTTTTGATTATAAACAATGATAAATATAAATACTAATAATATTTTACACAATTAATTGTTGTTAAATTAACCACACTGATTGCACTTGGTGGTTATTTAAAAAAAAACACAATAAAAATTATTTGTTTCCACTGAGGATACAATTTTGTCGGCAATTACCTCAACATCAAAACTTTTGCTTAATACTCAAAATCAAAAATAATAATTTGTCTTAAGGTAATTAATTATGAAAATCACATATAAATAAATAATAATTTCCGTTAAATTTCTGTTGTCATAAACAATAAATAATAATAATAACAATATTTCTTTTAAATTAATCTCCCACCACTCGTGAGAGAGAGAAAGATACGGTGTCAATTCTCACTCACACTCAAAATAATTTAATAATTTTACCCACACAATAATTAATAATTCAATTTTAAAATAAAATAATAATTTCAGTGTAGAACAATAATTCAATAATTAATACTGACCGCTGGGGTATGTAAATTCAAACATAAAAACTTATTTACTCTTTTTAGATAATATAAAATAGAAATAATAATATAAATAATAATAATGATAATTTATAATGATAATAATTCCAGTAAGAACCAAAAGAAAAATTTTTCAAATACTTTGGGTAAATAATTACGCCATGAGATCAGACTTGAAGAATTTCCAAGTCATGCGTGTGTAGTATAGATATATATTAGGGTGCTTCGTTTGAAACGACTATTTTTTTTTTTTCGCTCCCATCCCGAAATTTTGTTGGAAATACCCCCCAAAAAATTCCCTGAGAGTTTGAGCCCTTAATATTAATATTAAGTACTTTCCCAGAGCAGGTGAAGATTTCCCATTTAAAATACACGTAAACTTGGGTTTTTATTTTTTAAACTTCTATAACTCCGCGGCATTTTATGATATCATCTCGCCCAAAGTCGGGATTTTCTCACAATTAAA
This sequence comes from Microplitis manilae, assembly GCA_030273425.1. NCBI lineage: Eukaryota > Metazoa > Arthropoda > Insecta > Hymenoptera > Braconidae > Microplitis > Microplitis manilae. The sequence goes on along the minus strand of CP092725.1, from coordinate 14,222,765 downwards.
GGTACTACAAAAGTGCCCGTTGTCGCGAAGTCGTAACTCATACGGGTGAGGTAGTACGGACCGCTAAACCGAATTTTTTCATTGAATTCTTGTTTTTTCTCTCATTATCTCATAAACAACAAGACCTACAGAAAAAATATGTATGACAATTTTATAGAAAATTTAATTTCCTACAAAAAATGTCCTTAGCATCAAATCACTCAGATTGATATTTTCTGAGATATTAGTCAAATAAAAAATCAATATTTTCTAAGATTTGATTTGACACTTAATGGGAATTCAATGCTACATAAACTTCAATAATTAATATCTCAGAAAATATCAATCTGAGTGATTCGATGCTAAGGACCTTTTTTGTAAGAAATTAAATTTTCTATAAAATTGTCGTTCACATTTTTTCTGTAGGTCTTGTTGTTGAGGAAAAAACAAGAATTCTATGAAAAAATCCGGTTTAGCAGCCCGTACTACCCCACTCGTATGAGTTACGACTCCGCGACAACGGGCACTTTTGTAGTACATTTAATTGTGAGAAAATCCCGACTTTGGGCGAGATGATATCATAAAATGCCGCGGAGTTATAGAAGTTTAAAAAATAAAAACCCAAGTTTACGTGTATTTTAAATGGGAAATCTTCACCTGCTCTGGGAAAGTACTTAATATTAATATTAAGGGCTCAAACTCTCAGGGAATTTTTTGGGGGGTATTTCCAACAAAATTTCGGGATGGGAGCGAAAAAAAAAAAATAGTCGTTTCAAACGAAGCACCCTAATATATATACTAGCCGTATATATCTATATACGTACCGGCAACGTTTTACTACGTTGCGTACGTTTAGTTAAACTATTTAAATATCCAAATATGGATATTTTCACCAATATCACAAATAATAATTAATTATAATTACTGGTAATAATTAATCCATGTATCATTCCATATGTAATAATTATAAATTAATTAATTTTCCTTCGCGGCGACCAACAATTACCGGGGGAGGTTATCAGATAATAATATTTTATCCAGCGAATAGAAATACTGAGTACTTACTCAAAATTCAGCCAAAAGAAAATCAGCAAAAATAGTACTCAAAAATCAATATATATTTAAATTCACCCAGTGAATATTACTAGCTTTTTAATAACTTGAATCTTTAAATAATCAAAACTCAGTATAAAAGTATAAAAAATCACGTCCGCACACGCTGCTTGTCCGTATCTTTCTCAATTAATTAGGTCCACCTCCACCTGTTGGTCGTCGCGTAAAGGGCAGCACCATCGCCCTTAATTATTATACACGGTCGAAAAAAATTATATATAATTCAATATAATCATATATAATTCTATATAATTATATATGATTTATATAGAATTATATATGATTCATATAGAATTATATATAATTATACAGAATTATATATAATTATACAGAATTATATATAATTATATATAACGATGAGAAAAAATCTCAACTGATTATATATAATTATATATTATTATATACAACTATATATAATTCTACAAGATTATATACAATTATATAGAACGCTAAGAAAAATCTCAGATGATTATATATAATTATATATAGTTACATACAATTATATATAATTGCATACAATTATATATAATTGCATATAATTATATATGATCATCTGTCATTTTTTTAGCGTTATATATAATTATATATAAAAACATATAATTCTATATGAATCATATATAATTCTATACAAAAATAGGAAATAGAGAAAAATAACTTGGGAGTGACGATATATATGTAAATATGGTTGTTTAAAAAGAAAAAAATATTTTTTTTTTTTAATTTTCTAGCTCACAAATCAATCAACGGATTTTTACGCACCATAAATGATTTCGTAGGAAATTGAACGCTCTACAAAAAAAGTCTCTTATCATTTTTTGATAAATACCACTGTTAAAAAGTTATTTAAGCTTCAAGTCAAATTTATAGCAAATTTTGAGATTTTTTTACTTTTCCGGTGGATATAACGGTCTTATCAAAAAATATCGTAGGATTCGTTTTGTAGATAATTTTATTCCTTACAAATTATTACGAACAAAGTTTTTCGAAATTCACCGGAAAAGTAAAAAAATCTCTAAATTTGCTATAAATTTGACTTGAAGCTTAAATAACTTTTAAACAGTGGGATTTATAAAAAATTTTGAGTGACTTTTTTTGTAGAGCGTTCAATTTCTTACGAAAACATTTATTGTGCATAAAAATCCGTTGATTGCTTTGTGAGCTAAAAAATTAAAAAAAAAAAATTTTTTTTTTCCGTGTTATTTAAACGGAAAATAGAAAAATTGATTGAGACAAACCTTAATACCATTAGGAGCCTGGAGTGGTACCAAAATTTTCATTTTTATTTATACTTTTAATTTTTGGATACCACAAAAAACAAAATTTGTTTTTTTTTTTTTAACCTCTTATGAGCTCAAAAGTTACTTTATATTACTAAAAAAATTCTCACTAAATTTCAACCAAAGATCTTTTAAATTGAGTTATCACAAATGGGGACCCCTTTTCCATTTAAAGTACACGCGCAAACTTTTCATTTTAATTTTTCGTTATTAAGACTGTGAAAAGAATTTTTTTTTAAATTCAACCTAGTATCATTTTGTAGAAAATCAATTCTCTACAAAAAAGTGATTATGCATTATGTACGTCAAACAAACTGGAAAAAGGCACGGGGCTTCAAAGATCGACAGAAATTTAGTCTCCTCAAATTATTTTTTGCTATTTTTAATTTTTATTCGATCAAAAAAAATTTTTCCAAATAATGACAAGCACAATCTTGTAGGAAATTTAATTTCCTACAAAAAGTATTTGATATCATACATACGTTAAATGAATGAAAAAAAAGTTACAGAGATTTAAATGTCAACGAAAAAACAAGTTTAAAAAATATCAATTTTCTGAACTTAAATATCAACGAAAAGTGAACTTGATTTTTCATTGATATTTAAAACCCTTTAACTTTTTTCGCATTCATTTGATGTATATATAATACCGGATACTTTTTGTAGGAAATTAAATTCGCTACAAGACCGTGCTTGTCATTATTTGAAAAAAAAATTTCGATAGAATTAAAATAAAAAACAACAGAAAATAATTTAATACTGAGGAAACTACATCTTTGTCGATGTTTGACGCCCCGTAACTTTTTCCCAGTTTGTTTGATGTACAAATTGCATCAGCACTTTTTGTAGAGAATTTTATTTCCTACGAAATTATACCAGGCAGAATTAAAAAAAAAAATTTTTATAGTCTTAATAACTAAAAACTAAACTGAAAAATTTTCGTGTGTATTTTAAATGGGAAAGGGTTCCCCCTTTGTGATAGTTCAAGTTTAACCCTTTCCCGAAAGTGTGAATCGAAATGAATCAGTGTGAGCTCTACGGGGGTAGCGCCAATCAAAGTTCGTTGTTAAGGCTGTGTGAGTAACGGTTTAGTCGTGTGAGTGACAGTTTGATCGTAGTAGTGCATGCATGCGCCCCCTTCTACTATTTTTTCTGCCCCTTCTCTTCTCAACAGGCTAGCGCTCTCTCGCTTTAAGACGAAGACGTACGATTCAAATTGAGAGTAGGGACTCAAGGTCAACCGGGAAAGGGTTAATGATATCTGGCTAAAATGAGGTGAAGTTTTTTTTTATAATATAAAGTAACTTTTGGGCTCATAAGAGTTTAAAAAAAAAGTATTTGTTTTTTTTTGGGACATCCCAATATATATGTATGTAGGAGAGGGAAGTCACCGGTGCTATAAACAGCAGTGGAAGTAGTTCGGAGCTCGCCACGAGATCGCGCCCACCACTTGTAGTGTGTCTCTAGTAAGAAACTTATTTCAGAACTGTTAAATTCGAAACTTGAGACTATTCTGGCCCGGGTACGCCTCCGTTATTTGGCAGAGTGACAAGTACCTTTTTTGATGGTAATATAGTACATTCTATATTACATAATGACAAAAATATTTATTATCAATGTTTCCATAAATAATTTTTCTTAGAAATTAAACTTGGACTTAAAAAAAAAATGATTTAAATAAAAAGCGTAGAGCCTCTACTATACAAAAATTCACAATTTATTTAACAAATTGCATAGGAATTCAATTATATATAGTTCTACATAATTATATATAGTTATATATAATTACATATAGTTATATATAATTATATATAGTTATATGTAATTATGTATAATTATATAGGGCCATTTTTCATATATAATTATGCATAATTATATATAATTATATATAATTTTTTTTACCCGGGTAGTTACACTTGACATCCAATTTAAATTAAAAATATAAATTATAACATAATTCTCTAATACTCGGATGATACATGGTAGATTACTTAAATATATGAACTATTTGTTCATATCCTCTGTAGGTTTTTATATCAAATCATTAAATAAATATTAATTATTCCCAAACAATGAACGTCATTTGATGTCATCAGTCTGATGACAAATTTTAAACAAAATAATACGTTGACAATTGTTGGGGCATAATATTACGCTGGTTTGTGCATCCCAACTAATTCAAAATTATGAATAAATACTTAAATTAAACAAAAGTCAGTCACTTCTGTATTAAATCATAAATTATAAATTATAAAAATAAAATTAAATTACACGTGCTCTCTCATACCTTACGCGCATGCGCGAGCACTGTGCACGGACTGCCGTCTCGTCGGCGAAATGGCGGAATGCCCGCGTAACGACTCAAATTCAAATATAAAATTAAATATTTAACTTAAACTAATTAAAAGTAAATAATTTGAATCGTTACGTGACAAATTTCCATAATATTTGATGAAATTTGATAAAATTTGGTAAAATTTCATGAAGTTTAATAAAATGTCATAAAATGTTGTAAAAGGAGACCAAAGTCCGAAATTTCATAAAGTTTTACATAATTGATATTAAAATTCCAAGAAGTTATCGGTATGAACTTTCATAAATTTCTTTAAAATTATATGAAATCTTATAAAATTTTATGACATTTTGTAAAATTTCATTAAAATATATAAAATATTATAAAAATTTTACATGTTTATTACCAAGATCAGAAGGAGCATTGGTAAATGATTTTTAAACATTTTTTAAATTTTTTAAAATTTCTGAAATTATGTAGTTTTAATGAACGATAAAATTGTAAATATTTATAAAAACTAAGTAAAAACCAAGACAGAATTATCATGAAATTTCACATAATTCAATAAATTTCATGCAATTTTGTAACAAAATACATAAGTATAACAAAATGATGATGTGACATCGAGTATTGGCATACAAAAGAGAAAAAATAAAATTATCTAACCTATTATTATTATTATCTTTGCGTTAATATAATTCTATTTTTCTTATTTTATTAAATTATTATATTTTTCATTTACTTAATTGTATAAATAGATGTATTTTTATGTTTATATATTCAAATACATACACTAATGGAAAAAATTAAAGAATCAAAAAAAAATTCCAAATTTTTGGGTGATTTTCAACAGGCCGTAACTTTGAGAGAAATGGTCGTACAAAAAAAAAAAGGAAATTGTAGCTCCAAGTGTCTACTTTTTGGATTAGAATTTCAAAATTTTTTTGCGTCGGCGGTTTTTGAGTAATCTTAGAAAAACCAGCGACAATAAAATTTTTAAATTTCTTAGACATTTTTTTTTTGGTCTACGGGCGTGGGAAAATTTTTTGATTGCTTAACCACTATAAGGATCGGATACCTTCATTGTTCAGCTTTAATTTCATTTTTTATAGACCTTGATACGTCCATTTGTCACCGAGATATCAGTCTTCAAATGGAAAAGGATCCTTTTGTGTTTGATTATCGATATCTCAGCAACTAATGATCGCACAGAAAGTTAATGGTGGGTTTCGAAAACTTAAATAAATACCCTTAAACTATTAGCCATTTTTTTTCTTGGAAAAAAAAATTTTTTCCTGTCATCACAAGAATTTAAAAATGCAACAAAACAAAGGCTTTTGGTGGTTTTTTGGAAAACCATGCGCTGAATCGAAAATATTGTGGAAATCAACAATGTTGAGTGTGCATTTTACAGTTCGATATGCCCACAAAAACACTACAAAGAGCCAAATTGATCCAACCAGCCGTTTTTTTGTTTCACTCGATCGAATTTTTGAAACAATTAAAGGATCACTTTTTTTGCTCTGAAAAGCTCATAATCTTTAACAAAATGAAAAAACAAATTTTTTGGAGTTTACTCCTTAAGAATCGATTTTCATATAAGGCTCCCGGTATGGAAAAAATATGAGGTGTAAAATTTACTCAACGAATGACCTCGTTACGTTTTAGGTGCACAACTGTCACTTTTGAGTGCATAGGGTATCCTACGGGGCAGCGTCCGAATGTATTGTGTGTAAACAATACATTCGTACCTATATATACATATACACCTACATATATATATATATATATATATATATATATATATATATATATATATACATACATATATAAATTTTTGAGCGGATGGTATTTTTCGACTTCACGAAGTAAAATAAGATATATGGTAGCAAAATTTTTTGATAATTCGATCATGAGGGTCTCTGCAATAGGCCGATTTCTAAAGAAATCTACCTAATACTAATGATTATTTTCAATACAACTTCCTGCACTGATAGAAGAATTTATATTACTGAGTTCTCAATGGATTTAGTAACGAAAGTTTTAGTCATTCATTTGGGAGAAAAAAATATTTTCTTTATTCAGATAATTAACAGTACACAAAAAAAAAAACATTCATTTTAAAATTAAAAATATTCACTTAAATCTCTCGCGTATTCTTTTTTAATAGTTAACAGTTTCCTATGCTTGTTGTAATAAAAAATATACACGAAGTTTTTCAAAATACGTTGAAAGCGAGAAGCCAGCGATAAAGTTTGATAAAATAGAGAAAAAAAATTTTTTTTTTAATTTTCAAAAATGAGAAAAAAATAGTAGCCATTGAGAACTAACGACCACACCGACCTCAAAAATTGTGGTTTGAGTAGTAGTTTACTGTAAAAAATTTTAAAGAAAATCAAAATATTCAGTCACTTTAAAAAATGCAATAAAAATTTTAAAAATAAAAAAACACGTTTGAAAACACTTGAAGTAATTTTTTTGTATTTTTTTCCGGAAGTACATGGAGAAACTATAGTTATTTATTCAGTGAGTACTTTGATTTAAACCATTCCCTAAAAAGTTATCAGTCAAAAACCATCCCTGATTAAAAATACTCATTGGGAGGGATTGAAAAAGATGAGAATTGAATACTTTTGAATACTTTCTTCACCCCAACATTTTCATCTGGACATAAAATTAATACTTTTCAATCCCAAAATAATATGAGAATTTCTAAACTTCCGAGGAATTGAAAAAAATTCGAAAGAATTGATATTTTTAATCTTTCTGAATACTTTTCAATACCAAAATAATATTACATTTCGGGTCATGTGTGGGATTGAAAGGAATTCAAATGAATTGATATTTTTGAATCTTTTCCAATCCTTCTCAATACCAAAATAGTCCGATATTTCGGATCGAGTGTAGGATTGAAAAGAACTAAATGAATTGATATTCTTAATCTTTCTGAATACTTTTCAATACCGAAATAATATCACATTTCGGGTCATGTGTGGGATTGGAAGAAATTCAAATAAATTGAAGTTTTTGAATCTTTTCCAATCCTTCTCAATACCTAAATAGTCCGATATTTCGGATCGAGTGTAGGATTAAAGAGAATTCAAATGAATTGAAATTTTTGAATCTTTCTGAATCCTTCTCAATACCAAAATAATATTACATTTCGGGTCACGTGTGGGATTGAAAAGAATTCGAATGAATTGAAATTTTTTAATCTTTTTCAATCCTTCTCAATACCAAAATAATCCCATATTGGAAGCTATTGAAATGATAAAAAATTGAATTCTTTTCAATACTTTTGAATTCCATTTTAAGAATTACGAAGTATTCAAATGATCCAAATTTCAATTCCATTCAATACTTTTCAACACCTCTGTAGGGATTGAAAAGGATTGAAAAAATTTTCAATTCCTCCCAATGAGTATTTTTAATCAGGGATAAAAAGAGCGGTTTTCTTTAAAATTCGATATCTTTTGAACCGGTGATCGAAAAAATTTCAACATTTCGGAAAAAAAGTTTTTTGATAGGTACAAAAAAATACAAAAAATTGAGGAAATCTAAAACTAAAATTATTCAAACCGTCCGATCTGGCGTGGAATACCCCATATATATATTAGGGTGCTCCTTTAAGACGAACAATTTTTTTTTAGCGGACACAAGAAAATTCTGTAATTTACTTTAAAAGGAAAATTCCCGGAAAATTGCAGTTCTTAATTTTAATTTTAAGTACTTCCTATCAATCATCAAAGTTTTCCCATTTAAAAAGCATGTAAATCGAATAACTTTTCTTTAAAATTGCTATAACTTAGCTCGATTTTAAGCTATCGTTTTGAAACCAGTTTTTACTTGTAGAGTATTCGTTGCTTTTTGAAAGTGTATGCGATGATTTTTGTGTAACTCGATCCACGTCGACTGTATCAGCTTCGAAAGACAAATTTCCATTTTTTTCATTTATTTTTGTTAATATTGAAGAAATGGTTCATCTTACAACAAATATGCATAGGACCAATCATTTAACAAATTTCCTGATCCACAAAATTGCTTATAACACTTATATTGCTCAAGTCCACTGTTCATGAGATACATGCATTTTAACATTTTACAATAAATAAATTGTAAGCTTACTATGGTACTAATCTTTTTATATATATTATTATATATATATAATAATATATATATTAGGGTGGCGCAAAAAAACCGACTATTTTTTTCTTTCGAGTCTCTCATGAAAATTTGTTGGTTTACGATGTTTTAAGAAGCCTCTCCAAAAAATCAGCGTGATAAAAAATTTTGAAGAGGTCGCTCACACATTTTGAAAATATCAAAAATGATCAAAATTCGAATTTTTTATTTCAAAATTTTTTCTTTCTTGTGGCAGCAATAGTTTATATTTGTGAAATCATGATTACGCTGAAAATTTAAGCTCGAAATTTAGATATTTAAACCTCGCTCAACAATTTTGAATGTTTCCGAGTGCTGTCTTTTGGAAGTTTTCGAGCGACCTTTAAATATTGAAAATAAAGCTTCTCGATTTTTTCACCATCTATTAGCATGACAATAAATAAAAATATAACCCGAGAAACAGAAATTATAAGTTATTTACATACTTTTTTATTTTTTAATTGAATTCGCAGGATTTTTTGCTTATACAAAACTTACCAAATTTTATTGTTTAAGACTGTCCTGTATATTTTTGGCTATGCAAAAGTTATATTTTACTGAAATAACAATAATTAAGTTATAAAAAAATACACCAACTAATTTCAACTATTAGTTACATATTATCAGTTAATATTCAAAATTCTTGAGCGCCGTTTAAATATTTGAATTTTAAGCTCAAATCTTCAGCACAGTCATGATTTTACAAATATAAACTATTGCTGCTACGAGAAGGAGAAAATTTTGAAATAAAAAATTCGAATTTCGATGATTTTTGATATATTCGAAATTCGTGAGCGACCTCTTGAAAATTTTTTATCAAGCCGATTTTTGGAGAGGCTTCTTAAAACATCGTAAACCAACAAATTTTCATGCGAGGTCGAAAAAATAAAAATAGTCGGTTTTTTTGCGCCACCCTAATATATATATATATATATATATATATATATATATATATATATATATATATATATATATATATATATGTATTTATATATATATTGTAACATTTTAAACAAAATTCAAAAATAATTCGACGCCGACACGTGGTCACTTTATTTGTTAATCCGTACATTATTTTTTATTCTTACATTATTGCTTTAATAATGTAAGGTTATGTTTATTTTGACAGCTGTCGTATTTTGACTTGGCCGATCACAACTGTTTGAATACTTCCCCGCGTCAATTAAATCAATTCCGTCGTTCAGTTGGCAGCGTGGTACGAGAAGGATCCGAGACTCGAACGACTACTACCAATAATAATAATAATAGTAATAGGTTGATTAGTAATTAAGTTAGTTTAAGTTGGTAATCTTAGGGTAAGATTCAGGTACTTGTTTGCTGGTCACCAGAGCCCAAGAGGACATGACTGAGTCGCTGTCCATCCTTGCACTGACCGAGTGGGCAACAGCCAATCCCCGACGAGCGACGACAGAGGGAAAATTACCGCTAGCGGAAATTTCCGAACTTGACATCAGCTCGTTATTTCGCCTGCCGGACGTTAAAACTTTCAAACATATTAGTTGCTGGGCACGAACAGCTTGAACAAGGGATTTGGCAGCATACTGTGGCTTGGACAAAGGATTTATCATCGAAACCGTATTGACGTCGAGTACTCGAGAAGCAACTAGACATCGACCGTCTCAACCAGTCCCTAGACGTGATCGCAGCCCGGCTCGAGATGCTATCGACGCGCCACCAAGAGGAAAAGCCCTGAACTGAAGGCTAGAGGGGACAACAACAACAATCGACGCTATTCTGGATCGTACCTCAGAGTTACTGCCACGTGGAAGATAGAATCGATAGAATTAAATTAATTACGGAGATAATTTTGAAGTTCCGTCGTTGGTACTAATTAAGTTTATTGTTCCACGTGCGGATACGGTAATTTAGCGATTACCACCGACTCATCAGGGTAATTAATTTACCTTATAAATAGTAAGTCGAGAAATCTGTGCAGAGGGTTTCCCGTGCGACGCCGTCACCGGCAACAAAACAGTCCGCGTGCGGATAAATCGATTGTTTTTTTTTACTTATCACCGACGCCAATTAGTGATCGAGCAAGTCGAATACATCGATCCGGTAGCTGTTTGGGGTAATTCGTCACCTGTGGAAGCTTGGAGACGCCGTTCCCGGCCCGCCAGTGCAATTATACGACCACGTGGAGCTGAACGGTTATCTGGGACTTCGAGAACATCGACCGGTGAGCGAGTCTGAATAATTTATTTCGAGGAATAACTCGAGTTGACGCCAAAGTTTGTTGTGCAATAAAATTTTCGGATAACTTAAAAGTTGGGTTAGGCGTTACCAACTCGACTTATTCCGCAGGTACATTTTTGATTTTGGTTCTGTGGTAATGTGACTTGTCAGTGATTCGATACCGTTCTTGTATGTGAACTGTTACCATTGAGAGTTGAGTTGTTATTTGCGAACTTGGTTTCTTTAATATTTGTTTAAGATTATTGTTTAAGTAATTTGATACCGAGCGTTTCGAGTCTCGTTAGTTGCGAGTCTAATGTTTAGCCATTACCGACTTCGGTGAATAGTATTATTTGTTTTATTTTCTTTATTTTGTTTATTATTCATTATTTTTATTATTATTTACTATCATTTTCCTTAGTTAGCCAAGTTAACATTTCGACGTTAATTGTAGTAAGCCGAGTTATCGACGGGTGCGAGTGCCCGTGAATTGACATCCCGTTGCAGCTAAGTTGCTTTATCGATTGGTACCCGACGTTTAATTGTTGTTAATTTAATTATATCGAGTCAAGCCGTCCACGGCCATTTAACATTAGTGTTCATCGAGTTTTTTTTATTTTGCTTTAAGTTTAATATACGAACATTTACTTTCGATAAATCTGAGTAATTAATTGACGTTAACTCTAAGTGCCTATCCTACTCCCGATCCGCCACCCTGAGCCGACTTCTTCCGAGCATCGACTGCGGTGATTGATACATCACCTGACGCCCAACAACTGCAGAAGCCGAACCAGGTAAGCCAAAGAGATTGTGCGGGGATAGTTCGACTGACGGATTCCAGTCGAGCTAAATAACCGGTCACAATATATATATATGTAGCGTTGCTACAATAATTATGACCGATCAATTTCGGCAATTTACGCCGAACATCGATTTTTACATATTCCGTCTCTACCTCATTCGTAGAGACATCAGACAATTACAAGATACACCGCTGAGCTGCGAACACGCGTTCAAGCATTTTGAATTTTATATACTTTCTCGTACTGTGTTAATTACGTTAGTGAAATAAAACATTTATTGAACATTATTAGTTAGCTTAAAAAATTTATTTTAATATAGTTAAATTTTACCCTTAACCCATTAACCACGTGCGTTACACAGTTTATAAAATCTTGCGAGTTCTCGTGTCGTTTTGCCGCGAATATTTTGTCACGTTGCCAAGTAACCGGTGAGACCGTCATTTTTATTCACAGTTATTTTTGTGTGAATTGATTTTTGGATTAATTAGGGCAGTGATTTGTGTTATCAATGTGCAGATTTTTATTCTATTATCCCCGCTGATGCATTGCTGGGCATCTTATGGACGTAATGCCGTATTAGCGTTAATTCGAGGGACCATTAGTGCAAATCGAGTTGTGATAAAAGTTTCGCGAGCTGTGATAAAAAATTATAATTAATTTTTTGTGCAGTGTCGCGTATAATTTTCCGTTACCGGAAATACCATCGAGGATTAAGCCGATACACCGGTTGCACATTCCTGAGCCGTGCGTCATCGATAATCTTTCGTTAGCACAGTACCGAATTACTGACATAGTTGACGGGTGATGTCAGGCTCTGAAACCGAAAGCGACAAGACAATAAAATCCGAGTCATCTGACAAAGACACATTCTAATCTAGTCTATCGGGATCGTCGTCGTTTACGTCAGTTAAGTTAAATATGGCCGTGAATATTAAAGCACCCCAGTTCAACACGGAGAATCCGAAACTGTGGCTTGCGCAGGTCGAAGCGTAATTTTCAACGCACCAGGTAACAACTGAGCGCGCCAAATTTGACCTGGTGATTCTATGGCTTGACACTCACGTCGCTACAGAAGTCGAGCAGTTAATCCTTCAGCCTCCTGCGACAACGCCGTACAGCGATTTAAAAGCCGCTTTAATAAAATGCTTCACGAGGTCCGAAGAAGCACAGATCACTCAGCTCCTCGACAGAGAGAGACTTGGTGATCGGACACCATCGCAACATTTACGTCATCTACGTACACTAGTCTCCGGTATTGATGACGCCGTCATTAAAGCACGTTGGTTTTCCCACATGCCAAATGAAATTCAAGTATGCCTTGAAGCCATCAGCGACTCAACGCTCGATAAACTCGCCGAGTCCGCTGATCGTATGGTTGAGCGTATATCGCTCAAACCTCAAGTTGCCGCCACCGCTGAAAAATCATCATCATCAAGCGCTGAACACGGCGAGATTGCTGCACTGCGCAGAGAAATTGCGCAGCTCACGAATCAAGTCAAAAACTTGAAAGTTAAACGTGGCAGATCAAGAAGTCGATCACGGTCACGAGTACCAAAGAAGTTCGACTTCTGTTGGTACCACTTCAAGCACGGTAAAAATGCCCGGTCGTGCGCTCCCAGCTGTAAATGGTAGGGAAACTCAAACGAGAATAAGTAGAGACGGCTAATGATTCTCAATCGATTTCTCGCCGCCTGTTTATCCGAGACCGAACTACAGGAACGGAATTTCTTGTCGATTCCGGCTCCGATTTGTCCGTCTTTCCACGTGGCTGGCTGAAATCAATCAGTACACCCATAGTTTATCGATTGTATGCTGCAAACGGCTCGATAATTCAAACCTATGGTTTAAAATCGATTACATTGAACCTTGGACGACGCCGTGATTTTTCATGGAATTTCATCATCACTGACGGCACTGAACCGATTATAGGTGCAGACTTCCTAAGTCATTATGACTTCCTAGTCGACCTAAAACGCAAATGCCTTCGAGATAACATCACCGGTTTATTGACACCCGGAAATTCTCACACGACATCGGCAGAAACTAATATTAAAGCAGTCGATGGTAATTCTGCGTACATGGAATTATTGGGAGAATTTGCCGATATTACACGACCTGACGTTACTCAGCGTCAAACGAAAAAGCATTCGACGGTGCATCACATTCGAACGTCACCTGGACCGCCAGTTTCGTGCAAAGCAAGACGCCTGGCTCCAGAAAAATTGAAAATTGCACAATTCGAGTTCCGAAAAATGATTGAGGAAGGTATTTGCAGACCATCCAACAGCGCCTGGGCTTCACCACTTCATTTAGCGCAAAAGAAGTCCGGAGAATGGAGGCCATGCGGTGATTACTGACCGCTTAACGATCGAACGCTCATCGATAAATACTCGCTGCGTTATCTTGACGACTTTGCCGCATTTTTACACGGTAAAAATATATTTTTAGTCGTCAATTTTGCGAAAGCATTTTTGCAAATACCCATTTCATCGAAAGATGTGCCGAAAACGGCGATCATTACACCGTTCGGACTGTTCGAGTTCCGATTTATGACGTTTGGACTTAAAAACGCAGCTCAAACGTTTTAACGATTCATTGACGAGGTCACTCATGACCTGGACTTTGTCTTTCCATATTTTGACGACATATTAATCGCATCCAACGACGAGAAGCAGCACATGGAGCAACTGAAAACCTTATTCGAGCGTCTCCGTGAATACGGACTGGTAATTAACGTACGAAAATGCCAGTTTGGTCTACCGGAAGTAAAATTTCTCGGCCACATCATCACCAAAGATGGAATCAAGCCGTTACCGGAAAAAGTCGAGGCTATTGTCAATTTCGAGCCTTCTACCACCGTAAAAGCTCTTTGTCGATTTCCTCGGCACAGTGAATTTCTACTAAAAGTTCATCAAGAACGCTGCAGAAATTCTAGCACCGTTAAATAAAATCTTGGATGGACCCGAAGTCAAAGGCTCTCATCCAGTCAACTGGATAACAGAACTACAAGAGTCCTTTAAGTCAGCTAAACGAGCTCTCACCGATGCTACATTGTTGGTTCACCCCAAAATCGATGCTGACTGGGCAATATTCACCGACGCATCCGAAATCGGAATTGGAGCCGTTCTGCAACAAAAAGTGGATAACAACTGGCAACCACTGGCATTTTTCAGTCGAAAATTGCCCCTGTCGATCCAAAAATTATCGACGTACGACCGCGAGTTGAACGCTATCTACGAGGCTGTTAAATACTTTCGGCACATATTCGAAGACCGGTATGTCACGATCTACACCGATCACAAGCCGCTTCAGCACGCTTACAAACAGCGCACCGAAAGAGCATCGCCTTAGCAATTTCGGCAGTATTTTTCACCGGAATGTACGCTTCGAATGCTCGTCCTGTGATGTATGAATCATACTTGGGCATACACACTTCTTCAATACAGTCATGCATGGTCATATACAGTCATACATGGCCTTGTATGATTCATATATGTCCATGTATGGCCATATATGCTCCATGTATGGTCATGCATGTCCATGTATGATTAATTTCTTGACTATTACAATTACTTATAAACAGGATGTTGCGGTGTTAAAAAAATAATAAATTTTTTTGATATCACTAACAGCATATTGATGATTATATTGTGCCTTTTCGAAAGTGATTATATACTTTGAACGTTATGTAGCACAACTAAACTTTGTTATAACTGTCGGTCGCATAGCCTAGTCGTCAAAGCGTCAGAATTTCGTACGGAAGGTCCCGGGTTCGAATCCTACTAAGCGGGTGTGGTTATTAATAAGTCTAGCGTTTTTTCTCTGAATTAAAAATTTCTATTTCGATTAGGAATTTAATTAATCGCATATCTGATAATCTCTGCGTGGCCAAAATAATAAAAAAAAAAAAAAAATTAAAAAATTTTTTTTAATTTAGCTAAAATTCCTATACATAGTCATGTATGGCCGTATTAAGCTACGTATGGCCATATATGGCCATGTCTGGCCAATTTTCATACATGGCCATGCATGGAGCATTCATACATGGCCATGTATGATTTGTTTTTCACGGGTACCATGAAAATCTCATCTGACATGAAAAAAAAACAAGTCCTGGTAAGACCTGAGCTCTTACTATTAATATTAAGAGGTGCCTCATTGATATTATCGATCTCCCATCTAAATACCACAATTTCTCATTTTATATTACAATTTAGTGGCTAAGAAACATAACGAATCATATTTATTCGATTTATCTCCTCTTTATTTAATTCATTCATAAAAGAAATTTATGCAATCTTGTTTTGCTGAACTTAATTGTTAATTTTAATTACTATTTTTGTATCTTACCACTTAATCATTATAATTATCGATTTCAGCGACATCTATAGGACAATATAAGTAAATATTATTCAAGGTTACGTCAATCTCTCCAACTTTGTTTACTGTCTGATATCTTGTGTCGTTTTGATTCGTATTTTATTATTGTATTTAGTAACAGTAAAGTGAAATGTTTTAATATTGCAAGTTTTTGCTGTTTTCTAAAAATGAGCTGCAAACCGATTTACTTAAATGGTGCTCCCAACCCGAACGTCTTTGGCCGTACGTTGCCTACCGTTAAAGAGGTTATGTCTGTGTTTTTTTATCATCATGTTGTTTTGAAGGAAACAATTAACAATAGTTTGATAAATACCGTAATAAAAGTTGAAAAGCAATGGCATTTTGTGGGGTTACCAATTTGTGGGGGAGAAAACGCTGTAAAAAAGTTGCGAAGTTTACATTTTAAGTGGAGAAGTGTACAGCAAAATCGAAACAGAAGCAATTCAGCAGCTCAAATAAATAACCAGTCTCATTTTCAAAAGAAGCTGACTGAACTCTTTCATATTAAGGATTCGAAAAGCGTTGACTCTCTAGATCGTAAAAAAAAATTTTTTCTAGCGGGACAAAAAAGTCCGGATCGTAGGGGAATTGTTAATTTAGGCTTACAACCAATTACTCAAGTGGAAGAGATGGTTGTTGAAGAAATTAATAAGTATTTTATATAAAATGATGATGCTTAATTAACAAATTTTATAATTCATTAATTAATTTTTATGAATCATAAATGTATTGTAAAGCATATTAAATCATTTTTATTTGTTCATAAATATATTCAAATTTTCAATTGCAGAACAGCCGGCAAGAGATAATGAACTTCCTATTACCAGACAAGAATCTGACATAATAACATCTCAATCATCAGTCAGCTTAACCTCAAAATCAGTCTCAGACTATGAAAATGAATTGACTCCCCTGTTCTCAAAATTAAAGTTATAACACCAGAATTGGTTGCTGCATTAGATCGTTCAAACATTTCTAGTAGGAATGATATGTATATTATTTCTGCAACTCTGAAGAGCGTTGGAGTTGATTTAAAAACTGTAAATATCAGCTTTAAGATTATTTAGCGCAGTCGTAATGTTTTACGTAAAGAAATCGCAGAGGAGTTGAAAGATGAGTTGAAGCTTGAAGATAATTATATTGTGCACTGGGACGGGAAGCTTTTAACCGATATCACGGGAACTGATACTGTAGAGAGACTTCCAGTTATTTTGACATAATGTGGTACTGAACAATTATTGGGAGTGCCGAAGCTGAAGTCAGGAAGTGCCAGTGATCAAGCAGTTGCCATTCTGGAAACTCTCAAGCAGTGGGGTGTTAGTTTATATGTCAAAGGGTTGTGTTTCGACACAGCAGCGGTCAATACAGGTCAGTTATCAATGAGATATAAGCTAATTATTTCAATAATAAATATTGTATGTTTGTTTTAATTTTTAGGAATTGATCATGGGACTTCTGCTGAATAAGAAAAAGCTTTGAATCAAGAGTTGATCCATTTACCTTGTCACCATCACATCTTTGAGCTTGTTTTGAAAGGTGTGTTTCAGGTGTATTGGCCAACCACTTCAGGCCCAAATGTTCAGTTCTTTTCTAGGTTTAAGAATAATTGGGATAATCTCAATAAATCCAATTTCAAGGTTGGAATGGACGATAGTATTGTTAATAAAGTATAATCAAATAGCAAACAAACATTAGTAACCTTGATTGAAGAAAATTTACGGGTACGAATTCATAAATTTGACTTCATAAAAATTATAAACGCAATGTTCTTAATGAACATATCAGAGTTTCCTCACTCAACAAAAAAATGTAAATTGAAATTCGTGTGTCTCCTTTACAGGTTTGTCAACCAAGAGATGACTATAAAGAACTTCTGGAGCTATCGCTGATTTTTTTAGGGGAAAAGCCAAAACCGAACTTTACGTTTAAATATCCAGGTCCAGTTCATCATGCTCGTTGAATGGCGAAAGCCATTTATTCATTGAAAATGTTTCTCTTTAGAGAAGAATTTAAACTAACAGTGCGAGAATCCAATGGCTTACGTGAAGTTTGTATTTTTATCGTTACGATTTATTTAAAAGCTTGGTACGCTGCTCCATCTGCAATTCTGGCACCACACAATGATCTGACCTTCATGCAAGACTTAGTTGAGTATAAAACTGTAAACAGCTCCGTATCAACTGCAGCTTGTTCAAAAATGAGAAATCACCTGTGGTATTTGGGTGAACAGTTGGCTATTATTTCTCTTTTTGATGATAATGTGCCTCTACCCATAAAACAGAAAATGATTCAGGCTTTGAATAAAACAGAAAGAAACACTGATCCAAAAAAAAAAAAAAAATTTGAAATTGAGCCAGGAAATTCAGACCAATTCTTATCAGTAGATCTGAGTGACTTTATTTCGAAAAAGTCAATGAATATACTTCCAATATTTGATTAACCTACTGACTTCATCGACAAATATGTGGAATCTTGATCACAGGATGAAAGCTATCAAGAAAATCAGGAATTTTTTAAGCGTCTCAGCGTGGTCAATGATGTAGTAGAAAAAAGTGTTGCTTCAATAGAGGAGTACAACAAATGTCTTATCAAAAATGAAGAACAATTGCAATATTTATTGCAAGTTGTTAAAAATCACCGACAAAAATTTCCCGATTGTAACAAAAAGACTTTAGTTTAATTTTGTAATAATCAATATGTAAGGGATATAAAATAAAAAGTTGTATTGCAATTGAAAAATTACTTAAAAATGGCTCTTATTAATTTACATTTCCCGAGAGTCAAGAGCAAATAGGACACATTATTTTTTCAGGCAACAATTAATATTTCTAAGTCATTACCCACACAGAGTAGAGTTCAAAGTTTTTGTTTAAATTAAGTACTTAAAAAATTGATTTTATTAAACGATGATCGATATTTTGTGAGAATACTATGGTTACGTCGCTAAACACTCGATGAGTTTTACGAAAAATACGATTTGTTATGTTTCTTAGCCACTTGTTTGTAATATAAGATGAAAAATTGTGGAAATTATTTTTTATAATTTTCTGTTGGACTTTAACTACGAATAACTTTGAATGAGTTGACTTAGCCAAAAAATGTTCCAGACCTTTTCTGTAGATCAGTAAATTTGCTACAAAAATAAGTGTTGATTCACGCTTAACAATTATTTGTTTGTGTACATTAAAAATCCAAACAAAAAAATCAAAATTTCCTGTGTTATGTAAACGGGAGATCGAAAATATCAATAAGACACCTCTTAATATTAATATTAAGAGCTCAGGTCTTACCAGAACTTGTTTTTTTTTCATGTCGGATGAGATTTTTATGGTAGCTAAGAAAAAAAAAATTAAAAATTATTTTTGGCCCACCCTAACGTACATGTATATGAAAAATAATTTAAATAATAGATAAAAGTATTTTTGTGCTAATAAAAACTTAAATTTGCATTAATTTTTTCGAAACTAATGAATTATATTAAAATTTTCCGAAGAAAATGTTGAAAAATTAGTATAAGCGATAAGTATTGAACTTTAATCATAAATATCTTTCAAACGCTCATTCTAATCGACTAAGCATAAGATACCTTTTTTGTAGAGCATTTAATTTCCTACAGAAATATGTATTGCGCATTGCGTAACGTTCATTTGTCAACGACTTACAAAATTCAAAAGCAAAAAAGAAATGTACCTTAAAATCTTTAAATTTCAATCTTGAATCTCTGTAAAATGGCGAGGCCATCGTCTTCGTCACGTTTCGATGTTTTGATGGTGTCTGGTAATTTTATACTTGAACCGGACGCTAATTTTTTTATTTTCTTAATGTTAATCAGGG
The DNA here is from genome assembly GCA_030273425.1 of Microplitis manilae. Classification (NCBI taxonomy): domain Eukaryota; kingdom Metazoa; phylum Arthropoda; class Insecta; order Hymenoptera; family Braconidae; genus Microplitis; species Microplitis manilae. Next base: position 14,202,729 of record CP092725.1, on the reverse strand, counting down.
CTATCGTCTGCATTCTATGAGCAGTAATTAAGGCTAACAAGGTTACAGCAATCTCTGATATCTCTTTCAATTTTAGTTTATCCAGATCTTTTATTTTTTCTATGTAAGTTTGTGATGCGGACCAGTTTTTGTGGACCAGTTGGCGCAGACCAGTTTCCTTTTCTGTGATCACTTATTACTAGTGTTTCTTTTTTCCTAATGACTATTTTCTTATGAACTACTATTTAGTATGACTAGTATTATTTTTCTTAAATCTATGACTTGTATTATTATACTTAAAACTACTACTATCTCTTATTCTACTATTGACTTATTACTACGTGTGATATATTACTATGTTTTACTACTACTACTATGTTTTGTACTTAAATTACTACTTATTACTTTTGGGACTTATAACTAGTATTATTACTTATATTATATCTGTAACTAAACCTAAAAAAACTATGGCGCTATTTGTGTTTAAAACCTATGTTTATATTACTTAACTACTTATGATCTACTTACAACTATTGTAATTGTAACTATTTTCCTTAATTACTATCTATTTCTAATGGAATATACTAAAAACTATCACTATAACTATTTGATTTATTATTTACTATGGCTGTGTATTGTTGTTAATAATTTTTGTGTGATATTATGATTATACGTGTGTATGGTATGAAAGTAAAATACGCGCCGAAGTGAAAATTGTTTTAAGTCCCGAGCCGACGGAAGTCAAAGGGAAAGAAATAAAACGTGAAAAATAATTCTATGCAATTCGTTTAAAATAATTCAAGAGATTGAAAGAAATACAAAATAAGGCAGAATATGTAAAAATAATGTGAGAGAGTTTAAAAGGACTTAGTTTTTTAATCGCGTATTCTTTCATTCTCTTTTCATTCGCTCGCGAGTGTGTAAGCCGCACGGCTAATTTCGCCGTATTAAATGTTTACTCAAAGGCTTAGACACATTCTTTTTCTTTCCAAATCATTCTTATATTTCGTTTAAATTATATTTTTCAAGTTCTCTTTGATATTGCTGCACAAAAACTTAAAAGAAATTCAATCTCTTGAGATATTATTTTGTAATTTTAGTTTCCCATTGATTTATTCGGTTTGGACTAATAGAATAATTTCTCGATCGCCGTATTTTCACGCGCGACGCTAGAGGGCGACGGAAAGTATCCTTTTCCGTATGTGTGACGGATGGCTTAGGTAATAAGAGTGCTCGGGAGGGCCCGTATTGGCAACTTAGTCTCCCGAGACGTTCTCTAGAGGAAGACCATTCCCTGGACATCATCTGGAACTTCGACTATCCCGAGTCCGACCGGACCAAGGTAAGCGAAATTTTGATTCTCGGGGAAATTTAAGGGTCCCCACTCTGAGGCCTTCTGCCAAGGGGTGGTAGGTAAACCTAGCCGTTTAGGTGGGGGCTAGACGGAGACCATCCGTTTACCCTCGGGGAAGGGGAACTCGTACAGGGCCGACGGGGAAGTCGACCAGACACCCCTGAAGCACCCGGGAGAGTGTAGAACTGCGTTGTAGACCGCGAACTTTAAGTATGTGTGTGCTTATCTATTACGTGTAGACCGTGTAAACCGTGTAAACCGTGCAACCCGTGTAAACCGTGTAAGCCGTGTAGACCGTGAAATAAATTGCTTGAATAGCATTAAGGAGGTTCATCGGATAATCACTTTTCTTACAATATCTTTCAATTTTTAAACACAAATACTTTTAAGTGTCTTGTATACGTAGGAATTTTTTAAAATAGTCCTTGCGGTACTAAATTTCGAAATATTAACAATTAAAAATCGTACATTTAACATGCATTTCCTATGTTGACCGTAGTTAGAGTGAGCATTTTATTAAATAACAATCATACTTTTCTAACAACATTTTTTTAAAAGCTGAAAATTATTAATTCAATTTATAACAAGTAATTTTTTTCAATAAAAACATAAACGAGCGGTATTCATTTTTTTGTAATCAATTTTTAAAGTTTGTTACTTTTAATGATTTCCAAGTTTTCTCCCATAACCTGACGAGTGAGAGATAGTGACTTGGCAACGTTGCAGTGCGCGGGAAATTCAAAACACAGTAGAAGCCCAACAGATTTAAATAATTACAAATTATTTTTTAAATTTAGAATTTTTTAAATTTAGTCGCGAAGTCATTGTTATTTATTATTTATTATTTGTTGTCTCCAACTACGTATAATCTTGAAATTATTCAAAACACTTTCTACAACACATGCTCAAGGGGAAAAATATTCTAAATTAGAATGCAACGTAGCCAAGTCTGAGAAAAGACGCAATGGGATCATTTTTATACTTCTGCGCATATAAGAGGATGCGCAAAAGTGTACTGTATCTCAACCACTTCTTATTGTAGTTAGAATGTTTTACACGGGAGAAATCTTTCTAAAAGTTGCGAACTACTGCTACCGATGAACCTCCTTAAACCGTATAAATTGTTAAATAATCAATAGGCCGTGATAAGTTGTCTAAGTAACAACAAACCGTGATTATCACTATCAATTATTGTAAAAAGGTAGTAGAACAAGGGCATGAAGCCAATGTAAAATTGTGATTTGAATAAAATTTAAAGTGTTATAATTAATACTATCTGTTTTGTTTGAAACCCCCTTTTTCAACTCTGGACTCCGGCGAGCTAAACCGAGCAAAAAGGGGTAGTTTTGTGTATTTATAATTTTGTTTTCCTCAGATATTTTGTGTTGTTTTAACGTATTACTGTTTAATTATTAAATTCATTGCATTTAAATTCTTGATCTATTTACTTGTTCATCTTTCCTGGTTCTGTTGGTTCATTTTCAACTTGTCAACAAATTATTACCCATTTTAAATTGAACTTTAAAATAAACCCCAGTTTTACCCGTTACAAGTTAGTACCTGCTCTGTGTCCCAAGTTTCCGAGTACCTCGGTTTTGCTGGTCTTCCTTTAAAAGTCCCTTTGACAAACCTTGATAACAACCCATCCTTCGATAAGCTGTTTTGTGAAACAAAGATATCGCTGCTCTCGATGAATTAATGGTTCCGTACTTTGCTGCTTCGTTGAACCTATTTGTCGGGAACTTAATGACGTCCGTATTCTGAGGGTTGAAAACATCGATCTTCTTCTGGTCTGCAAATATTACCCATTTTTTCAGGCAGCCCTCGTACTTTTTTACTGTTGACTCCGATATGGAGTCTAACATTATTTCAGCTGCTTCTGCTGAGATTCCTCTTTTATCGTACGCCTGCTTGATAATCTGCTGACCACAAGAGAAAGTTTGTGAGCTAATGGATGACTCTGCTGCCTGCAAGGAGATTGTAATAAGTTTATTTTAGGTTCAAGGATCAATGGTGGTTGACATATGAGAGAGGTAAACAACGGGTACCACGGTTGTGCTGGCCAGAGAGGTGCGACTAGTACACCTGTCGCTTTATCATTAATAATTTTTTTCAATGTCGGTAAAATTAGAGCAAAAGGTGGGAATGCGAAAAAACTTTCATATTTCCATGAAACCGTAAACGCATCTATTACTTCAGCCTCCGGATCCGCATATCGTGAGCAAAATCTTAGACATTTTTTATTGATGCCCGATGCAAAGTCAATTGAAAAGGCACCATAAACTTTTACGATTCTCTTAAATGCCTCTTGTGACAACTCTCATTCCGTGTCTAAGTTTACTTCTCTCGAAGCTCGATCTGCTTCCACATTTAGTTTTGATAGAATATAATACGCGACTACCCAAATGTTCCTACTCTCACACCATTGCCATATATCCCTCGCGAGCTCACTTAGGCTTGGAAATCTAATGCCTCCAGCTTTATTAATATATGCTATCGCTGTTGTATTGTCGATTCTGAGTAACATTCCGTTATCTTTTACTTCCGAAGCAAAACATTTCAATGCAAAGAAAGCTGCTCAGAGTTCTAGGTGGTTGATGTGAAATTTTTGATCCTCTAAAGTCTAAAACCCGTGTGTGACTTTTCCATCTGACTCAGCTCCCCAGCCCGTTCTCGAAGTGTCAGAACTTATAACTTATTTATACTTCAGTGACTTAATTTTGTCATTACCTTCCAGTATATTCTTTCTTCACCAACGAATATCCTCAAAAGCACGATTATTTAGTTTTATTTTTCCCTCAAAATCATTATCATTAACCAACAATGCTAGCCATTTTGCTCTCTCAAGTCTTTTGCAATAAACTTCACCGTACTCTACCCCTGAACAGCACGCAACTAAGGTTCTGTTACATGAGCAATATTCCTAGTTTTATAATTCTTATCAGTTTCTATGTTTTCTAAGAGTGCCATAATGCGAGATTTCTTTTTGTGTGTTGGCTCTACCAGGTATGGTTGTGAATCGAGAATAAAACCAAGATACTTGCACCTTCAGCTAGGAAATATTTGACTTTTCGAATAATTTATTATAAAGCCCAGAAATTCAATAAAACTGATAGTATACTTTACATTAGCGTCACAAGCCTCAAAAGTATCACCTATACACAAAAAATCGTCCAGATATACCACCGATCGTAAGCCCCGCGATCTGAGCTTGTTAACGACAGGCTTTACGATTTTTGTAAAGATATATGGACTAATTGACAAACCGAAGGGTAAGCAGGTGAACTGATACAACTGGCCTTTGAATCTAAACCTGACGAACTTTTGACAAGTGTCTGCTACTGGTACTAACAGATAAGCGTCCTCAACGTCAATACTTGCCATGAAACCGTCCATATTAATTAAGTTTTTTGCTGATCTCAGATCCTCCATTTTAAAATGCGAGGTTTGAATAAATTTATTTAGATTTTTAAGATTGATTATAAACCTATCTGATCTATCTGGCTTCGAAACTAAAAAATACAACGAGACAAACTGCTTTTCACATTCGGTGCAAGTTTCAATGGCTTACTTTGAGATCAGCTTTTGTATTGCCACCTCTATTCGAATATATTCCTCAGGTGACTATACCGGCTCTGCCGGTTCGTACCTCTGAACTGGCGGTTCAACAAATGAAATATGGCAGCTTTTCAGGCAGTTCAAGATAAATTTATCTTCTGTTACCTCTTTCCAATGATCGATAAAGAATCTGAGTCTGCTTGCTATTTCTAGTATCTTCTGAGTTTCCTGACTGCGTTCTGCCTCTACTTCCTTCTCGGAGCTTGTGTCCTCTCGCTGTTTGTTCCTTGACTGGTCCTCGATATTCTCAATGGGGCTGTGGGCCTGTAATTCACGTTCCTGACCCTTCTAAGTAAATACGAGCCCACCTGTCTGGGTCTCACAGGCAGGCTTTTCGCATTTCCCGACACAAAGCTTCTATTCGAGGGTATTTTGATGGCAGGTTTGTCTGGTGTCGTCAGCGTGGCAGCGGCTTTAACTATGGCTTTTGCTTCTTTAACCTGTTCCGATAATTTTTCGCCATATAACCACTCATCGGATATACTAGCCTCTAAAGTTGTCCTAAGATCTTTATTCAGGGCTGGTGTTATGAATGATTTTCTTGCATTGGATTGCTGGTGAAATACGTCTGTTAAGATCTTTTCGGTACCCCAGAGATATTTTAATAACAGGGTCTGGTCTAATGGCTCTGATGAAGGTTCTGTCAACAACGAGATTGCTCCGCCAAGCGATGTGATAGCTGTTCCGACACATCTCGGCGTTTCTGTGAAATGTTCATCATTTTTTAGAAATTTCAGTCAGATGACGCTATATCCAGATTAATTTTCGGCGCTTCAATGACCAACTCGCTGTCTCTGGGATACTTCTTAAAGAGTTCCTTTCTTACCTCCTCAGATATACCCTTCTCCATCCAGCTTTTCCACTATTTTTTAAGTCTCTCGTTCATCTTTACCTGTGAATTTGATGCAGAAATTTCTTCTCCCAAAACATCCAGCAATTTCTCATCTAGTTCGTCCTCAAAAACTTTGCCCTCTTCAACTTCTGTCGGTTCCTGAATGTGGTCATTTGACCTAATAGCGTCCGACTTATCAGCGTTTGAGTCGTCGATGGTCTCGACTCCTATATCAGTTGCCGCTGTGTTACCCGGATCTCCATTACTCGGCACTGCAATATATATTTGACCATTAATACCTTGACCTTTTCGCATTATAGCCTAGCTGTTATTTGTATGAAATAACGCTATTACAATTTTTTGTGACCCGTCCGTTCGTATGGAACTACGTTAAGTTCATGTAGAGCCACCCGTACGAACTTCATGTGGAAGGTTCGTACATAGTAAGGTCAATTAAGCTACGGTATATAAATCTTGCCTTTTTGGGTCTCGGGTGCTGTCTGAGATGAACTGATGGATGCTTTTTGCGCCTCAGCTAACTCTGCGACTACTTTCGCAATCACTCTAATTTGCTCTTGCAACTGTCCTTTAGACAACACTGGAGATTCGCTACGTTCTATTGAACCTGAGCGTGTCCATTTTTATGACTTTCCCATTTTGGAAGAATATTTTCTACTATTATTAAATTAATGACTTGCTTAATTATAGGGGTATTCTGGTCTAGAAATTTGAAAAAATCGATTTATTTTTTTTTGTATATTTTTTAAGTTTAGACTCTAAAAAATATGCCCTTAAACGGATTTTTCAAAACTTGAATTATTTTCGGAGATACTTAGGATTTTGTGACGCGGCATCTAAGCCGGCCGAGTGCAGCAAATCACACATTGATCGGTAGATGTTGCCGGACGACTTAAAGACTCGTTCTTTTCAAGATTTTTTAATAAAATTTTACGCGTCTGTTGTCGTTGACACAACGAAACAATATGACGCCATAATGGTGTCCTCCGCGCCACGTAGCGGAAGCCGCGCGCGGGAAAAAATTTCTAATTCAAACGCTAAAAGTTGTGTAGTTGATAGGTACTTAGCAGTACTACAATTATTCAATACAATAATTATGAAATTATAATGGGAAATGCATAAGTTATTCAGGATGGAAACCATATTTTATAATTTTCTTAATAGTGTCCGAACTTTCAAGACTATCGAATTATTGTAGTCTCAGATCCGGACCTACTTTGATCTTTACCGATCTTGCAACGTGATAAGATATATTTTTTAAAACGCTTTAATAATAGATAAATACGCCTATAATAGCTTGCCTATCAAAATCCTGACCAGGCTATTTTTGAATAAATTAATAAAAATCAAATTTTATTTTTTTTCTTGCAACCAGCCAAATTGTACACTAACCGACACCAAATAATGCATTGAATATGCCATGGTAGCTTTGCCTGCCCATTCCTTGACCAAACTACCTGGCAAGCGGTACAAACAGGTGAGTCAATATAAATAACTTTACCGATCTATAAACCGCTTGAATTTCATACCAAAATGTTGTTAATTTTATAACAAACAAGATGATACAGCATTGCCTACGAAAGACCGATCATTAATATTCATTGTTAGGATTTGAAGTTTAAAACTCGGAGTAAGCAGTAGTGCGCGAAAGAGAAAGTCGAGCGGCTGAAGTCCGTGCATTAGAAGAAGACATAGCATGACAGTTGCGCGCGCTAAATCCCCCAGATATAGGCTACTGCGTATGCTCTGTCCCATACTTGTTATAATTACTCGAAATTATTTGGGAGCGATTGACAATCAAATTTATTTATTTTATAACTATAGATTAATTTACTTATATTTATAATAATATTAATTATATCTATAATTATAATAATATGAGTATATATAAAACAACCCGTGAAAAAATTTTCTGATCAAGCCTTATATGACCTGATATGGCCATATCAAAAAATTTGATATATTCATATCTGACCTGATATGATCTGATATGCCCATATATAAATTTTAATATATTCTGATATAGTCTGATATAAAAATTGGCCATATCAAGCCATATCAACTTGATATGTCCATATCAGATTTGATGTGTCTTGATATGACTTGATATGCTTGTATATAAGTTTTTTTATATGTCTTGATATGACCTGATATAACTTGATAAGGGTATATATATTTTAATATGCTTGTCAAAAAAAATCTTGATCAGGTTTGATATGGCTTGATATGCCCTGATATGGGCACGTAGTTTTTTCGAGTTTTTCGTATACATACGTTTGGTAAAATAATTTAGAAATGACCAAATAACGTAACATTGTTCGGAACAACCGATTTTATAATGATTCATAAAATCTTATGAAGTCTGTTAAATATTTTAATTTACCGCATTTATAAATTGTATAAAGTGCACAAACTTTGTTGAAAAATTTTTCCAATAAGCTAACGAGATCAATTTTTAAATCTCTGAGAGAATTTCAAATTTTCGTAATGAATTTAAATATAAAAAATTGAGATTTTAAATTGAAAAAAGTTTAATTATTATTAAATTTTTATGTATACTTTTTAAAACTTATAAGTTTAAAAATCTTGAACTTTTTTCTTTTACCAAAAAAAGTAGTTCTTGCCCCGTTACTGGTGGGTATACCGTTAATGGTCTCGTTACTCTATAAACAATAACAATTGAATATAATACAAGTAACCAAATCAATCATTTATCTGATGTCTTTAATTTTCTTAGTTTCAATTTTATCCAAACAGATATAATCAACTTTACGTTTCAAGTTCATGATTTGGCAGAGTGGTTAATAGATCAGACTTAGATTCAGAAGTACTCGGGTTCGAACCCATGACCTGGATGGATTTTTTTTTTTTTTTCATGACAATTATTGCATATACAACTTTACAAAGTTATACACAATTTTATAAAATTATCTATAAATTTAGTTCCCGAGATAACAATGTTAATCTCACTATATATAGTCTGATTTGTCCATATCAGAACATATCAAATCTTATCTGTACATATATTTTCTGATATGGCCAATTTCCATATCAGGCCTGATATGAACCGCCGAAATCAAGCCATATCAGGCCATATCAGAAAATTTTTTCACGGGAAATAGGGTAAGCTTATCATAATTATAAATATATATTCTATTTTACAATAATATTTTTAAGTAAGAAATTTTTAATTATTTATTATATAATAGTTATAATCATAATAATATTAGTTCGGAAAAAAACTTCATGTCTGACTATATATGATCATATAAGAGCAATTATGTATGATCATATATGAAAATTGGCCATGTCTGATCATGTATGATTAGATATGATCATATATGATGTGCATATAGGTTTGCCAACAATTATTTAAGCTGAAAAAATTATGTTTTAATTTTAATGTTCATTAACATTTATTGAAATTTATTTATAAACAGCGATTGTTCACTCATTATTAATTATTCTATCGATGAAAAAATACTCGGTATTTCTCTGGGATTCGACCTGGATTCTTCTGCGTATCAGTTGAAGATTGTACTACTCTGCCAAACCATGGATTTGATAGTCGGGAGTATTCAATAGGTTTATATAGAGTAAGATCACGTCAAGAGGACCCCCCATTTTCCACTTGATCATGAAAATTAAGTCTATGTATTTTTTTCTTATGTAGTCATTATGAAAAATTAAACCCTCAAACGATTTTTCAAAATTTTCATTTTAACAACAATTTTTTTTACAATGAAGATTTTGAATACTTTTAATTAAAAAATAGATTCCAAAACAACCGTTCAAGATAACTTAATGAAATTTTCAGGATTTATTGTCAAATAAATCTCTGTCAAATATCTATATTTCATAAAAATATTAATAGCTTGAAATTCTTTGTTTATTATCCTATTGTTAATTAACTTTTAAGTAAACAAATGAAAATTTCATTGACTTCTCGGTAAAAAAATAAAGTTTTTTTTTATTGATTACATGAGTTATTTATTAAAGTTTGAGATCCCAAAAGAAAATTTCACTGCTCGTGATTAGTTTAAACAAAATAAAATTATTTATCACCACACGTCGGTCGCTGAGCGCTTCCAATACGGTGCGCGGCCATGCGTCTCAGGCTCTATTGCAGCTTTGGTCAGTCATAATTCAAAGTAACATTTAAAAATACTATTACTAAACGAATTGTATTTTTTTTTTAACAATATCATGAATAATACAATAGAATAATTTTTTATTATTAAACTGAAACAGGAAAAACTAACTAATAATTAAACTTAAGTTTAATTATTATTTAGTTTTCCCTGATTATTATTTAATAAATAATTAATATATTATTAATTAGTTAATAGTAATTTATAAGTTATTAATTAATAATTAAGTTTATTTATTAGACAGTTTTCCCTGATTATTGTTTAATAAATAATTAATATATTATTAATTAGTTAATAATAATTTATAAGTTATTAATTAATAATTAAGTTTAGTTATTAGACAGTTTTCCCTGACTATTGTTTAGTAAATAACTAATGTATCAATAATTAGTTAATTACAATTTGTAAATTATTATTAATTAATAATAAATTAATTATTTATTAAACAATAATCAGGAAAAATAACTAATAATTAAACTTAAGTTTAATTATTAGTTAGTTTTTCCTGTTCCAGTTTAATAATAAAAAGTTATTCTATTGTATTATTCATGATATTGTTAAAAAAAAATACAATTCGTTTAGTAATAGTATTTTTAAATGTTACTTTGAATTATGACTGACCAAAGCTGCAATAGAGCCTGAGACGCTTGGCCGCGCACCGTATTGGAAGCGCTCAGCGACCGACGTGTGGTGATAAATAATTTTATTTTGTTTAAACTAATCACGAGCAGTGAAATTTTCTTTTGGGATCTCAAACTTTAATAAATAACTCATGTAATCAATAAAAAAAAACTTTATTTTTTTACCGAGAAGTCAATGAAATTTTCATTTGTTTACTTAAAAGTTAATTAACAATAGGATAATAAACAAAGAATTTCAAGCTATTAATATTTTTATGAAATATAGATGTTTGACAATAAATCCTGGAAATTTCATTAAGTTATCTTTAACGGTTGTTTTGGAATCTATTTTTTAATTAAAAGTACTCAAAATCTTCATTGTAAAAAAAATTGTTGTTAAAATGAAAATTTTGAAAAATCGCTTGAGGGTTTAATTTTTCATAATGACTACATAAGAAAAAAATACATAGACTTAATTTTCATGATCAAGTGGAAAATGGGGGGTCCACTTGACGTGATCTTACTCATATTGATCTTAGAAATCTCAACAATGATTACATGTATATTGATATTTTACACGGTATTTGGAATGTTTAAAATTTCAACTGCGGAATAAAAATAAAAATTAAACTTAAGGTTTCATTTTTTTACTTCCCGCTAAAAAAATTGAAAATTTTTAAAATTAAAGAAAGTTATCGGTTTCGGACCGATTTTCAAAAATCGAGCTTTCACCATATTGCGACGTTTTGAGGTCCTAGGAAACTATTCTGTCTAATTTCAGGACGATAGATATATGTACCTATGTACGTAAGTATGTTATCATTCTATAACTTTTGAATGGATCAACCGATTTAGACTTAGTTTTTCTATTATTGTAGATACGTTGTATCGCTAACTATACTTACAGCGGCGTTACAATATCACTCAGGATATGTTTATATATGATGCTTAGATGAATTGAGCACAAAAATTTAAATTTCATCTATATGATGATATATTTACACATGAATTTCATTTTCGCGTACAAGTAAAAAAATTCGTATGTCTTTTCATATATGTTCATATTTTCATATCTGACCATATCTGATCTTACATGAGTTGAACGTCGTGTAAAGAATTTTTGTCTCTTCATACATGACTGTATCTGATTTTACAAAGATTAAACAATTTGTAAGAATTTTTATTTATTATTATATATGTTCATTCCTGACCATATCTGATCTTACACGAATTGAACATCATGGAAAATTTTTTTACGTTTGTTCATATATGATCATATATATCCGTAAAAAATCTTATATGGATTGTATATCGGTAAAACACTTTTTATGTACACGGAAAGAAATTTCCTTTAAAAATTACCGTTAAATTCACTGTAATCGTGGGACGAATGGCACGACCTAATCATTTGTCGGTAAGTCAGATAATTTTTAACCTTTTTTCAACAAATTTTACCGTAGTCTACTGTAAATTTTATTCGGTTTTCGGTAAATTTTATGAAGTTTACCACAAAATAAATGAATTTTTTCCTAATTTTTATTTCGAAAATGGTAATAAATAAAAGCACTGCATTATGTCCCACGATTACAGTGAATTTAACGGTAATTTTTAAAGAAAATTTCTTTCCGTGTATCTTCATATATGTTCATATGAGTCCACATATATTTATGTATGGTCTTATATGATCTTATATCGACTGGATATCGAGTAGAAATATTTTAGATTGTATCATATATGATCATACATGACCAAATATGATCTTATATGAACACGTATGACTCATATATAAGCATACATGAATCATATATGATTATATATGGTTCGTATATGATCTTATATGATCATATGTAATTATATATGCCCAGATATGAATTTTTTTCCCGGGAGTACATATGTAATGAAAAGTGTATGCTAATGATAAATGAGAATATATATATTCTGTTTTTATAATTTAACTTTCAAGTAAGGAAATTTAAGTATAAGCAAAGGAAATAGAAAATTAACAAAAAAAAAAGATAAAATAGAATTTATTACATTTGTAATTTGTAAAAATATTTATTAAAAAAAAAATACTTAATTTCTTTAAAATAATTCTGGATTATAATATCGAGTATAGGACAGAGCATGCGCAGTAACCTACAGCTGGGAGACATAGCGCGCCTATCTGTCATATTATGTCTTCTTCTAATGCACGGACTTCAGCCACTCGACTTTCTCTCCCGCGCACCACTGCTTGCTCCGATTTTTAAACTTCAAAACCTGACAATGAATATTAATGAACGGTTTTTTGTAGACAATGCTATACCATTGTGTTCGTTATAAAATTAACGACATTTTGGTATGAAATTCAAGCGGTTTATAGATCGGTGAAGTTATTTATATTGACTCATTTGTTTACACCCACTTGCCAGGTAGTTTGTTTAAAAAATGGGTAGGCAAGGCTACCGTGGCACATTGTATTTATTATTTGCTGTCGGTTAGTTAGTCCAAGATCCCAGAGCAATAAGACACTACTTATTTCCTAAAGCATAGAACTTTCGGTTCTATGTAGTCTTTCATGTTCTTTTTGATACCTGTACGTTTGTGGAGTTTGCCCGGTGACACCTGCGCAGGTACCAGGAGAGAAAGGTAACTAAAAATCAGAGTTAACTTATTTTTTAATGTCTGATTTTTATATATATTTTGTAGGATATTACTCTGAAGTAATATCCAAAACGTCAGACGCTTTCCATGGGACAGAACTTTTGTCAGACGCTTTAAAGCTCTACAAAAAATAAATGAACTTAACTTATTTTTAAATGTCTGATTTTTATATATGTTGTTCAGATAGATATTACAAAGTTATATTTAATCAATCAGACAAATTGTAATGACCAAACATTTCCTAAACACAAAAATTACTCAACGCTGAGTATGAGCGCGAGAGCACTATGCACATGTGCTTCAGAATAAACTATCTTAATATTTGAAAAATACTTACTGCTTTCAATTTCATGTTTTTGCATATCTATTTAATCAAGATGAAATTATTAATTAAAATAATAATCATTATTGAAGTAATTATATATATTACAGATATATAGGGAAAAATGAATTTTTTCGGAGTGATTGTCTTTCAAAAAAATCATTTTTATTTTATATTAAAAAAGATATCAATTGTAATAATTTTAGTAAAAAAAATAATTAATTATTTTTAAATTAGATGTTTTTAGTTGGCCAAGATATAAATCATTTATTTTTGATCCAAAAATGATAAAAAAAAATAAAAAAGTTTATTCTAGTGCCGTTTAACCCTACCTAAGTAATAATACATTTTCATTTTAGTACAATGAGAAAAATTTTATTGCTTGCTTAATAATAAGTGCACAGCTATGACTAATATATATTTTTGTTTGAAATTTCTTGCTCTTCAAAAAAAAGTTTCTTATGCTTCTTCCGTGAGTCCAACTATTCAAGAGATATTGAAGGTCTAAGTTTGATTTGTTTCAAAAAATTTGCGTTTTTGTTCGAAATTTTATAACTTTCTAACAACTTGACATAAAATTAAGCGCTATAAACTTTCTTGTAGAAAATTTATCGGTTTTCAAAAAAGACTTCTTACACTATATTCGTAAATCCAACCATTTAAGTGATATCAAAGCTCAAAATTAATAGATTTAAAAAATAATGTTTTTTGATTAAAATTCTACAGCTCTTCAACAAACTTATATTTACATAGGCTCTTAACAAGTTTTCGCTGAAAATTTACCGCTCAACAAAAAAGGTTTTTCAATTTTTTGATAAACTGAATCATTTAAGAGATGTTTGAGCTCGAAATAAAAGAAATTTTTTTTTGTCATCAGAGCAAAATTTTGAGTTGGCTTGTGAAACTTTTCTGTCAACTGAAAGCTTGAATATCTCTCAAACCGTTGAGTTTATCAAAAGAAACCAATAGATCTTTTTTGTAGGAAAGTAAATTTCCAACAAAAACTTATTAATATCCTATATTAATATCGGTTTGTTGGAGAGTTGTAGAATTTTAGTCGAAAAACACTATTTTTTAAATTTATTAATTTTGAGCTTCGATATCACTCAAATGGGTTGTGGGCTTACGGAGAAAGTGTAAAAAACCTTTTTTGAAGAGCGATAAATTTCCTATAAGAAAGTTTTTAGCGCTTAATTTTATGTCAAGTTGTTAGAAAGTTATAAAATTTCAAACAAAAACGCAAATTTTTTGAAATAAATCAAACTTTGACGTTCAATATCTCTTGAATAGTTGGACTCACGGAAGAAGCATAAGAAACTTTTTTTTGAAGAGCAAGAAATTTCAAACAAAAATATGTATTAGTCATAGCTGTGCACTTATTTTTAAGCAAGTAATAAAATTTTTCTCATTGTACTAAAATGAAAATGTATCATTACTCAGGCAGGGTTAAACGGCACAAGAATAAACTTTTTTATTTTTTTTTTATCATTTTTGGATCAAGAATAAATGATTTCTATCATGACCAACTAAAAAAATCTAATTTGGTAAACACCGGACACCCTAATACACAAACACAAACAGTAGACTGAAACAGAATGTGAGTTTAAGAAGGGGAACCGAGTTACCATGGATGTCTCACTCGCTCTAAAACGTATGTATAGTGCTCTCGCGCTCACACTCATAGTTGAGTAATTTTTGTGTTTAGGAAATGTTTGGTCATTACAATTTGTCTGACTGATTAAATATAACTTTGTAATATCTATCTGAACAACATATATAAAAATCAGACATTTAAAAATAAGTTAATTTCATTTATTTTTTGTAGAGCTTTAAAGCGTCTGACAAAAGTTCTGGCCCATGGAAAGCGTCTGACGTTTTGGATATTACTTCAGAGTAATATCCTACAAAATATATATAGAAATCAGACATTAAAAAATAAGTTAAGTAACTCTGATTTTTAGTTACTTTTCTCACCTGGTACCTGCGCAGGTGTCACCGGGCAAACTCCACAAACGTACAGGTATCAAAAAGAACATGAAAGACTACATAGAACCGAAAGTTCTATGCTTTAGAAAATAAGTAGTGTCTTATTGCTCTGGGATCTTACTCTAAGTGTACAATTGGGCTGGTTGCAAGAACGGTAATAAAAAAAAATTTAATTTTTATTAATTTATTAAAAATAGCCTGGTCAGGATTTTGATAGGCAAGTTATTATAGGCGTATTTATCTAATATCTAAGCGTTTAAAAAAATCGATCTCATTAGGGTGCAAGATCGGTGACGGTCGAAGGAGGTCCGGCTCTCGTCATATTGGAAGAAATCGTCAAAAAAAAAAGTTTAAGGTGGAAAATTATTGCTTGAGCTTCAATAATAATTATTATGCGAGCTTTGAAATACTGTTTAAATAATTAGTAACAAATAAATTATATAATAAAAACATGAAAGGATCTGGTGTGCGTGAATTGGTCGGGTTTAAATAATTTTATTGAACACCAAAATTACCGTAAAAAATAACAATAAATATACTATTACACTATTTACAATTCATGAGATTTATTCATAATGAAAATTGCACTAAATAAGTTTCTGTAGTAATTATTTTATTTAAGAGGCTAGGTGGGTTTCGAAAGTACAAAAAAAAGGTATTTTTATGATTATATTTTTAACATAAACTATCATATATTTTAAAAATATAATATGGCATATCAAAGGTACATACTTCAACAATGTATCCTAAAATTTTCTTAAAAAGATGTTGAAAATTCAGCCGTTGAGACATCATCTCCCTGGGTGTCTCACAAAAAAGTCGGTGGACACGATTTCTCGAAAAGTTATGGACCGATTTAGTTCGAATCGTGTACACATTTTTGAAATAACATTATCTAGTTATTGAACGGAGGATATTTTTTTTCATTACAACTTATTTTTTTAAGCCACTAAAAGGCGAAAATTCGAGCAATAAATGAGATTTTTTGTTTAAAGCCTGAGAAAAAATTTTAATTATAATTTTTTTTTCCTTCGTTCAAACACGAGATTTCTATATTTACTAACAAAATATTTTTGGTTTGTTAAATTTAGATGAACCAATAATAAGTTATGCTGTCCACGGCGAGAGCACTTCTTTGTGAAACACCCAAGGAGATGAGGTCTCAACGGCTGAATTTTCAACATTTTTATATAAAAATTTCAGGAGACATTATTGAAAAATGTACCTTTGACATGCCATATTATATTTTTGAAATATATGATTGTTTATATTTGAAAAAAAATCCTAGAAATACCTTTTTTTTGTCCCCCTTAAGCCCACCTAACCCCTTAATTTATACTCGCGTGCAACACGTGGCCAAGATGACGTCGAGGCGCAAACATTGCCGGTACACGCGGTGAGACTTCAATAATTGAGATAATCTGAGATTTTATAATGAGAGCAAAATTAGTATGAAAAATAATTCACTTGATTCGTTTAATGCAAGATTTCACTATTTATTTAATGAGAACAGGCTGCATTAATTTATTGAACTGAGATTAAGAAAGCACGAGGTATCTGCCATGAGAATACTTTTAGCTAAAAGAATGCGAGAGAGCGATAGTGAGCGAGACAGAGCGAGCTTCCATCTTCTTCGTCCCCACTCAAGCTGTCTTTGCGGTGAGAAGGCGACTAGCAGAGCCACCTATAATCGATTGGTGATTAACTGTACTGTCGATCACGTATCCGCCGTGAGAGTTGATGATGAGAGCACAGAAGATTTGAACAGATACTTTTTACGGAAATTGTCCACCAGTGTAAGTTTTATAGTTTTATGCGCTTCATCAGTGAATAAAAATTGATATTTTTAAGAACCGTGACAATTTCAAACAGCCATAACTTCCAAACTAATCGACTAATCCAGCCCATCTTTGACCTTAATCAAAAAAATCACCTATATAATAGTTGTAAAAAATTCCATTAAAATTTAATAAGAACTGTGAGTGCTACCGTCGTGACAAGACTAGTAATAATCATAGGGCGTAGAGGTACATTTGAAATATCATTAGTAATGGAAGAAGTACTATAAAAATATAAAAAAGCTGTAAAATTCACAGGTTTTTTTGTTCACAATAAAATACAACTGATGAAACTAGATTATAAAGGGAAGTATGAAAGTTGTCCGGAATAAAAACCATTTTTTTATTTAATTTGTTGTTCCATCTAAACGTTCGAAACTATCAAGTTATTGGAAGTAATAGTCAAAACATAAAGTTTAAGGTCAGAAATGAAAGCAAAAAAAAAATTTCATTAGCATCCAATAAGAATTGTAGGCTTCATGGTGAAGACAAAATTAGTTATATTAGTTATGTTACATGTATATATATATATATATATATATATATATATATACTAGCTGAGCCGGCAGACTTCGTACTGCCTCAATTGATTGTAGAGCAAAATAAAAAAATCAACTCTGTTTAGGTTTCCACTTTATAAAATTGGTGTATTACCGTATCATAAACGGTGTGGCTTCATAAGTTATAAATTTAATTTGAACGGAATATAGTACAGTGCCAGATAGCTCAACTGGTAGAGCACTCAGCGCGATACCGACATGGTCTGGGCTCGATTCCCAGTTCGGGCTATCTATATTTTTCTGAATTTATCTATGAATTGTGTTCAGTCACGAGCTTAGACAATTTGAAAAGCTTCGTGCATTTCCGCTACAGCCGTGAGTTGCCAAACTCGCTACTAACTGATAGTCAGTATAGTGCTGGGTCACTCGCTATTTGGGCCCGGTACATACAATTTCTAGCTCATGACCGAGTCAAGTTGGCATGAGAGCCCCGCTCCCAGCCGACCAATCAGGAAATTCGTTTTACACATCGAGGCTGCCACGTCACCACCAAGCGGCCACATCGTCTCCTACTACATTTTCTCTGGGTCTTTTTCACTCCTGAGTTCATGAGTACAACCTCGTACTCTAAAACCACTCCGCTTTACTATAATTATTCTTAGTTGCATTCGCTATCTCGTATACGTTTATTGCATTCGATTGTTCATATTATCTTCTCACAGTGTTAAGTGTAAATAGTGTTAATAAATATATAATTTATTTGGTATAATAATTTGTGTAATTTTTTAGTTGTTAAGATTACATCACACCTAAACCAGATCTTTTTTGCGCATTCGCTCACTTTACAAAATAGTCCTTCGAGCCGGATCTGCTGTGGGTTTAACAATCAAAAACTATAAATTTAAAATCGTAAAAAAATTGTAAGAAAAAGTGTGGTGTAAGTGATCCATAAGTGATAGAGAGTCGCTAAGTGCCATGGGCATTGCTGAGCTCTACTTGAGTGCTGCCTGTGGTGATCAATTTGCACACCGGTGTAAAAAAGACATTTAGTTAAATTGGATCTAAAACTTAGCATCGGTTCCAAGTGTATCTCTCCATTTTGTATGCCACGTATATCCAAAATGGCCGCTAGAATAGTCGCTTTGCAAATGACTCGCATCCACACGATGCGCAACATGGCTACCAGCTAACAAAGACACGCTATACTGGTGACATCACTGAAGACGCAAATGAACTCGCTGAGGCAATTCAAGTTGCTCTCGACACAAAAAAATATGTGTGCCGCAGGATGATTTTTCGCTTGCCAAGTGGGCAGGTAATTTAACTGAATTACTCTCGCAAGTCGCTCCAGTTGAAACCCAAGAAGATACACCATGAAAACTTGGGGATACTACGCTATCACCGTTGCTTCTTCAAGACTGGAATTTATTTCGAGATGAACTACATCAGATCTCGAAGAGTTAGATACCTCGCTGGAATCATGTAAAAAATAGTGTATCAGTCGGATTACATGGATTCTCGGACGCTCGCAACTCGCTATGGCTGCTGTCGTCTGTTTAAAATTTACTGACGCTACTGGACGCTCCAATATTACGCTAGTGTGTGCCAAATTACAAGTTGCACCACTGAAACACATAACTGTACTAAGAATGAAGCTCAATGCCGCTGTCTTACTCGCTCAACTGGTACTTTACGTCAAGAAAATCTTGAAGCTTGAAAATGTATCAATTTTCATATGGTCAGACGCCGCTGTATCCTTAACGGGGATACGAAACAATCCAGGTAGATAGAGAGTCTACATTCGCAACAGAGTTACCAAGATTCAAGAATCGCTGCCAAGTGTCGACTGGAATTGTGTTCCCGGGAAACTCGAACCAGCTGACAGCGCTTCGAGAGGTTTAACAGCAGCCAAATTAGAACAGCATTCGCTATAGTGGACGGGATCTAAGTGGCTCAGTAAATCAAAAGAAAACTGGCCGATCTTTTGACATCCCTTCGCAGACGGTATCACATCTTGGAGAACGTCCAGGTCTGGTTTTTACCATCTTTAAGACATTCACACCCGCTATAGATGCTACTCGAAAAATTCTCTAAGTTGTCACCGTTACTTCGCTCGCTTGGAATCTGTCTACGTGCCATCGCTGAATTTAAAGAAGTGCCACAGTCCACACTGGCCACACCGCTTGCTACAGTTGAGCTGGAACTCGCAAAGACTTTGCTGATATAGTCGATACAAAGTCAGTACTATTCGCAAGAGCTGAAACTACTGAAAGATGTTGATTTTCTACAATGAAATTATCTCCTCGCTAAATTGATTCCCTACGTTTACTACAACAGATTACTCAGAGTCGGCAGTCGCTTAGAGAATTCGCTACTGGATGATGAACAAAAAAATCCAGTAATACTGCTGATAACATCTAATGAGGAACTCAATTGACTCTCGCTGGTTTATGGAGATCTGTCTGGATAGAGGGTGGCGAGTTCCAGGCAGGTCTTACATTCTTCGCTGCGCTCACTATATGTATTGAACTTGTCATTTATTCTACTGAGGCTTTCGTCGCAGCATTTAGAAGATGTACTAGTCGGAGAGGTACCTGCAGTACCCTTTACTCGGACTGCGGTACAATTTTTATAGGAGCAGACGCCACGCTAAGAAAAGAATTCGCAACAGGATCGAGACAGCTAAGGGAACTTCAGTTTTTACTCGCTACAGATGGCACAGACTTGAAGTTCAATACGCCAAGTGCTCCCCATTTTGGTGACAAACGGGAAGCAGCCGTGAAGTCAATTAAGTTCTGGTTTACACGAACTATTGGTTAATCGCTATTGAGTTACGTCCAACTCGCTACAGCTGCTACAGATTCGCTATCCGAAGATCCTGCAGATTTAGCCGCTAACTTCTGAACTGTGTGTGCTATCAGTTCACTCTCTAGACGACAATTCTGTCGACACCGTCGCCAGCGCTGGGGAGAATGTTTAGTCACGAGCTTAGACAATTTGAAAAGCTTCGTGCATTTCCGCTACAGTCGTGAGTTGCCGAACTCGCTACTGACTGATAGTCAGTATAGTGCCGGGTCACTCGCTATTTGGGCCCGGTACACACAATTTCTAGCTTATGGCCGAGTCAAGTTGGCATGAGAGCCTCGCTCCCAGCCGACCAATCAGAAAATTCGTTTTACACATCGAGGCTGCCACGTCACCACCAAGCGGCCACGTCGTCTCCAACTACATTTTCTCTGGGTCTTTTTCGCTCCTGAATTCAAGAGTACAACCTCGTACTCTAAAACCACTCCGCTTTACTGTAATTATTCTTAGTTGCATTCGCTATCTCGTATACGTTTATTGCATTCGCTTGTTCATATTATTTTCTCACAGTGTTGAGTGTAAATAGTGTTAATAAATACACTTATCCAAAAAATTAAAGGAACAAGAAAATTTTATAAAATTTTTAGCGATTTTTGGAAGTCTGTATTTTCGTGAAAAATGATCGTATCGAAAAAATAAAAAAAGCGAATTGAAGCTTGAGATCTCGAGTTTAAAGATCTTTCGGCTAAATAATTTTCTAAGCCACGGTTTTTGCGGAATCATAAGAAATAGGCCGAGACAAAATTTTTCTAAATTTTTCGGTTTTGTTTTTTAGGTCTACGGTGCCGGGAAAATTTTTCCCGAAAAAACCAATTCATGACTCGTTTAGGAAATTTATTTAGCTACAATTTGCTTTTTTTTGTTTCTCTGTACGACAATATGCTGCTGAGATATCAGCCTTCAAATGAAAAAGGATCCTTTTGTCTTTGATTATCGATATCTCAGCAACTAATGGTCGCACAGTAATTTGAAGGATAGTTTGAGAAACGTAAATAATTGCCCTAAAAGCTCTATTTTCGAAATCTTTGAAAAAAAATTTTTTTTCATCTTTAATATCAATTTGGAAAATCCACAAGAAATGGCCATTTTCTGGTTTTTTAGTCAACTCATCGCTACTTTGTAAATATCGATAAAAAAAATAATGTTGCCAGGTGATTTTACAGCTTAATGTACCCCCAAAAACCCTGGAAATTTTCAGATTGATCCATCGAACCGTTTGTCCGGACCGATTGCTTAAAGTTTTATAAAACAATTAAAGGAACAAGTTTTGTTCCTTAATTTGTGTAATCATTACCAAAATGAAAAAATTAATTTTTTTCGGATTTTCTTTCAGTTTCACGTTAGGTATTCGGTAAATGTAAGGTAAAGAAAAAAAAAATTTTTTTTTTCAAAAAACGAGATGAAACAAGAGTTTTTTTGACACTTTTTTTTTACGTTTTATTCGGGTTTTTTTTTTATTTTCGTTTTTTAAAGAAAAAATTTTTTTTTTTCTTTACCTTACATTTACCGGATACCTAACGTGAAACTGAAAGAAAAGCCGAAAAAAATTAATTTTTTCATTTTGGTAATGATTACACAAATTAAGGAACAAAACTTGTTCCTTTAATTGTTTTATAAAACTTTAAGCAATCGGTCCGGACAAACGGTTCGATGGATCAATCTGAAAATTTTCAGGGTTTTTGGGGGTACATTAAGCTGTAAAATCACCTGGCAACATTATTTTTTTTATCGATATTTACAAAGTAGCGATGAGTTGACTAAAAAACCAGAAAATGGCCATTTCTTGTGGATTTTCCAAATTGATATTAAAGATGAAAAAAAATTTTTTTTCAAAGATTTCGAAAATAGAGCTTTTAGGGCAATTATTTACGTTTCTCAAACTATCCTTTAAATTACTGTGCGACCATTAGTTGCTGAGATATCGATAATCAAAGACAAAAGGATCCTTTTTCATTTGAAGGCTGATATCTCAGCAGCATATTGTCGTACAGAGAAACAAAAAAAAGCAAATTGTAGCTAAATAAATTTTCTAAACGAGTCATGAATTGGTTTTTTCGGGAAAAATTTTCCCGGCACCGTAGACCTAAAAAACAAAACCGAAAAATTTAGAAAAATTTTGTCTCGGCCTATTTCTTATGATTCCGCAAAAACCGTGGCTTAGAAAATTATTTAGCCGAAAGATCTTTAAACTCGAGATCTCAAGCTTCAATTCGCTTTTTTTATTTTTTCGATACGATCATTTTTCACGAAAATACAGACTTCCAAAAATCGCTAAAAATTTTATAAAATTTTTTTGTTCCTTTAATTTTTTGGATAAGTGTATATAATTTATTTGGTATAATAATTTGTGTAATTTTTTAGTTGTTTAGATTACATTACACCTAAACCAGATCCTTTTTGCGCATTCGCTCACTTTACAAATTGTCTTATTGAGATGATTTGCATGTTTAGGTTTCCACTATATGAAATTGGTGTATTACCGTGCGATGGACGGTGTGGCACAATAAGTTATAGATCAAATTGAGTGAAATTAGTATTGTGCCGGATAGCTCAACTGATAGAGCACTCAGCGCGATACCGACATTGTCTGAGTTCGATTCCCAGTGGGGCTATCTATAAGGTGTTTCACGCCAAATCAGATACCTTCTAGCTTTTGAACCTCGGATTTTTTTGAAACTTTTTATTCTATTAGCATATGTTGAAGGAGGCCTTCATCATTTTTTTTTTTTTATTTTTTTTCTCTAAGAGTCTTCGGATTATCAAATTTTGAAAAAAGAAGAGATTTTTCATTTAAATGCCTGTAACTTTGCAAAAAGTTTTTTAAACGAAATTTCCAATAAGTAAAAAAGCGCTTGTTTTTAGGTATGTTTTCGATAAAATATATCAAAAAAAGTTTTAGAACTACGCTTCTATTAAAATTTTAAATTTTAAAAATAAATGGTCCATTTATAAAAAACACGTTCTAATCGATTATCCTTATCATTTCTCACAGTAAACTGTCACCTATTCTCCAACTTTTCTAACTATGCTAATGATGGGACAACGATGCGAACTATTTTTATTAGATTTCTTAAAATTCATATTCCAGTTCTTTTAAGAAAATTGTCTTAAAATAATAGCATGCTCAGGATTAACTCTTAATAAAATCTGACACACGACTTTCATTAAAATTTTCAAATTTTTTCCCACAGAAAAATTATAACTAATTAATTGATAAATAATAATTTCAATTAATAACCATAATGATTAATTAATAAGTAATAATTTCTCTGAGGAAATAAAATTAAAGAATTTTGATGATAGTTTTGTGTCAGATACTTATTAACAGTAAATCTTGAGCATGCTGTTATTTTAAGAAATTATTCTTAAAAAAAAATTGGAATATGAAATTTAAAAAATAAGAACAAAAATAGATCCCATCGTTGTTCTATTATGAGCATAGCTTGAAAAGTTGAAGAATGAGTGAGAGTTTGCTGTGAAAAATCATGAGGAAAATCGATCAGTACGTGTTTTTTGTAAATTGACAATTTATGCGAAAAAGTTTAAATTTCAATAGAAGCGTGGTTCTAAAAATTTTTTTGATATTCTTTACTAAGAAGATGTCTAAAACTTAACATTTTTCGTCTCTTCGAAAATTTTATTAAAACCACTTTTTGCAAAGTTACAGGTTGTTGGAATAATCCAACATAAAAATGCATTATTTTGTCGTTTAAAGCTTTAAATAAAAATGCTAAAATATTTTACTTCAAATATTTTTAATATTTGTAAAAATTCTACCTAAACTTTCTAATTTTAACAGCGTTCGCTGGGGCCATAAACCAAGGGTACAACACAGCGCTTGATCGGGATGTCCACATCTGGAACGTCTCAACTAGAATATTCTGGATTTTTCCAACGGAAAAATACTCGGGTACAGTCAAGGCCCCTTTTTTTATATACTTCTTCAACCACCGAGTCCTGAGGCCCAGGTCAACGAAGTCTGTTCCTTCCGATCCATCGCAACGAACAGTTCTTGTTTTCTATTTCATTGCATTCATATCTCTCATAAGTTTTATCCGTTGCGTTTATCATCAACTCAGTGTTAAGTGTCTCATTTGCGAGCAGTGATCATTGCAATCGGTGCATTCCTGGATGCAGTTTACTCCTGCAGATCCAGAAATTTCTTTTCGTCGACCAGCAGCAGTCATCAGCCGTCATCAGCTATCCTCACCCCGATACGAGACAATACGCAGCTACGAACTCGACAGTGGGAGCGCACACAGTGCAATTCACAATCGAAGGGTTTTCTATTTTCATTGCGATTAGCAAGTTGGTACGTAAATCACATTAATTATACCTTCTCCGGTTAGACTCAAAGCCTATCTTCTGCTCAGCCAGCAGTTCCCATACTGTTGGTTTGTTTTCATGTTACGCGCTCTTGCTATACTCATGAGAGATCAGGAAGATCATGCACGTATCTTTCCTCTCTCAGAATATTCTCTCTCAGGCCCATGACTCCCATCGCAGTCATGGATGCCTGGGAGCTATCACTCCATCTCAGGATCACGACTCCCATCGCAGTCGTGGATCCCTGAGTACTATCAATCCATCTCAGGATCACGACTCCCATCGCAGTCGTGGACCCCTCAGTACTATCACTCACTCTCAAGCTCACGACTCCCATCGCAGTCGTGAATCCCTGAGATCTGCTCATTTACTCTCAGATCAATGACTCCTATCGCGGTCTCTCCTTACGCCCAATGTTTGATAATCTCACTGGGGCCTAATGTGATTTGCAGATTTTCGAGAGTACGAGAATTCGAGAGAACGAGAATCCGAGAGTACGAGCATACGAGTACAAGCCTACAAGTACGAGCCTACGAGTACGAGCACACGAGTACCAGCACACGAGTACTGACACACTAGTACGAGCGTACGAGAGTACGAGTGAACGAGGCAAGCGGACTTCGAAGCAGATTTGTCGATGTGCACGCCCGTCAGCAAAAAAACGTCGCGTGAACTGTCTCCAGTCGAGAACCGGCGTCAACTCCGAGTTCTATCCCCTGCGATTCTATCTCCACCAGCACCAGATAAATTAATCACAGCTGTACTGATTTTTATAAAATAAATCGATCACAGACATACTAAACACAGGTGTTTGAAAAAAAAATCTTTACATTTTTCATAATTCAATATTTCGAAAACGGTTGGGGAAAAAAATTTGGTAAAAATCATGAAGTCCTCTTTCAACCTATATTAAAAGTTACAAAAAAATCCTCGGTGCAAAAATTAAATGGTGTACGATTTGGCGTGGAACGCCCCCTGTATTTTTCTCAACTTATCTATAAATTCTCTTATTGAGAAGGTTTGCATGTTTAGGTTTCCAATATATTAAATTGGTTTCTACTATATAAAAAACCAATTTGACATAGTAGAAACTTAAACATGCAAACCTTCTCAATAAGATAATTTATAGATAAATTGAGAAAAATGCAGATAGCCCGAACTGGAAATTGAGCCCAGACCATGTCAGTATCGTGCCGAACGCTCTACTAGTTGAGTTATCTGGCACTATGCTATATTCCATTCAATTTGATCTATAACTTATTGAGCCACGCCGTCTATCGTACGGTTATACACCAATTTAATACAGTGGAAACCTAAATATGCAAACCTTCTAAATAAGACAGCTTATAGATAAATTGAGAAAAATATAGATAGCCCGAACTGGAAATCATGCCCAGATTATTTCGGTATCACGCCGAATGCTCTATTAGTTGAGCTATGCGGCACTATACTAAACTCATATTGATTCACCTTTCAAACCTTTTTTGGAGTTCCACAAATAATTCGAGACCAAAATTAGCCAAATCAGTTCAGCCGTTTTTTAGTTTTAGCGAGACTAACGAACAGCATCTATTGAATACTTACTCAATCCAGTCAACCGATATCGTCATCTGTTAGAATCGTTTGGAGCTAACAGACAATTGTGACTGTCAAGTAATAGACAAATAATTTGCAATAAAATAATATTGCAACTATCAATTGAGATGGGAGCTATCCTATCTTTCAAGTTGGATCAAATCGCACACGGTGTGCAAATAAAATCAAAAATCGGTTCAGTAGTTTAGGAGTCCCTCGCCGATAAATAACGTGACACGTAATTTTTATATTCAAGGATATATATATATATACTAGACTGTTTCAAATTAGGGGTCTATTTTTATTTTTTTGATGAACATTGAAAAATCGAAAGGGTATCTTAAAATATGGTGACAGTTAAAATTTGAGCTCTTAATATTGAGATTTAGAGGTGGCTATTAATAATTTTCGATTTTTCATTTAGTAACATGATAAAAAATACATAACTTCCGAAAAAATCAAGATACAAAAAATCTCTGCGTAAACATTTTGTAGCAAATTTACTGATCTACAAAAAAGGTATTCTATGATTTTTGCATAAATTCAACCATTCACAAGATATCCGACGTCAAAGTTTGATACAATTCGAAGAACTTGTTTTTGCTCGTTCTGAATTTTATACCATATCAACTAATGAGAATTCAGAAATTTTCGATATAGTTTTTTTATAGGAAATTGAATGCTCTACAAAAAAAGTCTCTTATCATTTTTTGATAAATCCATCTGTTCGAAAGTTATTAGAGTTCGAAGTAAAGTTGGAGATCTTTTTACTTTTCCGGTGAAACTATCGGACTAATCATAAAATGTCATAGAATATTTTTTGTAGGCAATTTTATTTCCTACAAATTATCTCTGATAAAATTTTTTTTGAATTCTGCATTCTTTTCTAGTTATTTCAATTTTAATGTCGAGCTCTTAAAATCGATCAGAACACATTTTTTAGGAACTTGGCATTAAAATGGAAATAACTAGAAGAGAATGCAGAATTCAAAAAAAATTTTATCAGAGATAATTTGTAGGAAATAAAATTGCCTACAAAAAATATTCTATGACATTTTATGATTAGTCCGATAGTTTCACCGGAAAAGTAAAAAGATCTCCAACTTTACTTCGAACTCTAATAACTTTCGAACAGATGGATTTATCAAAAAATGATAAGAGACTTTTTTGTAGAGCATTCAATTTCCTATAAAAAAACTATATCGAAAATTTCTGAATTCTCATTAGTTGATATGGTATAAAATTCAGAACGAGCAAAAACAAGTTCTTCGAATTGTATCAAACTTTGACGTCGGATATCTTGTGAATGGTTGAATTTATGCAAAAATCATAGAATACCTTTTTTGTAGATCAGTAAATTTGCTACAAAATGTTTACGCAGAGATTTTTTGTATCTTGATTTTTTCGGAAGTTATGTATTTTTTATCATGTTACTAAATGAAAAATCGAAAATTATTAATAGCCACCTCTAAATCTCAATATTAAGAGCTCAAATTTTAACTGTCACCATATTTTAAGATACCCTTTCGATTTTTCAATGTTCATC
This sequence comes from Microplitis manilae, assembly GCA_030273425.1. Taxonomy (NCBI): domain Eukaryota; kingdom Metazoa; phylum Arthropoda; class Insecta; order Hymenoptera; family Braconidae; genus Microplitis; species Microplitis manilae. The sequence continues at coordinate 14,174,556 of CP092725.1, read as the reverse complement.
AAAAAAATAAAAATAGACCCCTAATTTGAAACAGTCTAATATATACATATATATATATATATATATATATATATATATATATATATATATATATATATATATATATATCTTTTCCCATTTAAAAAGCATGTAAATCGAATAACTTTTCTTTAAAATTACTATAACTTAGCCCTATTTTAAGCTATCGTTTTGAAACCAGTTTTTATTTGTAGAGTATTTGTTGCTTTTTAAGAGTGTATACGACGATTTTTGTCTAACTCGATCCACGTCGATTGTATCAGCTCCGAAAGACAAATTTGCACTTTTTTCATTTACTTTTGTTAATATTGAAGGAATGGTTCATCTCACAACAAATATGCATAGAACCAATCTTTTAGCATATTTTATGCGCTACAAAATTGCTCTTGATACTTATATTGCTTAAGTCCACTGTTCATGAGATACATGAATTTTAACATTTTACAATAAAAAGATTAGTACCATAGTAAGCTAACAATTTTTTTTATTGTAAAATGTTAAAATTCATGTATCTCATGAACAGTGGACTTAAGTAATATAAGTGTTATGAGCAATTTTGTAGAGCGTAAAATTTGCTAAAAGATTGGTCCTATGCATATTTGTTGTGAGATGAACCATTTCTTCAATATTAACAAAAATAAATGAAAAAAGTGAAAATTTGTCTTTCGGAGCTGATACAATCGACGTGGATCGAGTGAGACAAAAATCGTCGTATGCACTCTTAAAAAGCAACAAATACTCTACAAATGAAAACTGGTTTCAAAACGATAGCTTAAAATAGGGCTGTTATAGTAATTTTAAAGAAAAGTTATTCGATTTACATGCTTTTTAAATGGGAAAACTTTGATGCTGGATAGGAAGTACTCAAAATTAAAATTAAGAGCTGAAATTTTCAGGGAATTTTTCTTTTAACATAAATAACAAAATTTTCTTGTGTCTGCTAAAAAGAAAAAAATGTTCGTTTTAAATGGAGCACCCAAATATATATATATATATATATATATATATATATATATATATATATATATATATATTAGACAGTTTCAAATTAGGGGTGTTACAATCGATATATACGTATCGCGATTCAATCATTTATTTTGTTTTCTTTTAAGCAAGGTTTACCAAACTACACCCCACCCCTTCTCGCTGAGATCCTTTCACCTTTCGCAGGTACCTATGTAAATGTATGCACGATGAGTAAGAACAGACAAAGATCGATAGATAAGATAATATACCTGTCTCGCTCCCTCTAGGGCAGAGCCCATTCTCAAACCCAACAACGTCACTAGGCGTATACTCATCTTGCATCCACACTTACCTGCGTACATCTGTTTACAATACAATTATAAAAGAGAGTGTGTATATGTGTGTGTGTACGGGCGTAGTACCGAAAAACAAGTTTAGCTGCGACTCAGCGGGACACCTGCACGTGTGCACCGGACTTCTAATTAAAATCCAAATATATACAAAGATTTTATGACCATCTCATTTCCATATTCCGAGTCACCTATGACATTCCGAAAGTCATACCCGGATCTATGTACTTCCAATAGGGCATTTACTCATCCGTTGTTGTTTACCCAAAAATGATATGATTCAATTTCCATATAGACTTTTCTAATTTTTAGAAAGGTACCTAAACCGGATCCATGTACTTACTCATCATGTTGTTGCCTAAAATGATGAGAAGGACCGGTAGCTTGCATAAGAAAACGTATGACTTTCCCATCAAAATTAGAGTATATAAACTGCCGAAAATCTAACGACAGCAGTCAATCGCTATTCAGAACCAAACTCTGCCGGATCTCGAGTCGATCGAAAGTAATCTCTCCGAAGTTCTACAGATTTTAACAAAAAGTATCGATTAGTTCTATCGGCCCAAGTCCGACTAGTACCGCGAATCGGAGATAAAATCTTAATCGTTGTCCACGTGACGGTCCACCGCCTAAGCAATCGGGCTCCTTGGCCGAATACCTAGATTTCTATCTTGCAAAAATCACGGTCGATTCGACTCACCAGGATCTCCAGTCTCGTGACGGTCTATAGCCTAGGAATTTAGACTCCTAGATCGAAATCCTAAATAAAATCAAATTCATACTCGTACTCGACAGATAGGGGAGTGTATCCGCTTGGCACCCCAGTAGCTCCGAGTCCGAAAAGTGCATTAAATTCCGCTGAGTAAAATCCTTAAGCCACGGGCAGGGTCCCAGCGAATCAAATAAAAACAATTCCGCGATCATAAATTCAAAGTGGTGAATTGAGAGAGAGTGTGATCAGCGAGATTGTAAGCCACCTCAAGCTGAGTGGTAAGTTAATTATATTTGTTTAAATTTAAGTACACACATGTAAAACAATATTATAATTTTATAAAAGAATATACAGATTCTTCCTTTTTTTTTTAAATCATCTTTCTCTTATTTATACCTCATACTCCAACATTCTTAAGTCAACGGGTACAGAAAGAGACAGCCGTAAAAGAACAGGGACTTCTCGAGGGCCCATATTCACCTACTTACTTCCCTCTCGCTTTAAAATCCCTGACCTACCCTTAAGCCACGCAGGTCAATGAACGGGATTGGCTATCGTACTTCCGCTCGTTACGAAATAGACTTATTTAGTATCAAAACTTGCCAAATATTAAACATTCTCACACTAGCCACGTGACGGTCCTATTAGGCTCCTTGGTTGAGTAATAGAATAAATATTGTGGGTAGTTTACTAAATAATTAATTAAATAAACCCTTCGCCCGTCGCCTTCACTCTCTCCGATCGTGACAGGGGACTACTTTTATTTTTTTGATGAACATTGAAAAATCGAAAAGGTATCTTAAAATGTGGTGACAGTGAAAATTTGAGCTCTTAATATTGATATTTAGAGGTGGCTATTGATAATTTTCGAATTTTCATTTAGTAACATGGTAAAAAATACATAACTTCCGAAAAAATCAAGATACAAAAAAGGTCTTATATGATTTTTGCATAAATTCAACCATTCACAAGATATCCGACGTCAAAGTTTAATAAAATTCAAAGAACTTGTTTTTGCTCGTTCTGAATTTTATACCATATCAACTAATGAGAATTCCGAAATTTTCGCGATAATTTTTTCATAGAAATTGAATGCTCTACCAAAAAAGTCTCTAAGGTAAAAGCACCAATTATTGACGGAGGTCCAATTATTGACGCCCTATCCTATTTTAAGACATATTTTATTACCTTCTATACTAATAATGATCGTATACATTTTTAAGCAATCTATGTAATTTAAGAAATTGAAAAAAAATTATTGTTAGTGAAAAATATTAAATATTCATTAATAAAAAAAATAAAATTCATTCATATTTATAGAAACAGCTTGTGAGCGTTAATTTTCTTAACTATTGCGGTTAGAAAAGCAGTCTTTTGAAACGGGGATTTTTAATTATTTTTTTTGTCTAATCACATCAACTTTATTTTTTATAAATAAATAAATTATGAAAAATTAACAATATCATATATTTATAGTAAATTATGTGCTTTTTAATTTTAAAATAGTGGACGTCAATAATTAGTACATAATATTGAAGTTGTATCTCATATTGACAGGTCAGTAGACAGCGCCGTAACGTCTTTTTTTTTAAACACAAATCCATTAAAAAGTTAAACCATAATATTCGAAAACCCACGCTGTCATCTGTATAATATTAAATTGTTATTAAGAAAGTGATTAATTGATTTTTATTTTTATTTAATTAAGAAACATTTTGAATAGTTTTGTGTTTAAAATAAAGGTGATAAAAAACATCCTAAAATTAATATTTATTTAATTGAATTAAAAAAATTAACCTCATTTTCAAAAAGTAAATATAAATTTGCTAATACAATAAAAAATTTTGTGTTTTTTTTTTTTTTTTCATTTAATAAATCTATTTTCAAAATTGTCCTATTAATTGAATAATAATTAAATTAATAAATCAGTAATTATTCGGAAACTTGATTTCTTATATTTAGTTCAACAGATCAGTGACGCATGCGCATTAAGGGTGTCAATAATTGGAGCAACGGCATGTCAATAGTTAGATTAGTCGGGTTTTTAACCTGTCAATAATTGGTGTATCCGGGTAACTTATTTCAACGCTTTAAATTAATTAGTAAATTTAATTTATTATTATAAGAAATATGAATTTGTTTAGTTAAAAGACTAAATAAGACAATGTCGAAATTAAAATTCAATAATATTAATTGTTAATATGCTAAAAAAAATGGAATTACAATCTTGTATCTTACAGCGTCAACAATTGGTGCTTTTACCTTAATCATTTTTTGATAAATCCATCTGTTCGAAAGTTATTAGAGCTCGAAGTGAAGTTGGTTATCTTTTTACTTTTCCAGTGAAACTATCGGACCAATCATAAAATGTCATAGAATTTTTTTTGTAGGCGATTTTATTTCTTAAAAATTACCCTTTATAAATTTTTTTCAAATTCTGCATTCTCTTCTAGTTATTTCCATTTTAATGCCAAGCTCGTAAAAAATGTGTTCTGATCGATTTTAAGAGCTCGACATTAAAATGGAAATAACTAGATGAGAATGCCGAATTCGAAAAAAATTTATCAGAGATAATTTGTAGGAAATAAAATTGCCTGCGAAAGAAAGATTAAGTAATATTTAATGATCAGTCCGATAGTTTCACCGGAAAAGTGAAAAGATCTCTAACTTTACTCTAACTTGACTTCAAGCTCCAATAACTTTTGAATAGATGGATTTATAAAAAAATGATTAGAGACTTTTTTTGTAGAGCATTCAGCTCTTATAAAAAATGATATTGAGAATTTCTGGATTCTCATTAGTTGACCTGATATAGAATTCAGAACGAGCAAAAACAAGTTCTTTGAATTCTATTAAACTTTGACGTCGGATATCTTGTGAATGGTTGAATTTATGCAAAAATCATAGAAGACCTTTTTGTATCTTGATTTTTTCAAAAGCTATATATTTTTTACCATTTACTTAATGAAAAATCGAAAATTATCAATAGCCACGTCTAAATATCAATATTAAGAACTCAAATTTTAACTGTCACCATATTTTAAGATACTCTTTCGATTTTCAATGTTCATCAAAAAAATAAAAATAGACCCCTAATTTAAAACTGTCTAATATATATATATACTAGCAGATCCCGCCCGCTTCGCGGGCAATAAAAATTGTATTACAGATATAAATTATCATATGTTTGTGTATATATTATAAAATAGGAGGTGTCTGTGCCTATAGTACGATTTAAAGTAGAAACTAACCATTGCGAACGAATAGTATTTGTATGTGGTAGTAGTCATGTCTCCCATGGTGTATGGAGGTGGTTGTGAGTTGATAACTATAAGGGTGTGAAAGATATGGGAGTTAAAATAATATGAACCTTGAAAATGTATCTATGATTGATTGTAAATATTCTAGATTGTTCCAGAAATTTTTAGAATAATCTAGAAATTTCAGGAATAATCCTGAAATCTCAGTTCTAACATATAAATTAGTTTTCCAAATTATTCGAAAATTAGTTCTAATTAATCTGGAATGCTTCAAAATGAATTTGGTTGATTTAAATTACTGAAGATTAATTCTAATTAATCAAGAATGTTCTAGATCGTTCTAAAAATTTCGAGACAAATCTAGAATGCTCCAAACCGCACTTAGTTAATTCAAATTACTCAACATTCATTCTAAATAGTCTAGAATGTTCTAGATTGTTGTGAATATTTGGATAATCATTCGGAAAGCTCCATATTATAATGAGTTGATTCAAATCTCATAAAAATGATTTTAATTGGTCTAGAATGTTTTGCAAAGTTCCGAAAATAACATTATAGAAACTTCGAATATATATGGGGCACTCCATGCCAAATCACCGAGGTTTTGACCTGACCCACTTCGATTTCGCTGGAACTTTTTTATGATTTTCTATCCTACCAAAGACATTTTTCTGAATTTTTTCAGATTTTTTTATCCAACCCAAAAAAAGTTACGAATTTTTGAAAAAACCGCTCTTTTTTTAACTTCCCGCTTAGGAAATCGATGATTTTCAAAAATTTCGGGAAGTTATTGTTTTCACCCCGATTTTCGAAAATCGAGTTTTCATCAAATGTCGACGTTTTGAGGTCCTAGGAAGCTATTCTGACTATTTTCAGAATGATGTCCGAGTGTCTGTATGTATGTATGTGTGTGTTTGTGTGTGTGTATGTATGTGTGTGAATGGTCTATAACTTTTTAACTAATGAATCGATTTGGATGTTTAAGGCGGCGATTGAAAGGGCTTGTTGGCCGTCAACTTTCCTGGAAATTTCAGATCGTTCGATCAAGTAGACTCGAAAATATTGGTGAATTACGAAAAAAAAAAAATTTTTTTTTTTAGTTTTTTATTGATTTCTCAGAAACGAATTGAACGAACGACTTCAAAATCTAATCAGCTCTAGAACTCAATAAAACGCGTCGAATGCCGCCTTAAACATCGCAATCGGTTAATTTGTTCGGGAGATATCGTTGGAGAAAGAAATGGTAAAAAACGGTTTTTTTCAAATATCTTCAAGACGGCTGAATCGATTGCTTTTAAATATTAATCACCTCTAGAATTCAATGAAACGCGCCTATTGCCACCTCAAACGTCAAAATTGGTTAATTAGTTCAAAAGATATCAGTGTTGAAAAGTTAAAAAAATGACATTCTATGTTATTTTTTCCAGATAAATCAAAATGTACTGTATTAAAATGTGTCTAAAATCTTACAAACTTTTCCTCTTTATGGTCTCTTTTGATCATCGTATAATGCCGTCAAACTTGTTCTTTTGTTTAAACCATATTATCAACGAAAAAATTAAAAAAACACCGTTTTTAATGAATTTCTCCGATATTTTATATATTATTTCTCTGACCTAAGCCAAAACTCAATCGAATCTTGATTTTGATCACTGACATTGATTTCTGCATCAACATATTTATTTTATTTAACATAATCGGGAATTAAAATTTAAAAACCGCTTGTCCATTAATGATTTTCGATTTTTAAACTTTTAAACTTTAGCATAAAGCATAACTTGTTAGAGTTTGAAAAACTCATAAAAAAACAATCGCATGCAATTAGATTTTCGAGCTCGAAAATATAGTCTCATTAATATTTTCGATTTCCTGGAGCTCGAAAACAGCGGGAAGTTTTGGGGCTGGCCCGCAGGGTCAACCGACAGACCGATTTTTTTGAAATTGCTATAACTTTCTCACAAATTAACCTTTCGGCACTTGTTTTTTTAACTTCTCGCTTAGAAAATCGATGATTTTCGAAAATTTCGGGAAGTTATTGTTTTCATCCCGATTTTCGACAATCGAGTTTTCATCAGATGTCGACGTTTTGAGGTCCTAGGAAGCTATTATGACTATTTTTAGAGTGATGTCCGAGTGTCTGTATGTATGTGTGTGTGTGTGTGTGTGTGTGTGTGTGTGTGTGTGTGTGTGTGTGTGTGTGTGTGTATGTATCTATCTAAACTCTTTATAACTTTTTAACTAAGAAACCGATTTGGATGGTTAAGGCGGCAATCGAAAGAGCTTTTTGGCCATCAACTTTTCTGAAAATTTCAGATCATTTGACCGAGTAGACTCGAAGATATTGGCCAATTACGAAAAAAAAAAATTTTTTTTTTTAGTTTTTTATTGATTTCTCAGAAACGACTTATACGATCAACTTCAAAATCTAATCAGCTCTAGAACGTAATAAAATGCGTCGATTGCTACCTCAAACATCAAAATCGCATAATTCGTTCGAGAGTTATCGTTGGAGAAAAAAATAGGAAAAAACAGTTTTTTGCGAATATCTTTGAAACGACTCAACCAAAAAATCTAAAAATCTAATGAGCTTTAGAATCTATTAAAACACGTCGATTGCTACCTGAAACTTAAAAATCGGATAATTTGTTTGAGAGTTATTGCGGGAGAAAAAAATGCTTTTCAGGTGTCTACGAACCTATTTTTCAGAGTATAAAATCAAAAATAAATTATTTATTTTTTTTGACCCACCCTAATGCAACATATCTTAATTCCGTGAAGCAACAAGGGTATAATAATTGAAATACTTCCCGGAGTGAGGCGGAAAAAATTTTTTGATCGTAAAGCACTCTCTGATGCTTCGGATCATGAGTCGTGCGAAATTAGAATCAGAATTATGGAAATTTAATATGGAATATGGGTAGAGATTAAAGTTTGAGATAATGATAAAGTTTGAGTTTTAGTTTACAGTTTTGGAATTTTGAGTATGTAGAGAAGTCAGTGTTACCGTGAAGCGGGACTCGAATTAGTCTCCCGGTATCATGTGATGATAGAACATAGTTCTATCCCTATGAGACTTCTTGGTAGATTGCAGAGGTCTAACTGAAATGCTAGCGCTCCAGTATATAAGGAATCTGATGGATGCAGATTAGGATCAGTTTTGAGTTTTGGTTTGACAGGCCTTAACAGTAATTTTGTGACCGTTGATGTTGTGGAAGCCGTTTGGTCATTATTAATTATTTAGTCTGACAGGCCTCAGAGGACAAGCTATGACCACTTGTACCGCTGAGGAAGTCATAGGTCACTTAGTTTTAAGTTTTACGATCCCAGCTGAAGTCTGTTTCAGAAAAGCAACTACCAAGAATATCCATACTCAGAATCAGGTTTAATGAGTATGTTTGGTGAGGTATAAGCCTCCAGTTACCGACATAGTAGAGTTTGAGTTTTATTTATGGATTTAGAATATAGAGGTCAGTTATTGATAATGATGAGATTTAGTTTGAGGTTTTGAATTTTGGTTATTGAGAAGAGGAATTCGAAGGGAGACCTTCGAAGAGCACGGACGTAAGCATTCAGCTCTGGTCGCTCAAAGCGAGCAGACGTGTCTAGTAAAGGCGCTACAGTATCATGGCATTGCGGAAAGGTAAAGATTAAGATTATTGTTACAGAAGTATTATTTAAGCCAGTGTAAAAATATTACTCGATATTTTATTTATCAGCAATCAGGTATGCAATAATCATTATAATTATCAATAATTAACTGAGTTCGAGTCAGAATCTTGAGATATCATACTACTGATTTAATTAAAGAAAAGTTTTAAGATCTGAGAGAACTATGAGAAAATTTTTATAGTTTAGAGTCATGTTCACGATTTATCGTTAATATTATTTTATAAAATAATAATAAGAAATATATCTAATTATTAAACCAATTGTCGTCTAATTAACGTCAATATGAGACCCATGTACGTTAGTTTTACTAGTTTGTCAAATAAAATGTTCTAGAATATCGGTTTTATAATTTATTGTTCTAGTTTACTGAATATAAGTTGATTGTTATTTAGCTCTAGTAATTACCTGATTTATTTATAATGTATCAATACGTATCATTTGGATGCCAATTTACTTTTTGTTCAGATTAAATTTTATTATTATTAGATTCAGTAAATTGTTATAAAGTGGAATTATTTGTCCGATGCTACAGTATTTTGTAATTGTTAAATAGAGATTTGAGATTATTGTTGTTAAATAAAAGTTGCAAATCCACTAATAACCTACATGGATTTGAAACGATGTAATCCGGACCACTCCCTCCCTCCATAAACCTACACATTGAGCGACACCATGGCATACCGTAACTCTGTTTTTAGTTTTACAGTCTCTGTTTTGTTTTGCTTATAAGTTCCGAGCATTTAGTTGAGTTTAGTTTAAGTTTTTTTTATGCGTGGTTTTGGTGATAATACACACATTAAAAATTTATCTAATTTTCATGATTTACTGGTTTGGTGATTTCAGTGGTAAAAATTAGCTGGCGCCCTATTCGTATTGAGACTGGAATCGTAAGATAGAGAACGAAGTTGTAGCGCGAAATTCGGCGTATTAACGTATGCATAGATTTTGTGTTATAATATATATACTAGGGTGGCAAAAAAACCGACTATTTTTTTTTCGATCTGTTATGTCCGGATTTAATTAATTAATAATAATTAATTATTGAAAATAGTCGCGTGGGCCTCAAGTGGGAGGCACCGGGCAAACAGGGTGATTTTCCTAAAGGATTAGCTCTGGGTTTTATTTTTATTGTGATAGCTCGAACGATAAACCCCGCAAGGGCCTCTCTGTGTACACAATGCAGAATTTGAATTTTAAACGTTAGAGAAATCGAGAATTTCACCTACCTTTCATTCGCTGCTTACTTGCAAGTTGGTCTTTACGATCTCTGGACTGCAACTCTCGTGAACGGCTTCTGTTGGTCTCTGATTAAAAGATGATTTGGTCCAGGAAAAAGGGATGTGGTTCTTAATATTAAAAATAATCTAAAATTCCGGGTTTCCCAATAAAAGATGTTTATTGAAGTATTTCCCTATGGGCTCGCCGTACTCAGTTCACAAGGTGTTAAATTGTTCTTATCACTAAAGTTCTTTCTTCAACTTGAATCGCTTGGATTTACACTTAACTATTAAACTTAAACTTATGATTTTACACTTTGGATTTATTGAGTCTGTAGCTCATCCGAGTTCGGTCTGAATCTCCGACTCCAGCAATTCACTCGGACGAGAATCGCTATTTACACACTTAACAATTATTATAATTATCACTTCCCGTGAAGTGATTTTTGGAATAGGAAAATATATTTTCGAAAAGACGATTTTGAATAGAAATTTTAACGGTAACAAGCAACTTGCCACGCCTCCTCGAGTGCAATATTGAGACGATTTTCCCGTAGGATTTTATAGTATACTTGACTGTTTAGATTTTATGAATGAAAATGAACTAATCGGCTTACGAGAAATAGAAAATAGAAAGGAGTTGCCTAAACGTAACACGGCTTAGAACTTACGCAGGCCAGCAAGGAAAATACATTAACTTCTCAAGCGTCATAGGCTGCCGCACCTTAGCGATCGTTGTTTTTATCACCGGGGTTCGCGGTCCTGGAGGGAATAATTTAGAATACATAATTGGATGAATGCAGAATACAGTCAAGTGTAATTCCCTGATTGGAGGAAACGTTGACGACGTGCAACGAGGTGTTGGTCGAAGTTGCTACCACTAAAATTGTTAAGGCTGCACTTTACAGCGAGGGTGGCAAAGAGGCCCCTTTAATATATACGGGAAGCCGGATATAACAGATCTCGCATGAAAGTTAGTTGGCTTACGATGTTCTAAAAAGTCTCTCCTAAAATCAGCTCGATAAAAAATTTTCAAGAAGTCGCTCACGAATCTTGAAAATATCAAAAACGATCGAAATTCGAATTTTTTATTTCAAAATTTTTTCTTTTTCGTGGCAGCAATAGTTGATATTTGTATTGATATTAACTGATACTATGTAACTAATAGTTCAAATTAGTTGTTGTATTTTTTTATAACTCAATTATTGTTATTTCAGTTATATAAAACTTTTGCATAACCAAAAATATACAGGACAGTCTTAGACAATAAAATTTGGTAAGTTTTGTAAAAGCAAAAAAAAGGCTATTCGGCAGCCGAAATGGGAGTAGATTTTTCATTATTTATTTATATATTTAAATCTGTAAGGTAGACGGTAGCGTTTAAAGGTTCATCTGAAGCTTATAAGATCAATTATATTTATGCTTGTCAATTTTCAAAAAATACTTTATGCATACTTTAATGTTGAGATTTTCAAAGCGTTACACGACAGTAATTAGAATTGAAACAGTTTCATAAATTTATTGAAAAGTGGAAGAACGAATGCAACAGCAAAATTTCGATAAATAAATAGGTAATTTTTGTTGAATATAAAAAAATAGTACTGAAATATAAAGCTCATTAGATAAGCTGCATAAAAATATTAACAAAATTCAACTATTATGTATTACTTGAAAGTTATTAAATGAGAAATTAAAAAAAAATTGTTTTTTCTATTTTTCTGAAAATTTTGAAATTCATCAAAGTACTAGAAAAAATCATCAAAAGAGTAAGCAACATAGCCTAAATTGAAGGAAATCGAATGAACATAAAGATTAAATCACCAAAAATAGATTATCTCTTTAGGATCAAAAGTTATTTAAAGATAAATCAAGAAAAGTTGAATTTTTTGAAAAATTAAAAAATCTTCAAACGACTCTAACTTTTAAACTTATTGGCCGATTGAGTTCATCTTCGAACTGAACCGAGCTTTTTAGCTAAGGAATATACAAAAACAAATTTCATTAAGATCGGTACAGAATTGCGGACGCTATCGTGGGAGAACCGCGCGTTATATCGTATATATATATATATATATATATATATATATATATATATATATCTATATATATATATATGTGGTGGTTCGGCTTCACTTCGCGAGATGGCATTCACAACTCACGCCTCTCGCAATACCTCGTCCCTATGCCTGTTTCAATATATAACAATTCCAACATGTAACTTCCAACACGGCGTCTTAGGTGGGGTATACGATAGACACACCTAACTGAGGAGTCTCAGCTATCGTATACTTAGACGAAACGCCTCTCACCCCACAAATACCTTTTTCCATCTCTCCTCTTCTCATTATCACTCACAACGTTTCACTCTTTGGTAGTTGGCGACTTGGGCAGTGATTATTGCAATCTAAACCTAAAGTATCGTCGCCAAATATATATATATAAATACATATATATATATATATAAATACATATATAAACTTTTTCACCAATAGTATTTTTGAAACCTACTTGACTCAAATAGATAAGAAATGTTAAAATTTTTGAAAAGTTGCGTCATGAGGACAAATACAACAGTTAGATTTCTATAAAATCTACTAAAAACCTACAAATTGAATTAAAAAATAAAAAAGTATGTAAAAAACTTATAATTTCTGTTTCTCGGGTTATATTTTTATTCATTGTCATGCTAAATGATGGTGAAAAAATCAAAAAGTTCTATGTTTAATATTTAAAGGTCACTCGAAAACATCCAAAAGACCACTCGAAAACATTCAAAATTCTTGAGTGAGGTTTACATATTCAAATTTTGAACTTAAATTTTCAGCATAGTCATGATTTTACAAATATAAACTATTGCTGCCATGAGAAAGAAAAAATTTTAAAATAATAATAACGAATTTCGATCATTTTTGATATTTTCGAAATTCGTGAGCGACCTCTTAAAAATTTTTCATCGAGCTGATTTTTAGAGAGGCTTCTTAAAATATCGTAAACCAACAAATTTTCATAAGAAACTCGAAAAAAAAAAATAGTCGGGTTTCCGGCGCCACCCTAATATATACATTAGACTGGGCCAAAAAAATTGACTATTTTTTTTTTCTTTCGATAATGTGGAAATATAATTCCTGATGACCAAAAAAAATTGTCGTGCAAGTTTTAGCCCTTAATATTGATATTAAGAGGTGTATCGTTACGACAATTGGTTTTTTTTACAGAAATTCCATTTTTTATCCAAAACTCGTAAATCATCTATCTGAAAAATTCGAGCAAGGTATACTCTTACAGGAAATTAGATTCCCTACAAAAAATCTGCCTTAGTAAATTGATTTAAAACGAGCCGTTTCCTTGTAACCGAGCCTTAAATATGGATTTGTTTTTTAAAATCTTTGTTTGTATTTTGGATTTTTATAACTACTAGAGATATAAAAATTTTGTCTGGTCAAGATACGAATTTTTAAAGGGAATTTAATGCTCTACAAAAAAGATCTCTTAACATTTTTTGCTAAATTCACTTCTTCGAAAGTTATTCAACGTTGAAGTTAAGTTAAAACGACTTAATTGACCTGAATAACTTTCGAAGGAGTGAACTTAGCAAAAAATGTTAAGAGACCTTTTTTGTAAAGCATTAAAGTTCCTACAAAAAAACCTATCTTGATCAGGAAAAATTTTTATATTTCTAGCAGTTACAGAAATCCAAATCAGAAACAAAGATTTTAAAAAACAAATCAATATTTAAGGCTTGTTTACAAGGAAACGGCTCGTTTTACGTCAATTTACTTAGAAAGATTTTTTGTAGAGAATTCAATTTCCTATAAGAGTATACTTTGTTCAAAATTTTTCAGGTAGATGATTTTTGAGTTTTGGGTGAAAAATGAAATTTCTGTAAAACAAACCAATTGTCGTAACGATACACCTCTTAATATCAATATTAACTAAGATATATTAATACATTCGTGAAGGAAATTTAATGCTCTACAAAAGAGGTCGCTTAACATTTTTTGCTAAATTTACTCTTTCAAAAGTTATTTAGATAATTTAAGTCGTTTTAACTCAACTCTAACCTTGAATAGCTTTTGAAGGAGTGAATTTAGCAAAAAATGTTAGGAGACCTTTTTTGTAGAGCATTAAATTTTCTTCGAAATTACGTATCTTGACTAGACCAAATTTTAATATTTCTTGTACTTATAAAAATCCAAAATAGAAACAAAGATTTTAAAAAACAAATGCATATTTAAGGCTCGGTTACAAGGAAACGGCTCGTTTTACGTCAATTTACTCAGAATGATTTTTTTTAAGGAATTCAATTTCCTTTAAGAATATACATTGCTCAGATTTTTTAGGTAGATGATTTACGAGTTTCGGGTACAATATGAAATTTCTGCCAAAAACCGAAAAGTAACGATACACCTCTCAATATCAATATTAAGGGCTCAAATTTGCACAATAATTTTTTTCATCATCAGGAATAACATTTTCATATTATTGAAAGAAAAAATAAATATTCGATTTTTTTGGCCCAGTCTAATATACATATCTATATTTGGCGACGATATTTTAGGTTTAGATTGCAATAACCACTGCCTAAGTCCCCAACTACCAAAGAGTGGAACGTTGTGAGTGATAATGAGAAGAGGAGAGATGGGAAAAGGTATTTGTGGGGTGAGAGGCGTTTCGTCTAAGTATACGATAGCTGAGAGTTCTCAGTTATGTGTGTCTATCGTATATCCCACCTAAAACGCCGTATTAAAAGGTACATGTTGAAAAATGTTATGTATTGAAACAAGCATAGGGACGGGGTATTGCCAGAAGCGCGAGTTGTGAATGCCACCTCGCGGAGTGAAGCCGAACGACCACATATATACTAAGACAAATCGCTTTTTGTCTTCGCAATTTTTACCAGCAGCCACCAGAATTCGCGAGTGGAACCCTGGCTTAGGGTGACCTCTAACAAATTTTTATTCACTTGGACAGAGCAGTGGGCTGGGGTTCTTGCAAAGCAAAGACCTGCACTTATTCAAACTTGGCAACGTATATTAAAAACTTACCTCACGGCTTATTACTTATAAATAAATTTCTTACCCGATAAAAAATGATTTTATCTGATTATATATGAGTATATATGATTATATATGAGATCATATATAATCATATGATTATATATGAGATCATATATAATCATATGTAATCATTTATGGAATTATATATGGTCATATGCTGCTCTGCGAGTACTTTATTACCATCTTAGACATACGCACGGTATCGATAAAACACCAGTGTTGCCTTATTTGCCAGGATATATTCCGCAAGTTGTTGATAATGACCGTTGCCGTATTAATTGAATCGTGCCATTCACAACAACGCGGAAGATCGATTATAATAATGATAATAAACCTGATATTGTGCTCTTCGATAAGACCGCTCGTGCCATTTTCGTCATCGAGTTCTCAGCACCCGCTGAGTATAACATCACGGTTAAAAAGGAGCACAAACACGAAATATATCAGGATTTCCCGTTTAAAATTGGCAAACTTCACCCAAGCTACCGTGTCAAACTTGTCGTAATCATAGTTGGTGTCCTAGGAGGGATGAAGCAGACTTTTGTGTCTGCATTAGCTAGAATCCCAACTTGTTCTCCGCAAGTTGAGTTTTTGGCATCGCGGATAAAAACGGCTGTAATCCTCGGATCCCTCCGTCTCCTTAGGCAACGAAACTATTATTATTATTTCTTTTTAAGTTAAATGTTCAGGGGGCTATCCCCGGTAGTCCGACTCTACCAAGGGCCTCACCCGAGCGCCAAATCATTACTGCTGCGATGCATCATCAACTAGATGATCAGCATGCGCAGCAGGCCTAGTTTCATTGCCTAAGTAGACGGAGGGATCCGAGTATGACAGCCTTTTGCATCCGCGATGCCAAAAACTCAATTTGCGCTGAACAAGTTGAGATTCTAGCCAATGCAGATACGAAAGACTGTTTCATCCCTTCTAGGACGCCAACAATGAGTACGACAATTTTGTCACGGTAGCCTGGGTAAAGTTTGCCAATTTTAAACAGGATATCCTGATATATCTCGTGTTTGTGCTCTTCTTTAACCGTAATGTTATACTCAGTAAGTGCTGAAAACTCAATAACATAAATGTTTCGAGCGGTTTTATCGAAGAGCACAATATCAGGTTTATTATGGTCTATTTTCCGCGTTGTTGCGAATGGCACGTTCCAATTAATACGGCAACGGTCATTCTCAACAACTTGCGGAATATCTCCTGGCAGGTAAGGCAGCACTGATGTTCTATCGATACCGTGCGTATGTCTAAGATGGTAATAAAGTACTCGCAGAGCAACATTGTGACACTGGACGTATGCGTTTCTTTCCAGCACAGGACATGCTAACCAAAGATGCATAAGCGTCTCTGGATGCTGTTTACAAACCCTACACAAAGTGTCGGGTAGCTGCATCTGGAGCACTTTAGCACGGTATTCGAAAGTGTTAATAACACCATCTTGACAGGCAAAAATATTCCCTTCAGCCTCGGACATCAGGCCATCTGACTCAAGAAAAGGAAACGTCAGCTGGGTGGATAAGCCATGATTACGCACGTGTTTAAAGAACACGCTGTGCATGGACTTGTCCATATGTGTACTGAGCAGTTTTTGTTGCTCAGCGTTTCTGACGACCGTCTTAAATTTCTCCTTAGGGAGGTCAATAAGAGAGTTTACTCTTCCGAGACTAAGGGATTTTGCTGCATACATTGCTGCCTCATATAAAAATTCTCTCTTCTGCCCATTCTCATGAATATGAACAATTTGCATAAGGAAGTCGTTTTTATCTGCTGCGCCATTGTGTTAAATTGAGAGCATGCACAAAAGGATTGTGGTGTAGGTGTGGTTGATTCAATAACTAACGATTAACAGAAAAATTACTGATTATCAATTAGATGTTTTATTAACAATATGTACACTGAAAACCTGTGAGAAAATTACTTAATAGCAAATGCAACTCAATATATACGCGATAGCGAATGCAACTAATAAGATACGCGTATAAGAAACTCGACACGTGATCGATAGCGGTTAAATTCACGGAAATTAATTTAGATAATAATTATACGCGAATAACAATTCATTTATTCTCAATAAATAGCAGCCTTAATTTACTGACTAAATTTTTAGGATAATTAGCAAAGCAATTTGAATCATATCACACAAGAAATAATTATCTTGACGAAGCAGTTAGACGGATAGCTGTGTTTGTGCTGATCAATCCGCGATGATGTTAATGGCTTGAGCAGGCGTCTTCTTTTTCGTTGCCGCTCGATGTTGACGTGGCAGCTTTGCCGTAAAGACGAATTTCCCCACTGGCTTAATAGCGCGCCAACAGGAAATAGATGATAGCGAAGTCTTTCATAGGCTGGGCAATATAAAACGAATTTCATGATTGGCCAGCTCGTAGCGGGTTCTCATGGCGTCTTGATACGGCCATGAGTTAGGAATTGTATGTACCGGGCCCAGATAGCGAGTGACAAATTGACAACTTCGTATGTTGAACCTAAAACCAATTGATCATGTAAATCAATCATGTAGACACTCTAAGCTCTGTAAACCTCTGCCTCTAATGTGCCGGGAAAGGTATAATCTGGTGACTGAGGTCTTAGGATGCATGCTCCGATGCATATTCATGACTTTGCGTGTCTTGATATCAAGGTCTCTGAGCTCTTTTCGGGCCCTTTTAAGGACACTGAAAGAGTACAGAAGTACCGGGACAGCAAGCACGTTTGTTGCAGAGACTTTTTTTTTCCCGGAAAGTTCTGATGACCTGATTTTCTGGAGTCTCCGCACATAGTCGCTGCAGAGAATCGTTTTGATTTTCGAGACATCTTGCATAGGACTCCCGTCAATCCCCAGATATTTGCACGACTCTCCAACGTCAAGATGGTCAATGACGCTCCCATCTACTAACTCGATATCTTCACGCACATCAGAACACTTACCCTTCACCAGATTAACGACTGCGCACTTGTCCAACCCAAAATCCATGCCGACATTCTTGGTATACTCCCCTACGAAATTCAAGGCCGTCTGAAGGTGTTCCTTATCAGGAGCATACACCTTTAGATCGTCCATGTAGAGTAAGTGGGTGATCGAATACTTCCAATCAGATGGTGGACCCACTGAGTATCCATGAGTGCGGCGTAGCACAACAGATATTGGCAGTAGTGAGATACAGCAGAGGGCTCAGAGAATCTGAAAAAATATTGATCAGAGTAATTACATATCTGGATTAGACGATGGAATCATATGTGATAAAGTCATGGACGAATGAGACAAGGTATCGCAATTCATTTCCAAACATCTCAATGTAAGAACTATTTTCGGTTACTTAATTAGTTTCAGTCAATTCAAGCTTTCAACCATTTAAATACTTGAAAACATGATTATTAAATTTTTTTTAGGTACACCATCCTCCAGATGATTATAAAGAATTCCTGTAACTAGTATAAATTTTTTAAATGGCACACAAACTTATCCTATTACATTTAAAGTTCCTGGAGCAACTCATCATGCGAGGTGGATGTCGAAGGCCATCTATTACCTCAAAATATACATGTTCCAAAAACAATTTAATGTTGGTAGTAAAAAAGATTTTCTTGGATTAGGTGACGTTTGTACCTTTACAAGTTTTATTTATGTGAAAGCAAGGTTTGAAGCTCTTTGTCCGATAAAAAGTCCAGTCACAGATTCAAATTTTTCGGAAAATTTAATCAACTATAAAAATATCGATGAAAAGATCTTCAATTCTAATGTATTAACATTTTCGCGAGAGTAATAGTACCTCACAGAAAGACTTGCAGCAATGTCCTTTTTTGATTCTAGTATAAGCTTGGAGATAAAAAAGAAAATAATTTGTCACGTAGCGATTCAAACGTGAATCGCTGCGCGCGCTTTCCTATCTTGCCTTGAATTTAACAATACCTCCTAGCTCAAATTAAGCGCATTTATTTATTATGATTTGTTATTATTTAAATATTTATAGTATTTTATTGGATTATTTTATTATGATTTAATTATGAATTTATTGATATTATTGTTTATTATGTTTATATTTATGTTCTGATAATTATTTTGATTTTTATGTACTTAATCAATATTTTCATTTCAGTCAGTAGCACACGTGTTGCAGAGCGTACATAAAAATATCGACCGAAGGGAGAGTAAGTCGATATAGTGGGGATAAAAATCGATATTTTTCTCCAGTCACGTGGTGCACTGAAATAATTATTATTTTATTGTTTAAAGGGTCAAAAATTATTATGTTTATGTTTATAAATAGAAAATATTATTTAATTTATTATCATGATATAACTCAGGTCGTTTATTGAATTTAAATACTTTATTTTAATTAATAATTTCGGGTCCGAGGTTGTTAGAGGGGAGAAGACGTGAGTGATACCCCTCCCTCGGAAAAATCAACGAAAATATAGTTAGAGAGGACCGGGATCTTGTAAAGATAGGACGTGTTGTTGTCCGCTATTATTTTTTTTCGAGTAAATTGTTCCGGCCCAGTTGCCGTAGTAGAGTAACTTCATAAAGTATAGTTTGGGCATTGTTTATAATTAAATAGTTCCAGAAGTAAATTATTGTCAACGCCGGTAAGTCAATTGTGTTATCATTTGTTGCATCGGCTATCGCTGGTCCTTTAGTAGAGTTGATCGCGGTATTTGTTTGATGAATAATTGAACCTGAGTTATATTATATTATCATAATAAGTTATATTATCATAATAAGTTGAATTTGTCCGGCGTACGTTTTAAGTACGTAGACGCGTCGAGCAAATTCCTTAGAGGATTAGGCAAGGATAGCAAGAGTGGCTCCTTGTCTTACGCTAGTATTTTACATATTATTTTAAAAGTATATTTGAGTATTTAATATTATTTCTCTGGGTAAAATTTATTTTATAATTTGATGGTATGCAACCCAATGTTGCCAAATATATTGAGTACCCGCGTCTTTCTCTCCCCAGAGTAAATGATTTAAAGTAAAGATTATTATTATTTTATTAGTTTACGATTTATATGTTATATTATTTGTAAATTTGTATTTGAATTCCCCAGTGGATAATTTAAAATGAATTATTATTATTTGATTGTAATGAGTATATTTTAATTTGATAAAAATTTATTATTAAGTGTTGAGTTTATTTAAATATATTTTGAATTAAATAATTTAGAAAAAGGAATCCTGTGATAACCAATATTTGTTTGTTTATTTCCTGGATATATTTAATCGTAATTATTTCTTATTATAATTTTTGTTCATTATATATTTATTTGGTTGTCATTCCGCTTGGTGCATGCATTCTCGCTCAAGATTTTGTCCCGTGATCTCTCCCCTGAATATTTATTATTTTTGTCCGTTTTTTGTAAAAACGGAGTGGCGCCCTCGTGCACTAACCCAGCCTGAAGAGCTGGTCCAGGCACGATTTTACTTTATTTATAATTATTTTGTATTTTGAGTTATATTTATTATTTTTATTTATAATTTTTAACACACTTGGGTGACCACATACGACTCCGGATTTTTATTCGCGTCTCCGTCGTGAAAAGAAAAGCGGTTTACGTTATAAATTCATTTTACCAAAAAAGACGAAAACAAAATAGATGAAAACAAAATAACATTACAGGAAAGTTATTGGTTTCGATCCAATTTTCGAAAATCGAGTTTTCATGAGATGTCGACGTTTTGAGGTTCTAGGAAGCTATTCTGACTATTCCCGGATGGACGCCCGTGCGTATGTGTGTGTGTGTGTGTGTGTGTTTGTATATGCGTGTAAACTTCTTTTGTCCGACGATATCTTTGGAACGAATCAACCGATTTGAACGTACTTGGTGGCAATCGAAAGGGTTCACCAAAACTCAGAATTGATTAGGTTTTAGGGTGAATCGGTCGTATAGTTTACGGGTTATACGAAGAATAAAAAACAAAAATTTTTTTTGTTTTTGTTTTTGTTTTTTCGTGTATAACTTATAAACCACTTGCCCGATTCGCCTCAAAATGTAATCAGGTTTAAGTCTTGTTGAGCCCTTTCGATTGGCACCAAGGACGTTCAAACCGGTTGATTCCATCTAAAGATATCGTTGGACAAAAATTATAATTTTTTAAAGAGGGTATGTTTCATCGCCCTAACAAATTTTTCTCTTCGAGCTCAAAAATTCACAATTAATGATTGATTAAGGAAAATTTTCTCGGGAACTTAAACAATAGAAAACTCAAATGTTACATTTCCAAAAATATCTCAACGTATCGTTGGTTTATTTCCAACTTCTTCAGGAGATTTAAAACATTATTACATTACAATCTTTAGCTATAAATCTTGCATTAGGTTCTTTCTAAATACATAAAATTATTCATAATAAAAAATATACACAATAATAAAATATGTCACGATATTTAAATATCGCGGCAGTCTCACATCCGGTCGGTGAGCAACAGATGGCAGCACACGCTGCTTACACGTCTCTCTATACATTATTATTATTATTATGTTTCTATGTATACTTTTGTTTTAATTATTATGGTATTATTATTGCATTGTTTATGTAGGTAAAGATTGGCTAGTGATCAGGAAAATTTACTGATTGTTGTGCGCATGTGGAATATTTTAAAACGCTGGGGAAAATAATCAGGGATTAATTGATATGCTTTTAATTATTGTGGTTGCTTGGCGCATGCCCGTCGACGCAACAGTTGTCATCGACAAATTTAATATATTTTACATTGATTTATATTTGTTATGCACATATCATCGAGTGATTTTGCATTTTATGTTAATTTGATTATTAATATGATAAGCAAATGGGTATTTAACGTGGGAAGCAATTAATTTGCACAGTTGACATCAGGTAATTGGTCATTGGTATTGGTCCAAACATTAACATGCGACAGCAATAGTTCTCCATTGGTTGAAGTGAGAGACATATATGCAAGATGGCCGGCCGAGGTGCCGGCATGAGAATCACGTGTTGCCATGGTCAGACGTGGATAAACATTTGTTCAAGCAGGGTGTGTTGCTGTGTTGAAGCCTGTATTTTAGTTTTGATACGCCATTTGCTTTTCTGTTATTACATACAATCTTGCCGTAAATAATTTGCAAATTGCATTGTTAATAGTTGCAATTAATTGCTGTTTGAGAGAATGAAACCGATACGCATTTTATATTACGACGATGACTGTAAGTACCTTTGAGTAAATTCATTGGCGTGTAATTTTGCTTCCCGCGTTGGTGACCATTTGCACTTACGTGTATATATATATACAGTACTTTGTTCATATACAAAAAATTACAAGCATGTGATAATAGATGATTATAGAGCCCGGTGGATATTTGATTTGCAATAATATTTAGTAGTGTATATTAATACTAAATATTAAATATCTGAGTATTATTTATATTTAGAGTTTAGTGATGAATATTAGTTGCTGGGATTAAATATATGTGCTTGGGCCGTCAGCTTTGGTATTTATGTATGCACATATATAACTGTGAAAGATTTTCCTGGTCTCTAGTACCAGTTTAAGTATTTAGAATACGTGTGTGAGTAGTATTTAAGTAAACAAAGGATCATGAACAATTAATATCATAAGTCAGGATTTATTTGAATTATTACTGAGTTTGTTTACATAATTATTAAGATAATTATTAATTTATTATTCATATTATTTTGGTGAAACTGTGGAAATATCCACCAGTAGAACAGTGAGAATTACTGAGAGATGGAGTGATACCGTAATTCATACTTATTGACTTACTAATTTTGAGTTATTATTTTGAGAAGTGATATTAATTATTATTATATTTTTTTTATTATTTGATTTCACCTGCGAGTGAAATCTTCAGTTGGTACTATTTATATATTGAGATTGATATAACTTCACCAGCGGGTGAAATTATTATTTATAGGCGTTATTATAATTTATAAATTAATTTAAGAATCACAGGCGAGTGATTTATTTATTATTTACATGAGATAATTATTGTTTTTTGTTGGTGGTGAATACCTATTGCTTACCCCGTATTATTTCTTTTAAATAATTATATTATTTGTAACCTAGTATACAAACACAACTATTATTATTTTATTTTATTTTGTAAGTGATTCATTATTATTTTTCTTTATAATTAATATTGTTATTGTTGTGCGATACGATTTGAGGAAACAACGTATTATTTAAAGTAGAATTAAATGCAAATGGTCAGCAACCCGGTAGTATTTATTTTATTATTTTAATTATTTGCTATCTTTCTCTGGTTATTCTATTCCTATTTATGAAATCTGCTATCCTGTAACTATTTTTCCTTTTTATTTCATTTTCTCCGTTGGTATTTTGGTTTTTATGAATTTTGTTCGTGGGACACATGAACTGGCGCCCAACTAGGTTTTCCTAACCCAGCCTGAGCAGAGTTACGGGTCCAGGGAGATTCGGGACATCTCCAGGTGGGACACCTTGTGGTTATTATTTTATTTTCAGGTTTGTCCATCCAGCGGAGAGCCATAACGGCTATTGAGCATTACCCACACTCCGCCGTGGGTCGTGTAAAATAGAGAGGAACGTTATAAATATAAACATAACATGAAATTACTTTTTGAGGTTAACATATTAAAAAATAATTTAATAACTATCATACTTCAAGTATGATATGATTGGTTTATGATAACTGAAATGAGAAACATCAATTTTACTCTGCAAATATTCTAAGCTTTTTACGAAAACTGCATTAATAGTCATGCCGTATCTTGTCGTTAATTGAACTGGAGAATTATTTATCGTTCAATTTAGTTTATCACCTGAGAAATCAATCAATGGTCGAGATTCTGACATTGCAGTTGTTCGCTGAGTTAACAAACACAATGTAACATTGATAATAGTTTTTCTTTACATTTCTTCTAATAAAACTGTATCGAATATCATAAAATTTATTCATCAGCAATTACTTCACTTCACTAATGAAGGTTTAAGTCTTTTAAATACTAATTACCATGAGATACCACTAATTCTTGCTGCAGATTCCAATTTTAATTTTCGTACAGAAGAATCTCGACCATTGATTGATTTCTTATGTGATAAACTAAATTCAACGATGAATGTTCCAGTTCAAAATCAACATCAAGATATGGCATGACTACACGGAAAGAATATTCGTATGAATATTGTCATGTTATTTATTCTAAAAATTACTCTTAATCGAGTAATCTTGGGCCATTACGACTTTTTACTTTCGAACTACGAAATTTTACTCTTTCAGTGCCCGGGAAAACATGTTCAGATATGATCATAGGTGATCATGTATGAATACTCAGATCTGATCAGATCCGAAAAATGGCCCTGCATGATCATACCTGCTCATACATGATCATACATGGTCCTGCAAAATCATACATGAGCAGGTATGATCATGTAAAGCCATTTTTTGGATCATCATCCTGCATGATCATACGTAATCATATATAACCGTGTATGATCGTATATGATCATGTATGACCATATATAATCATGTATGATCAACAGGATCTTTTTCGAATCTTGTCAGATCTGAGTATTCATACTGTGTTTTTTGAAAACATCGAACTTATGCATCCAGGGATATAATGTTTACACAAATTTGCAAGAATGTTTGCATACATTATTATTAAAATGTATGTTGTATAACATGGGTGCGTGCACTTATGTTGAAATTGAAATTGAATAGTACCATTCACAGTCATAAATCATAAATCTACTATAACAGAATCTTAGGTTGCATCATGAATAAAATTTATTGTCAAGAAATTAATATTAAAAATTAATAATTTCATTAAATATTTAATTATCATAATTATTTTATATTTTTTCATTGAATTTAATAATTAATCATTCTAAAAATGTTTAATATTTTTTAAATTTAATATTTAATCATTTATAAAAAAATATTTAATTCAGAGAATAATAAATATATATTATAAACTTTTTAAAAAATATTATTAGATTATTAACTTTGAATATTTATTATTTTAATTTAATATTTGATTGTAATTTTTATCACAAATTTTGTATTAAAAACTTATTGAATTATTTATTAAATATTAAATAATTAATAATAAATATTTAAAATCGATAATATAATGATATTTAGTATACATTATATTAAATAACAATATAATAATTTATATCAATAAATTATTCATAGGGAAAGTTAACCTCAATAACATCAGAGCACTTGAAAAACAATATAAGCACAATTTTGTTTTCTAATATTTACGAATATTAAATAATATTCATCAAAATGTTCAATTCAAATCACTACAGCGATTCAGTATATATAATTATTAATTACATCTGTGTGAATTGTATATGCATGTACAATTTGCACTTGTATTAAAGTAATACACGTGTTGTGTATGCAGCAACTTCAACATTTATTTAGTTTTCATGTCGTCCCTGTGACACGCATCGTAAAAATTCACTGTCATCATTTTTCCATAAAGCGCTTAGAGAAGTATAATTATAAATACTTCAGTCATATATGATCATACATGAATAGATACGATTATACTTGATGATTTTTCCGCGTAAAAGGCTGCAGATATGATCATGCATGCACATGCATCATCATACATGGAATCATATGGGTTCATATATAATCTTAGATGAAAATTCCTCAATAATAGAGTAAAACATAGCAATGTTAATATTTAAATAAAAAATTTTAATTTAAAACAGAAAATACCAATTTTTTGCAACGGCCCAGGATTACTCGAAATTACAGAGTAATTTTTATCAAAAAATTCTTTCCGTATATTGATGCAGTTTTCTTAAGAAATTGAGAAAATTTGCAGAGTAAAATTTATTTTTCTCATTTCAGTTATCATAAACCAATCATAATATATTTGAAGTATGATACACGAAAAGAAATTTTCTTTAAAAATTCCCACTAAATTCACTGTAATTGTGGGACATAGTACAGTGCTTTTATTCATTACCATTTTTTAGATAAAAATTAGGGAAAAATTCGTTTATTTTGTGGTAAATTTCACAAAATTTACCGAAAACCGAATCAAATTTACAGCAGACTACGCGATTACAGTGAATTTAACGGTAATTCTTAAAGGAAATTTCTTTCCGTGTAGTAATTAAACTATTGTTTTAAAATGTATAGTGGTCGACGTTAAAAGAAACGTATACATTAATAAATGGTTTTTTAAAGTCTCATATGATGTATTTATTTTTAACTTAATCGGTATTTCGTACAATATCAAAGAAGTTTTACTTTAATTGCGTGTGAATGTTACACGCACTCTCTTTTTTTTTATTATTATTGATCATAATATTTTTTATTAATTATTTTTTTTTCCAAAAGCATTTGATTGATTTGTTGATAAACTATTTATTGACAAAATCAAAAATATTTAAAAACCGGATGGTACAGAAACGTGAGGCCATATTGCCGTAACGGACTTCTGTTGCATTGTCATCCAGTTACCTCCTAGTCTCGCCTAAAGAAGTTTTACTTCAAAAAAAATTGGCTCACGCCCTTATAGAATTTGTAACACGATACGTTACATACCTGATTGTGAATTTATTAGGTTCCTCCGAAATTATATTAAATTTCGTAAAATCTTATAAAATTATATCAAATTTCGTATGAAAGTTTAAAACTCCATGTCTTGATAGATATACTATTTATTCATTCACGATCACGTGACTCGGCGCAGTGGATAGCAGCAAGGACTTCAAATCTAAAGGACGTAGGTTCGAGCCCAGCAGTCATCAGGATTTTTTCGTCAACAAAAAATATAATTAGTCTGTCTCTGTAATGCCTTCATCCAGTAGATCAATGTGTAAGATCTACTTGCAATTTCTTTTTAGTGATCTTATATTTTTTTGCGCGGGTTCTAAACTTAAAAGTTTTTTCCCTATTAGACGGGAAATCGAAATTCGCGATGAGCGGCCCCTAAATATTTATAGTGAGAGCTCATCTTTTAACAGACATCTTATTTCACCTTCCTACAACTATTTAATAGGGGGTTTCGAGATGATACAATAATTGTCGATTTTTTTTTAATCAGTTTAATAAACATACATACATGCATATGAATTCTTCAACTAATAGTGAGTCAGATGACGTCAAGTGAACCCCCTATTTTCCACTTGATCATAAAAATTAAGTTTATGAATATTTTCCTCAATTAGTCACTATAAAAAAGTAATCCCCCTAACGATTTTTCAAAATTTTCATTTTAACAACAATTTTTTTACAATGAAAATTTTGAGTGCTTTTAAGTAAAAAATAGATTTCAGAACAAGTGTGAAACATAAATTAATGAAATTTTCAGGATTTATTGTCAAATATATATAGGGCATTCCACGTCAAATCGGATAGTTTTCAGAATCTGAATTTTTAATTTCCGTCATTTTTTGATATTTTTTAGTACTCATCAAAAAACTCATTTTCCTAAATTTTGAGATTTTTTTGATCATTGGTTTAAAAAATATGGAATTTTCAGAAAAAACGCTCTTTTTATGGATTTTTGCTCATAACTTTTTGAAAAACGGGTTTAATAATAAAAAAACACAGATAATAAAAAAGTTTCGTTTTTCCATGTGCTTTTGAAAAAAAAATACAAATAATTTTATGAAAAAATTTTTATGCGTTATTCTCGAGTTTTAACGCTTTAAAGTCGTTTTCTGAAAATCATGCATATTTTGATTTTCCTGAAAATTTTTGACAACAAACTACTTCTTATTCCACAACTTTTTCGGGGGTTCTGGTCGTGGGACCTCCATGGCTACTATTTTTGTTTTATTTTTGAAAATTAGCAAAACTTCTTTTTCCTATTAAAAATTATTAATTGCTATTTTCGTCATTATATATTATTTTTTACATCATTTTCGGTATTTTCTTAGAATTATACGCAATCAAAAGATTTTTCAAATAATTTGTTAAACCACTTTATAAATAATCAAAACAAAATATTAGTTTATTTACGCGATTTCTTAGATAGTTTCCATATATGCTCGTTATTTGAATTAGAATATTCTTTCACTCTTATATTTCCATCAGCTGTTAGGATGATACAGTGAAATTTTTGTGTGCTTGTAATTGATTCAGCTGTTGTGTATCGCAGATCTAATTTTTCTTTTGCAATAGTATAGTCACTTGTAGGTGAAAATCTTACAGCAATGTTAGGTAAAGAACTCGGCTCAGATGCCCACTCATGGAACTCTTGAGGTGTTGTTATCTGATTATCAATTGGCCGTTGAAGACAAGCTGTCACTGCCTTTCTTTTTATAGTTTCTCCAACACCATCACAAGGTCCTTCGGCGTTCAAATGAAAATCTTCTTTGTGATAATAAAAATTCACGAAATTTTTAAAATTTTTGAACTGCTGTGGAGCACCATCAGAGAAATAAGAAACTTTTTCTGCATCGGGATTTAGATCTTTAATAAAATCAGTGACAATGTTTAGATACACATACACTGCAACCGCATCATGATTATTATTATCGGACATAATAACTAAGCTTCGATGAGTTAATTCACCATTTTTTTTGTAATAGATCACTACGGGAAAAATGGTAACTTGATTATTATTCCAGTGGAATCCTGGCACTGCATCTTGAATTACAAGAGCATAGTTTTCAGCAAAATCACAAATCACCAAGAACTCGTTATCTTTTAACGATTTTTTTTTGTTTTTCATAAAACCAGATTGTTTTTTAGCAATAAAATCATGCGGTAACAGATTAAAGATGTGTTTAGAAAATAGCTCAATAAATTCCGAAGAGTCCTTGATGAGTGTTCCAAGGCTGCAACGAGGATTAAAAATCCAATATTTATACGTAGTATCAACTGCATTATCATCAAACACGGCTTGTAATAACTCTTCAAGAACTTTGATTCCTGGACAATTCGGACATTCCAATAAATAGCAACTGGATGATGGATTAGAACATAGTATTAGCTTAAAACAGTCCTTATATTACACCAGAGGAATCGTCAAACGACGAGTAAGCGACGCCAAATGAGAACCTACCAGAAGTTAAAATCGTTAGCTTTCACAATTGAAATCTAATTTTCATAGTATTTACCTAACATCATGAGTTCGATGTTTTGATGAACAGCACACTCACAGACAGTATGAGTACCACCAGATCCTGCCAATACACAATGCAAAGGTATCAACGATGCGAAGGTAGAAAGTCCTATTTGGATGTCTGGATGTTGTTCTTTGAAAGTTTCATACAATTCTTTCAAATTACATAAAATGATTTTTTAACTTCCCGCTAAGAAAATCGACGATTTTCAAAAATTTCGGGAAGTTATTGTTTTCACCCCGATTTTCGAAAATCGAGTTTTCATCGGATGTCGACGTTTTGAGGTCCTAGGAAGCTATGCTGACTTTTTTCGGAATGATGTCCGAGTATGTGTATGTATGTATGTGTATGTGTATGTGTGTGTGTATGTGTGTGTGTGTGTGTGTGTGTGTGTGTGTGTGTGTGTGTGTGTGTGTGTGTATGTAAACTCTTTGTAACTTTTGAACTAATGAACCGATTTTGATTTTTAAGGCGGCGATTGAAAGAGCTTGTTGGCCATCAACTTTCCTGAAAATTTCAGATCATTTGATCAAATAGACTCGAAAATATCTGCGAATTACGAAAAAAAATTAATTTTTTTTTTAGTTGTTTATTGATTTCTCAGAAACGACTCATACGATCGACTTCAAAATCTAATTAGCTCTAGTACTTAGAAAAACGCGTCGATTGCCACCTCAAACATCAAAATCGGATGATTCGTTCGAGAGTTATCGCGGGAGAAAGAAATGGTGAAAAACGGTTGTTATGGCCCCGTGAAAATTTTAGTTAATTTATTATGTTTATATTTTGATTTTTAGAAATCTATAGATTTCTTGGAATAACTTGTTTCGGGGGATTCACGGGGAAACATGGATGTGAAATTTTACAATAATAAATTTTGTTTCGTAGTTTTAAATTTTATTTAAACACATTGATTATTAGATATTTGGTAAAAATTAACAAAATTAAAGTTATTTAAATTCGTAAGAATTAACAAAATTAGAATTATTTAAATTCGTAAAAATTAATAAAACTAAAATTATTTAAATAATATTGATTCATAATTCATAATATTAATTATTTAGAGTAATATTTGAATTGAAAAACAGTAAAATTATTACTTAAATTCATAATATAATATTTTATAGTATATTTTAAATTAAATTATTTATATTCATGTTTGAATTAATATTGAAAAAATAGTAAAACTATTATTTAAGTTCATAATATAATATTAAATTATTTAGATTCATAATGTAATATTTAGTAAAATATTTATATTCATATTTGCTTAATATTGAAAATTAGTAAAATTATTATTTAAATTCAGAATATAATATTTGGTAAAATATTTTATATTCATATTTGATTAATATTAAAAAATAGTAAAATTCTTATTTAAATTCATAATACAATATTTTTGTAATAATATATTGAAAAATAATAAAATTCTTATCTAAATTCACAATATAATAGTTTTGTAATAATATTTTAAATTAATTATTAATAAAATTCTTATTTAAATTCACAATATAATAATATTATTGAAAAATAGTAAAACTCTTATGTCACGGCTGATACGTTCAACTCGTATCCTTACAAGTCGTTAAAAATAATTTTTTTTTTTTTTTGAAAAAGGAACATGAGAAAACTATTTTTCTCAAGAAATATGACGACATAGTCAGAATGTAGTAAGACACAGGCGGTAACACAAAACGATGCGTTCCGAATAGACCTTCAGTTTTTTTATATAATAATTAACAGAATAACCATCATAGTGTAGATCGCATAAAAGAATATCTATCTGCCTAGTGCGTGAGAGCCCAAGACCTATTGCACTTAGACCCTTTTTTTTTATGACGCCGACTTACTGACGCCAGCAGTCGAACGGGACAAATATACCTACCTGAGCGTTGACAATTAAGTCGTACTGTCCCACGTAGGGAAGGTACTAATGGAATACATGTACTATAAGTTTCTCTTATTCTACAGATTTCATCAGTTTCATTTAACGAACTTTTAAAATTTATTTAACTAATCTGAGTATAGACGCGGTGGTCTTTTCTTTGATTTTTCATCTTAAAACTATAGACCACCCAATTCATGCGCACCTGCATGTGATTCTTGGAAATTAGAGAAAGCTAATGGAAACCTCCAAATTTATGGCTTCCTGCACGAGCATACTCGGCGACAGGGTGGCGCCAGGTCATCAGCCTACTTAATAGTCAAAGTCTATTTCCCAGGGATCACACGTGTGCATGGGCCTAGAACTTTCGGGCGAGTCCGAGTCTTCTCGTATGGGAAACTGGTTACCACCACTTTTCATATGTGAGGATTATATAAAAAGACCATGGACTTTAGCTCATCAGTTCTTTTGGGAATCAAACTCTGAACCATACCGAACTCCGGACACTCGACGGTGTTCGTGGCTAGAGGATTGATATCCCGATTGAGCATTCGGTCACGTGAGCCCAGATCATTGGATCGGTCCTTGATCGTCGTAAGCACTCGTATAATCGGTATATTATTTTCTACTAGCTTCAGAAGCCTAATCAACGCGATATTAGTGTATAGCATCCGATCACGTGAGCCCAGATCGTACGATTGGTCCTTGATCGTTGTAAGTCGTGAACTAATATCAACCGTTTAGCACCGGTACAGCCTTGATTATCTTCATCTTATTATAATCCATTTAATTTCATTTTATTTTTTTTTTACATTAAAATATATCACGAAAACGTGAAGAATCAAAGAATATATTATCGCGATAAATGCGAAGATTTTGAATAATATTTTGAAGAATATTTTTACCGCGAAAATACGCGAAGATTTGATAACGAAATTATATTTTACATTACCGCGAAGACGCGAAGAACTAGAATACATTTTAATTATTTTTCCGCGAGAAGCGCGAAGACTTTTATTTTACTTTAATCTACAGACTTAGAAACGCATAAACATTGAAATCGATACGACAAAGCATACTAAATAAATAAAAGATTCGATAAATTAGAATCACATTAATTAACCGCGAGAACGCGTTGTGAATAAGTGTCCTGTGTTACTGCTGACAGTCCTGACACCTCACCAAAACCTGTTTAGGGTAAGTTTTAAAACATTGTAACCATTATTGGTATTTTTTTTATTTTAATATACTCTGAAAATTTGTAAACCATATGCATGAAACATTTACTTTTTATATTTACTATTCTAAATATTGACATTTGTAACCCTTTTGTATTTTGAGAATATTGAGTCCTTAATAAATAAAATACTCGTTAACATAAACGTTAGAAAAACATTATTTCTCAGACAATTTTACTTTAATAACGAGATACTAGCTTCACGAGGCTTTTCGGCAACCCACCTTCCTTTATCCCTTATTTTCTACCTGTCTAGCCGCTCAGACCGATAGTTCACAGTAGGGGGTACACAGTCTTACGTTTACCGCTCGACGTTTGATTGTGATTTAATCAGTCACATAATAAATTGGAAATCGTTTTGGGTTTGTCAATATTGTCTTAAACAATATGGTGTAGGCGCGATTTAAATATAAAATAGGATAAATCGAGCATTTGGTCACGTGAGCCCAGGTCATAGGATCGGTCCTTGATCAATGTAAGTACCCTTTTATTCAATACATTTTATACGCATATCGTACCTACGCCCATCACGATCTCCAATCGTGACACTTATTTTAACTTTATAATATAATATTTTTGTAACAATATTTTAAATTAATTATTGAAAAATAGTAAAACTCTTATTTAAATTCAATTATTGGTTAAAAATACATAATTATTTCGAGATTTATTTTTCATTGAATAAAGATATAAAATATTCCGTTTAAATATATTTCATATTAAGATTAAATAAAAATAATTGAAAAATTATTTTTATTTAAATAAAGATGCGAAATATATTATTTAAGTATATTTTATTTAAAAATTAAAATGAAAATAATTGAAAAATTATTTTCATGAAAAATTATTAATGAAAATTAAAAATATTGTCAATTGAGTCACTGATCACAAATTGTTAGTCTAATTGTTCCTCGGAACTCAAAAATAAATATATAAAAGAGAATGCACGTTCATGCCAAATCATTACCTTTTTTTAATGCAGGTAACTTTAAAAAAAGAAATAAAAACTTAATTTACATTTCACACACTTGTTTTAAATTCACCAAACTTTTTTATAATTTTTCCTTGAGTAATATTTTAATTTATTTGTTTTAAATGCCCATATATATTCACAGCACAAATAAAAAAAATCACTGCACCCGGTTTAACGAGGGGAAAACAATAATTTTTACTTTTAACGTTAATTGAAATAATCCACAATCGAAATCCTTGAAAATGATCCCAGAATAAAATGCTGAATTAAAATCCAAATGAAATGAAAATTGAAATCCTTGTGAGTTATTCTCCCAAAATGAAGTGAAAATGAAAATCCTTGTAAATATATTGAAATGAAAAATGATGAAAATCCTTGTAAATATTTTGAAATGAAAAATGAACAATCCTTGTAAATGTTCTTGAAATAAAAATACGGGATCACACCCGAAAACTGTACTTTGTAAGAAACTCAAAAAGAAAAACGGGGTCACACCCGGCAGTAACGAAGCGTAAAACAAAAACTTTAACAAAAA
Organism: Microplitis manilae; assembly: GCA_030273425.1. Taxonomy (NCBI): domain Eukaryota; kingdom Metazoa; phylum Arthropoda; class Insecta; order Hymenoptera; family Braconidae; genus Microplitis; species Microplitis manilae. Next base: position 14,140,606 of record CP092725.1, on the reverse strand, counting down.
AACTTAAACAAAATAAACGGGGTTACACCCGACGAAAACGGGATTACACCCGACGGTAACGGATTTACATCGCGGACTGATGAGTTTTTCTCACTGATTTCATTAGCTGGTGCAGCGACTTTTATTTGCCATGTAATTTTAGATGGGCCACCATGGTAGGGGCCATGGGAAAAGACGCAGAAAGACTCTCCCAGAGTTTATTGTTTATTCATTAAAAATTTTATCGATGATCCAAGTTTTCTCCGAATCTTTGTTTATTTAAATAAATCTGATATCTCATATCAGCAGTTTATTTATTTAAATAAAATAAACAGTACTGCCATCGGCAGTTTAATTTATTACATTAATAAATAATAAAATTATAGATATTTTCCAAAATGCATAGATAAAAATTTATAAAAATGAAATTACTATTGAATTTAATGTTTTCGATAATTTTACTATTAATTTTGGGGGTATTACAGCCCTCTGAACAGTCTTTTCTCGATTTTATGTATTAGGATAACAGCAGGAGTAAGTTGGTCGTTTACTCTCGCTGCAGGCGTTTCTTTTCTTTTATTCTGGGCTTTACTCTATTGTTTTACTCCGCCCGGTACTCAGGTTACAGCACGGTATTCGCGCCCACTCATATGTAATGTTTCGCCTTCCCGTACGTTCTCTTTCTTACAAAATGGTGTATTTAACTATTTATCATTACTTAAATTATTTTCAAATTTATATAAATATATATATATATATATATATATATATATATATATATATATATGTATATATATATATTAATTTTCTTAAATATGTTTTCCAATTAAAATATATATTATTTACGTTTAAATACATATATATTTCCTTATTTGTTAAACATATTTATCTTTAAATATATATACATTATTTATTGTTTAAATGTATAAATCGTATATTATTTATTTATTTTTATGTACTTTAATTTGATTTAAAATTTAAGTTATTTCTAAATTATTTAGTTTAAATTTATCCGACTTATTTTATTAGTGTATATTTATTTTTATCCATATATATATATGTGTACCCACATATATATACATGCGTAAGGGATGAAGGATGCCGGGTTCATAACAATGGTTTTTTCTAAATATTTTCGAAACGACTGACGCGATTATAACAGGGCCAAGCTGTTACTTAGGTCGTCCTTAAATTACCTTTTTATTTAAGGGCGCCACTGGAAGTGATAATGGCCTCCCAGAGCCGGATCTTAGATCGTCAGGGTCGGTGTAATTTATTTAATTGTAAGAGAAGGATGAGAAAGGACAATTTAAAATAATATCTCCAATTCACAATTTAAACCTTTATTTTATTTAATAACCATTTAACCTTTTATCCTTATAAATCCTTATGCCTTATATACTTATAACCTTTATATAAACCTTTATCACTTATAAACCTTATAATTTGTACCTTATAACTTTTATAAACCTTATCAACTTATAGCCTTATAATTAATTAACCCGCGATATCACACTTAAACCAAATTTTAATTTATAACGCGCAATGAATTTTCTATTTAAAATTGGCCAACTACCTTTGGCATTTTCCACACTCACACACACACAATTGTTGCCAACTACTTTTGGACTTTTTCACACTCACACACACTCTGGTTGCCAACTACCTTCGGACTTTGATCACACGCTCACACACTCTGTTAAAAATCGCTTCACCCTCACGATACTTAATAACTACAATTCTTCATTAAAACCTAATCTATTATCTCATTCACTGAATTTTTGTACTAAATTTTCCCGCAATTTTAATAAATTAATTAATTGTGAAATTATATAAATTATTAATTAATTTATTCTTTAACCATAATTTTTCCTTTTCACTTTTGTCACCAATCACTTCGACTCCAATTTTAAACTCAATAATTTCGGGACGCGTTCTCTTGACTTTTACTTCAAACTCAATTTCACCCGATACAATTTATCCGTTCTTCTTAGGTCCTTGTATTATCACAATAATTATTCTTATTTTAACCACTTAATTTCTTTAACTATTTTCTTTAACTAATTATTCCTTTTAATTAATTAATTTAATTCAGTGACCTTGAACACAGATCCTTTTTCTTTTTCCAAGACAGTTTACTCTCACTTTATTTATAATTCTTATTAATTTATTTTATCTTTGTATTTACTTATATCTAATTAATTTTAACGACTAGAAATTCGTGACTAGATTCGAAAGTTCTGGTGCGTGAATTTCACGATCCACCTGGAAACTTATAGAATGTTTCCGGCGTCCTGCATGGAAATTTCTTACTACGCAATGGCTCCGGCAACCTGCTTGGAGTTTATGAATTAATTAATTTTATATAGATTAAGTCTAGTTTAATTTATTAATTTTAATTTATGAGTAATAAAATTATGAACGATTGGACGCCACGCTACCAGACATATAACTATGTATTAATTAAAATTTTCCGGCTTCCTGCCTGGAAAAATTTTAAGTAAATACCTTTACAACAACTAATTCTCCAGTTTCTTTCTCGTCGTAGTGTTCGTCTTGGTCTCGTCCTGGTCTGGTCTGGTAGTTATAAATTTTTGTCTCGTTCTAGTAATTATCCCTCGTGTCTCTCCTCTCTTTCTATCTCTAAACTCTCCACTACCCGTTCTCTCCTTCAACCTGCTTAATCAGACGCAATCAGTAATATTCATAAGAGATACCGGCTACCTGCCTGATATCTGATAACAAGATTTGAATAATATATCGCTTGGTTCCACAATAAAACACAAGCTCTCGATTAATTAATTTTACCTGATATAAAATTCAGCGTCTAATTGTCGGCGTCTGGTATGGCGTCTTATGGTAGCGTCTCCTCAGCTGTTGAACTTCTACTCTGGACTGGGCTAGGTCCGTTCGGTCCGGTCGTTCCACTTACTAATGTCGATTTACGTTCCAGTCCCAGTTTTTAATTGCTTTCTCCCCACTCATTTCGGACTACTACTTAGTTCAAATTGGGGATGACGTCCAAGCAGTGGGAATTTTCACTTCCGGATGACAAGTCGTATCATAAGTTTTATTTTGACTAAACTTGAACGCGGTAAATTCAAATTTACTCCGTTACATGATCGATTCCAAATTTTAATCAGCTCTAGAATTCAATAAAACGCGCCGATTGCCACCTCAAACGTCAAAATCGATCAATTAGTTCGAAAGATATCGGCGTTGAAAAGTTAAAAAAATAATATTTTATGTTATTTTTCCCGGATAAATCATAATATAACCAACTAAAATGTGTCTGAAGTCATACCAACTCATCCTTTATATGGTTACTTTCGATACATTATGTCATCGAACTTGGTTTTTAGTTTAAATCATACTACCAACAATAAAATCGAAAAAACGTAGTTTTTTATATTTTTCTCGGATATTTCATATTTGATTGTTTCTCACATGAGTCAAAACTCATTTAAATCTTGATTTGAATCCCTTGCATTGATTTCTGCCTGAATACACTTATTTTATTGAACCTAATCAGGTATTAAATTTTAGAAACCGCTTTATTAACAATTCTTGATTCTTAAATTTTCAAACTTTAGCATAACAGGCAACTTGTTAGAGCTTGAAAAGATGGTAAAAAAACAACCGCATATGATAGCATTTTCGAGCTCGAAAATATATCTACACCAATGTTTTCGAGCTCTTTGAGATCGAAAACAGCGGGAAGTTTTGGGGCTGGCCCGCAGGGCCAACCGACGCCCAGATTTTTTTTTTGGACGTGTTCTCTTTTGCCATCATCATTTCGTATTGAAAGAAAATCTTTTTTACCAGGCAAATTGACACTTACATCATTGTTTTTGTAAAAGCCAATAACCTTGCATTTAATTTCGTCCGATAACGGTTGTCCTAGAGAGTTCAGATTTATCAAATAAATTAAATATAATTTAACAACTTTGAACTTTACCTATTTTTTTTTTCGGGATTTGATAAAATTCCTGCTTCTTCCTTCAGCGATTTTGATAAGACTGCCATGTGTTTTTTAGCGCCCATAACTTCGCAAATCTTATTGATACTCCAATTACTTGGCAGCAATGTTAAAATTTATACCCTTTGAGTTCGAGTAGTGCTTTCCTCATTAAATTTAGCCTTTAGATTTTCTCTAATGTCTTGATAACCAGTAGAATTGGCATAATAGTCAGATTTACTATCTAACCCCAGTAATCTCGTGAATGTAGAGCAAATTTCACTATATTTTTCGTTTAAGTAAGATGGCTGATCTAGTGCATATTTGTCTATAGGAGATGTATTCAATAAAGGCAGCGCATCATTTATCACAGACAATCGTACGCCAGGACTTATTTGTGATACTGTTCGAACAAGTTCATCGCCAGATAATGATTTCGATCCTGTCAATAAGAATTATTTACTTATTACCATGACAATTATAGAAAAAATATAATAAATGATTAAAATACCTAAAGTAAAAGAATTACCAACCGATATTGGTTCAGTTGTCTCACTGTTATCAACTTTAACTTCACCCATATCAGCATCCTCGACATTTTCATCGACAACAATCTCAGAGTTGTCAATAACAATATTATTTTCTTCAGCATCACTAAAATTATTACTTACATCGCTTTCAGTACTAAAATTGGATGATAAAGATGCAACTGATTTCATGGAGAGCAGTTCTTTTCTACACGTTTCACACAGATAATCAAAACTACTCAAATTCGAATTTTTATCGAAATTATGGATCCATAATTTTTGTAAGGTTTTAGAAACTCGTCTTAATCCCTGACTTTTTTTATGGTTATCAATTAGCAGTGGGTTACAACATCTATTGAAACGAAGTTTAGACTTCATAATTAAATGTTTATCAAACAACAATGAATTAAGAGACATAAAATAGTTCAAAGTGAATTCCCAACAATAAAGAATGCAACACATGCAATTTAGATTAGTGTAAATGGATAAATGATCAATACAGCTGTCGGTATAGTCGGAATGATAAAATAGCAAGCAGAGCTATCATGTGAGAAAACAACGAATCTATTTCAAAAGTTATTAAATGATTCAGTTATACTATTACAGTAAAAGCTGTATAAAGTTGTGCAGGTTATCTTTCTTGCTCTTACTAGTGTTTACTGCCAAAATTAAGACAGAACTACGGAAACTTTGTAGTTTTCATTTTTTAACATAAATCAGATAATTGTTTCGAATTAAAAATATAACGTTATAAAAATACGTTTTTAAAAATTAACAAATTTGACGAGCCATTTGAAAAATCTTTTGATTGCGTATAATTCTAAGAAAATACCGAAAATTATGTAAAAAATAATATATAATGACGAAAATAGCAATTAATAATTTTTAATAGGAAAAAGAAGTTTTGCTAATGTTCAAAAGTAAAACAAAAATAGTAGCCATAGAGATCCCACGACCGGAACCCCCGGAAAAGTTGTGGAATAAGAAGTAGTTTGTTGTCAAAAATTTTCAGGAAAATCAAAATATGCATGATTTTCAGAAAACGACTTTAAAGTGTTAAAACTCAAGAATAACGCAGAAAAATTTTTCATAAAATTATTCGTATCTTTTTTCTGAAAGTACATGGAAAAACGAAACTTTTTTATTCTCTGTGTTTTTTTTTTTTATTAAACCCGTTTTTCAAAAAGTTATGAGCAAAAAACCATAAAAAGAGCGTTTTTTCTGAAAATTCCATGTTTTTTGAACCAATGATCAAAAAAATCTCAAAATTTAGGAAAATGAGTTTTTTGATGAGTACGAAAAAATATCAAAAAATGGCGGAAATTAAAAATTGAAATTCCGAAAACCGTCTGATTTGGCGTGGAATGCCCAATATATTTAATTAAGATATTAATAGCTAAAAATTATTTAGTTAGTGTCCTATTGTTAATTAACCTTTAAGTAAACAAATGAAAATTTCATTGAATTCTCGATAAAAAAGTGTGGTTCTTTTTCATCGGTTACATGCGTTGTTTATTAAAGTTATAGATCCCTGAAGAAAATTTCACTGCTCGCGATTATTTTAAACAATATGAATTTATTTATCACCGCCCATCGGGTGCCGGGTACTCTTTATACAGTGCGGGGTCGAGCGTCTCAGGCTGTATTGCAGCTTCAGTCAGTCATAATTAAAAATAATAATTAAAAATATTGTTATTAAACAGATTTTATTTCTTTAATCAATATCATGAATGATTCGATAGAATAATTTTTTATTATTAAACTGAAACAGGGAAAACTAACTAATAATTAAGTTTAATTAGTAGTTAATAATAATTTATAAACTATTATCAACTAATAATTAGTAAATCAATTATTTGTTATTTAATAATAATCAAGGAAAACGAACTAATAATTAATTCAATTATGAGTTGGTTTTCCCTGATTCACGACAAAAAATTATTTTATCGTATTCTTCATGAAATCGTTTGAAAAATAAAAGTTATTTAATCATAATAAATTTATTTTTTTAGTATATTGAAGTTTAATTATTAGCTAGTTTCCCTTAGTTGATATTAAATAATAAATACTAAATTTACTAATTATTAGTTGATAATAATTTATAAGTTATAAAGCTTAATTAAGCTCAATTATTAGTTAGTTTTCCATGTTTTAGTTTTATAATAAAAAATTATTCTATCGTATTATTCATGATATTGATTAAAGAAATAAAATCCGTTAAATAACAATATTTTTAATTATTATTTTTAATTATGACTGACTGAAGCTGCAATACAGCCTGAGACGCTCGACCCCGCACTGTATAAAGAGTGCCCGGCATCCGATGGGTGGTGATGAATAAATTCATATTGTTTAAACTAATCGCAAGAAGTGAAATTTTCTTTAGGGATCTATAACTTTAATAAACAACGCATGCAACCGATGAAAAAGGACTACACTTTTTTACCGGGAAGTCAATGAAATTTTCATTTGTTTACTTGAAAGTTATTTAATAATAGGATACTAACTAAATAATTTTTAGCTATTAATATCTTAATTCAATATATATAGTTGACAATAAATCCTGAAAATTTTATTAATTTATCTTTTACAGTTGTTTTGAAATCTATTTTTCAATTAAAAGTACTCTAAATTTTTATTGTAATAAAGTTGTTGTTAGAATGAAAATTTTGAAAAATCGTTGGGGGGATCACCTTTTCATTGTGACTACTCAAGGAAAATATTCATAAACTTAGTTTTTATGATCAAAAGGAAAATAGGGGGTCCACTTGACGTGATCTGACTCAGTAGTACTTTCCGAAAACTATTTGATGAATTATGTCAAGTTATGACAAAATTCTTTGAAAATGCTATCATAAGGACAAACGCAAAAGCCCGATTTCTATTAGAAATCTACTCGAATTTCACCCTTCTATGGATCATCATGGGAACATCTTATTTGTTTACCTTATTTAGTTTATGAAATTGAGACAGCATTTATCTTTTCCTAAAAATTAATCTGCGAAAAAGATGAATGTTCATTTAGTAACAACTTTATCGATAAATTTCCATTGATTTTATTTCATGAAACATTGTTCCGGGCACAATAAGAAAAAAGATTTAGAGCGATCATAAAGCTCCCTCAACGCTTTCGCGCTTGAGGTGTGCAATTGTATCAATAGCATGCTGGTGTTTTTCTTGGTGAAAAAATTATCTGTTAAGCTTGTATAAACTTGTCCAGTTGTTACTTCTTTAGATCTGATAAGTCCTGTTTAATTATACTGGAATTCACATAAAAACTTGCAGGTAATGCAACAAAATGCAATAGTCTGACACTTAAAGCCAACTGGTTTCATTTTATTATTCTATTTATTTTTTTGTGGGACACAAGACATATAAATATATGTAATAGCGACATAAGAATGGTAAGTTGTCAGCAATTTTCGGTTGGTACAATGGTGGTCAGAAGTTGAGATGGTATTTCGGCGTTAGTAGGTATGAGAAGACTTTTGTAAAGGGAGTTTACGACGTACAACATGACGAGGACGCTAGATTGAAAACAAAATGGAATGTTAACGTGGGCATCTGGTGATGACATTTACGAGAATATCATAGACACATGAATGCAGATAGTTGTGTTTGAAATTTTACAAGCGTACTCTACCAAAGGCGGGTATAATTAATTGATTTGTTTGGTTACTTAAGTGAGATTGATAAATTTATTCACACTGCGGCTGTGAATTTTTATTGATGTACTTTCAATAAACCACTGCCTATGATAGTCCAGTGCTTAATCAATGTGTATGTTGACAAGTTAATTGATGAAAGACTTCGAACGGATTAAAAAGACGAGAATTTTAGGAATAGTTAATCTTTAATTCGAAAGATAATAAAGTTTATATGTATTTACGATAAACAGAATTATTAAAATAAATTTGAATGAATTCGCCCTTTAAGTTAAGACTTGATAAAAACTTAATTTTTTTTTCAATCAAACTAAAACAAATAATTTTCATATTTTTTCAAAATTTTGATTTTTTATGCGAAAATTAAAATTTTTTCAAAAAGTTTTTACTTTTTTCTGATAGAAAAGAATATAAACAACCAACAACACTTACGTTGTGTAAAATGATTCTCAAAAGGCGTGAATCTATTAACTCTTTTCAGATAGATTTTTCTAAAATCGAGCTATTGTATTTGTCCTCATGGTCGATTTTTCAAGGAATTTCGCCGACTTATCATAATCAGTTCAATAGGTTCCATAAATACCACTCGTTAGACAAATCATATGTATATGTATATTAGGGTGGGCTAATAAAGTGACTATTTTTTAACTTTCCGCTAAGGAAATCGATGATTTTCAAAAATTTCGGGAAGTTATTGTTTTCACCCCGATTTGCGAAAATCGAAATTTCATCAGATGTCGACGTTTTGAGGTCTTAGGAAGCTATTCTGACTGTTTTTAGAATGATGTCCGAGTGTCTGTATGTATGTGTGTGTGTGTATGTGTGTGTGTGTGTGTGTGTGTGTGTGTGTGTGTGACCGGGCTATAACTTTTTAACTAATGAATTGATTTGGATGGTTGAGGTGGCAATCGAAAAGGCTTGATGGCCATCAACTTTTCTGAAAATTTTAGATCATTTTATTACGTAGACTCGAAAATATTGACGAATTACGAAAAAAAAATTTTTTTTTTTTTAGTTTTTTATTGATTTCTCAGAAACGAGTCTAACGATTGACTTCAAAATCTAATCAGCTCTCGGGCTTGATAAGACGCGTCGATTTCGTCCTTAGCCATCTCAATCGGATAATTCGTTCCATAGTTATCGTGGGAAATAGAAATGGTGAAAAATGGTTTCTTGCGAATATATTTGAAACAACTGAACTAAACAATTCTGAAATTTGATCAGCTTTAGAGTTTATTAAAACGCGTCGATTGCCACCTCAACCATCAAAATCGGATGATTTGCCTTAGAGTTATCGTGGGAGAAAGAAACGATAAAAAACAGTTTTTTCCGAATATCTTTGAAACACTTGAAGGAAACGATTCTAAAATCTGATCAGCTTCAGGATTCAGTAAAAGGCGTCGATTGCTAGCTTAACCATCAAAATCGGGTTATTTTTCTAAGTATCGTGGAAAAAAGAAACAGTGATAAACGGTTTTTTGCAAATATCTTTAAAATAACTAAGCCAAACGATTCCAAAATCTGATCAGTTTTAAACTTTATCAAAACGGGTCGATTGCTGCTTCAAACATGAAAATCAAATCATTTGTCAATGAAATCTTGTGAGAGAAAGAAATGGTAAAAAACATTTTTTTCAAAAACAACGGCATGCAAAAGTATTTTCGAGCTCTTTGAGCTCGAAGCTGTATTTCTGACAATATTTTCGAGCTCAAGGAGCTGGAAATGGGCGGGAAGTTTTGGGGCTGGCCCGCAGGGTCAACCGACAGACCGATTTTTTTTTCTTTAGTTACAGTGAAAATATTGTTTGAGATGATGAAAAAATAATTCTGTTAAAATTTGAGCTCTTCATATGAATATTCAGAGGCGCCTTTTTCCAATTTTTATTCCCCATTTAAATAACATAGCAAAAAAATTTTTTTATGCTCAAAATTTTATTACTCAGCACCTCATCAACAAAAAGGTCTTTTTTGAATTTTTGCTTATTCCACTCGATTCAAAGTTATTTAATGTTAAAGTTTAACCTTAAATAGTTTATTGGTACACTGAGAGAAAGAACTGGTTTTCGGAACTATGAAAAACATAGTTCAATGAAGCCTCCTCTATTAACCTCAGTTTAGACAACTTATAGATCGTTGTAAAATGTACGATATCATAATTGTTTTAACTGTTATAGTTCAATAAACAATGACACTAACGAATGTCACTAAGAAAAAATGGTATTCTAATTACAAGAAAATAATATAGAAAAATACTTAATTATTTTCGTCGACGACTTAAATGATGCTAAATTAATGAAATTATAATCGTATCATTGCTAAAACATTTGTGATTCTGCTGAAGTATAAGTTCTGAGAAATAATATTAAATACATACCACAACACAAAAAATTCTTAGGTATAACTACTACTTTCAAATAGTTTCAGGCACTATGATATACACTTATCCAAAAAATTTAAGGAACAAGAAAATTTTATAAAATTTTTAGTGATTTTTGGAAGTCTGTATTTTCGTGAAAAATGATCGTATCAAAAAAAAGAAAGCAAATTGAAGCTTGAAATCTCTAGCTTAAAGGTCTTTCAGCCACATAATTTTCTAAGCCACGGTTTTCGCGGAATCATAAGAAATAGGCCGAGACAAAACTTTTATAAATTTTTTGGTTTTGTTTTTTAGGTCTACGGGGCCGGGAAATTTGTTTTTGAGAAAACCACTTCTTGGCTGGTTTAGCAAATTTATTCAGCTACAATTTGCTTTTTTTTGTTTCTCTGTACGACAATATGCTACTGAGATATCAGCCTTTTAATGAAAAAGGATTCTTTTGTTTTTAATTATCGATATCTCAGCAACTAATGATCGCACAGTAGTTTTGAGGGCAGTTTAAGAAACTTGAATTAATTCTCTATAAGCTCCATTTTCGATTTAAAAAAAAAAAAAAATTTTTTTTCATTCGCAATATCAATTTAAAAAAACAGGGTTTTTCGGGGTAAATTAGGCTGTCAAATCACCTCGCAACATTAACCATTCCACCAATATTTGCAAAGTAGTGAGGAGTTGACTAAAAAACCAAAAAATGGCCATTTTATGTGGGTTTTTTAAATTGATATTACGAATGAAAAAAAAAAATTTTTTTTCCAAAATCGAAAATGGAGCTTATAGAGAATTAATTCTTGTTTCTTAAAGTGCCCTCAAAACTACTGTGCAATCATTAGTTGCTGAGATATCGATAATTAAAAACAAAAGGATCCTTTTCCATTTAAAGGCTGATATCTCAGTAGCATATTGTCGTACAGAGAAACAAACAAAGCAAATTGTAGCTGAATAAATTTGCTAAACCAGCCAAGAAGTGGTTTTTTCGAAAACAAATTTCCCGGCCCCATAGACCTAAAAATCCAAACCAAAAAATTTAGAAAAGTTTTGTCTCGGCCTATTTCTTATGATTCCGGGAAAACCGTGGCTCAGAAAATTATTTTGCTGAAAGACCTATAAGCTAGAGATTTCAAGCTTCAATTTGCTTTCTTCGCTTTTTCGATACGATCATTTTTCACGAAAATACAGGGTACCAATAGTCACTAAAAAATTATAATATTATTTTGTTCCTTTAATTTTTTGGATGTGTATCATGTTTACAGCCTTATTACACCCACTTGAATATATGCTTATTTTATACTTAATTTAAGCAAATATATCGTCAATTCATCGACAATTGCATGACGACCTACCTGGTTTCATTGCTAATTGCTTACATTAAGGGTTTTGCTAATTTAAACATTGGTGAGCCTCACTTCTAAACATTCACCACAAAAAGTTATAAAGCTTTAAACTATATTAAATGGTACAATTTCATGCTTTATTATATAAAACAGTTTTTTGATAGAAATAAAAGTTTTTTTAACTGAGTTTGTTGTAATAATAATTAAATAAATACATGCCAGGACTGGTTGGGGGTTGGGATGTTTCAAAAATACGCATATTAAAAAATATAACAATATTTTTATTTGTCACAGCACATAATATCACTGGGTTACAAAATTAAATCGTTGATTTAATTTATTAATACTGTTTAATTTTTTGAGCTCATGATTACGTAATTAAATGAATGCAAAGAGTAAAATTAATCTCGAGTAAATAATTGAAATAATTGATTTGAGTGTAATTGAACACTGAGTTGATCGCAAAATTGTCATGAGAATAAGTAACATGAATTCAGAGGTTACCGAGCGAAGTTAAATTATTGAACACTTGAATTACTATTTGTAATAGCACAAATTACATAAATAATTGAGTTCATTGTTTAATAATGTTATTGATCACTGAATTTAATTTAATTTATGAGTTTATAATAAATTGCACTGTATTGCATTTATTATATGAACACGTGGTAGCATGATTGCAGAAGCTACCGAGCGAAAATTTACTGTTATATTATTAAAAATATTGAGCATGTTGCTATTAATTAATAATAAATTGAGTCTTTTATATTTATGAACACTGGATGAAATTATTTATGAAATAAATAAGCACCTGTAAAGTTTTCCGTTGGAATAACCTCTTGAAAAACGTGATCGTTGATCACTTGAATGCTTGAGTTTTTTATTCATTTATTAATGAGCTCTGGTGCCCACGATTACAAAAATAATTATATTTTTGTTGAGCTTAATGATCACTTAATTGATATTAATTAATAGTTTTGATTAATTACTCGAGATGAGCGCAAAATAAAACGATGAATTATAACACGTGTTACTTGTTGAACGTACGTATGCGAAAGATAATGGCGGCCGTCTTCTCGACACGAAGCAAGACAGCGGAGATGCGCATGCGCCGAGTTGCGCATGATCAAGTTTAAATTTATGGACGAGGCCCCAATAGGTGCTGCCTCTATCTGCGGAAGTGAAACTATATTTAAATTTAAATATAGTTTCTAATTACGCAACAGAGTTAATGTTATCTTTCAATTTTTTTTTCTTTGAACTTATAGGAAAAATTCTCTTTACTTCTAAAACAGAATTTCTTTTTTGATTTAAAAATACAGAAAAAAAAAAAAATTTAATTCTTAAAAAAAATGTTTTTCTTTCAAAATTTATACGGAAAATTAGTAAGATCTCAGAAATCTTTTTAAAACACCTTACTGATTATACTTAGTATATAGATTCAGCATTTAAACATGTACACGTAATAAAATCCGGAAATTATCTTTACGTTGAGTTTTTTGATTCACTTTTGTTTCAAGCTTCATTCCTTTTCTCTATTAGTTGTATTAAGAAGACACCCGGAAGCTTTTTTGTAGAAAATTTAATTTTCTATAGTATCATGTATATTGATTTTCAAGCAAAAATTTTTTTACATGTCATTCAAATGAGAAAATTAATATTCGTTGAGCTTTTAACGGAATTGAGCTTTTGAGCTGCTCTTTTGGGAGGATTTTTTTAATACCTAAGGCTAACTTTTAAGACTATAATACTTGCAAAAAAAAATGTTTCTTCTGAAACACCCTAACATAAATAAATATATACGTATATATATTAGGGTGGCCCAAAAAAACCAACTATTTTTTTTTTTTTTTTCAAGTCTCTTATAAAAATTTGTTGGCTTACGATGTTTTAGAGAGCCTCTCCAAAAATCAGCTTGGTAAAAAATTTTTAAGATGTCGCTCACGAATTTTGAAAATATTAAAAATGATTGAAATTTGAATTTTTATTTCAAATTTTTTTTTTCTCGTGGCAGCAATAGTTGACATTTTTGAAATCATGACGACGCTGATAATTTAAGCCGAAAATTTAAATGCTTAAACCTCGCTCAATAATTTTGAATGTTTCCGAGTGCTGTCTTTTAACCGTTTTCGAGCGACCTTTGAATAGTTATAATCCCGTGAAAAAATTTTCTGATATGGCCTGATTTGGGCGGTTCATATCAGGCCTGATATGGAAATTGGCCATATCAGACAATATATGTACAGATAAGATTTGATATGTTCTAATAGAGACATATCAAACTATATATAGTGAGATTAACATTGTTATCTCGGGAACTAAATATATAGATAATTTTATAAAATTGTGTATAACTTTGTAAAGTTGTATATGCAATAATTGTCATGGAAAAAAAAAAAAAAAAAAAAAACATATTTTAGTCAGGTCATGGGTTCGAACCCGAGTAGTTCTGATTCAAAATCTGATCTATTAACCACTCTGCCAAATCACAAACTTGAAATGTAAGGTTGATTGTATCTATTTGGATAAAAATGAAACTAAGAAAATTAAAGACATCAGATAAATAATTGATTTGGTTACTTGTATTTTATTCAATTGTTATTGTTTATAGAGTAACGGGCCCATTAACGGTATACCCACCGGTAACGGAGCAAGATCTACTTTTTTTGGTAAAAGAAAAAAAAAAGAAGTTAAAGATTGTTAATCTTACATAGAGAGGAATGTTAGCTCAAAACCTACCAATTTCTATTATGCTGTCGACTGAACTTGAAACAGGAAGGGAAGCATGCAAAAAATTATTATGCTCATACGAAAGATTATTATGCTTGTACGAAAAATTATTATGCTCATACGAAAAATTACTATTCTGCATCATAATTATTATAATATATGAAAGTAATTGCAATTACATCTCATCGATAAGTTTCTCGCGTGTAGTAAGTATTGCGATACAGCCTAATAATTTTTCGTATGAGCATAATCATTTTTTGGATGCTTCCCTTCCTGTTTCAAGTTCAGTCGACAGCATAATAAAAATAGGTAGGTTTCGAGCCAACATTTTTCTCCGCGTAATTGAACATTTTTCAATTTAAAATCTCAATTTTTAAAATTTAAATTCATTGCGAAAATTTGAAATTCCCTCAGATATTTAAAAATTGATCTCGATAGCTTATTGGAAAAATTTTTCAACAAAGTTTGTATACTTTATACTATTAATAAATGCGGTAAATTAAAATATTTAACAGACTTCATAAGATTTTATGAATCATTATAAAATCGGTTTTTCCGGACAATGCTACGTTATTTGGTCATTTCTAAATTATTTTATCAAACGTGTTTATACGGAAAACTCGAAAAAACTAGTGTATGTGCCCATATCAGGACATATCAAGCCATATCAAACCTGATCAAGATTTTTTTTAACAAGCATATTAAAATATATACCTTTATCAAGTTATATCAGGTCAGATCAAGATATATAAAAAAACTTATATGCAAGCATATCAAGTCAGATCAAGACATATCAAATCTGATATGGACATATCAAGTTGATATGGCTTGATATGGCCAATTTTTATATCAGATTATATCGGAATATATTAAAATTTGTATATGGGCATATCAGATCATATCAGGTCAGATATGAATATATCAAATTTTTTGATATGGCCATATCAGGTCATATAAGGCTTGATCAGTAAATTTTTTCACGGGATAATGCTTCTGGATTTTTTCACGACCAATTTACATCTCAATAAATGGAAATATAACCCGAGAAATAGAAATAATAAATTATTTACATGCTTTTTTTATTTTAATTCAATTTTTAGGTTTTTTCACTTATTCAAAGCTTACCAAATTTATTGTTTAAGACTGTCCTGTATATTTTTTGTTATGCGAAAGTTGTATTTTAGAGAAATGACAATAATTAAGTTATAAAAAAATACAAAAACATATTCAAAGTATTAGTTACATATTGTCACTTAATATTCAAAACTCTTGAACACCGTTAAAATATTTAAATTTTGTGCTGAAATTTTCAGCATATACATGATTTTACGAATATAAACGATTGCTGCTACAAGAAAGAAAAAATTTGGAAGTAAACAATCCGAATTCCCGCTGTGCAAAACGAAGTTGCCGCTATCCGCCTCCGTCGACAAGAAAAAAATTTTTTCAAATTTTACATAATTTGCTGATTATTTCCATTTCAATATAAAGCTCTTAAAATGAGATAGTGTTCTGATCAAATTTGAAAGCTTATTATTGAAATGTAAATAACTAAGAAATTATGCGAAATTCGAAAAAACTTTGTTCGAGTTAATTTGTCAGGAATAAAATTTTTTGCAAAAAATATTTCATGAGATTTTGTGATTAATCTGATAGTTTCGCGAGAAAATTAAAAAGCACTCGAAATGTACTATTAATTTGACTTCAAGCTCCAATAACTTTTCAACAAACGGATTTATCAAGAAATGATTAGAGACTTTCTTTGTAGAGCGTTCCATTCCCTACGAAAATATATCCTGAACTCATCTGTACAATGAACCATTGCCAAGATATAAAATTCCAAGCTTAAATTTTTTTTTTCCCATGTTATTTAAATGGAAAATAGAAAATTATAATTCGCGACCTCTAAATATCAATCCGAAGAGCTTATATCTTCACAGGCAATTTATTTTTACATCCTCTAACAGAATTCTATGGCTATTCAAAAAAAAAAACTTAGTCGATTTTTTTGACACATCCTAATATACACTAATGGAAAAAATTAAAGGATCAAAAAAAAATTCCAAATTTTTGGGTGATTTTTAACAGGTCGTAACTTCGAGAGAAATAGTCGTACAAGGAAAAAAAAAAGGAAATTGTTGCTCTAAGTGTCTCCTTTTTGGATTAGAATTTCCAAATTTTTTCGCATCAGCGGTTTTTGAGTAATCTTAGAAAAACCAGTGACAAAAAAAATTTCAAATTTTTTTTACTTTTTTTTTTTGGTCTACGGGCGTGAGAAAATTTTATTTTTGCTTGACAACTATAACGATCGGATACCTTCATTTTTCAGCTTTAATTTCATTTTTTATAGACCTTTATGCGTCCATTTGTAACCGAGATATCGGTCTTCAAATGGAAAAGGATCCTTTTGTCTTTAAATATCGATATCTCAGTGACCAATAGTCGCACCGAAAGTTAATGGTGGGTTTCGAAAACTTCAATAAACACCCTTAAACGATTAGCCATTTTGTTTGGAAAAAAAAATTTTTTCCTGTCATCACATGAATTTGAAAATGCAACAAGAAATGGGCTTTTGGTGGTTTTTTAGAAAATCAAGCGCTGGATCGAAAATATTGTGGAAATCAATAATGTTGAGTGTGCATTTTACAGTTCAATATGCCCACAAAAACACCATGAAGAGCCAGATTAATCTAACCAGCCGTTTTTTTGTTTCACTCGATCGAATTTTTGAAAAAATTAAAGGATCACTTTTTTTGCTCTGAAAAGCTCATAATCTCTAACAAAATGAAAAAACAAATTTTTCCGAGCTTCTTCCACATTTCCATTTCAAACAGTGCTCAAATTTTTGAAAAATAACAAATTCCAAAAAAAAAAAAAAATTTTTTTGAAAATTTTTTCTTTGAACAACTTTAAAAAATTAAGAGACCACGGAATGCAGCAAAGGGAACGTGTTAAAAATAATTAAGTGATGGTCACTCAAATTCCTTAAAGTTGTTCAAAAAAAAATATTTTCAAAAAATTTTTGTTTTTTTTTAAAATTTTTTTTTTTGAAATTTTTTATTTTTTGAAAATTTGAGCGCTGTTTGGAATGGAAATGTGGGAGAAGCTCAGAAAAATTTATTTTTCATTTTGTTAAAGATTTTGAGCTTTTCAGAGCAAAAAAGTGATCCTTTAATTTTTTCAAAAATTCGATCGAGTGAAACAAAAAAACGGCTAGTTGGATTAATCTGGCTCTTTGTAGTGTTTTTGTGGGCATATTTAACTGTAAAATGAACACTCAACATTATTGATTTTCACAATATTTTCGATCCAGCGCTTGATTTTCCAAAAAACCACCAAAAGCCCTTTTTTTGTTGCATTTTTAAATTCATGTGATGACAGGAAAAAATTTTTTTTTCAAAAATAAATGGATAATCGTTCAAGGGTATTTATTGAAGTTTTCGAAACCCACCATTAACTTTCTGCGCGACTATTGGTCATTGAGATATCGATATTTAAAGACAAAAGGATCCTTTTCCATTTGAAGACCGATATCTCGGTTACAAATGGACGCATAAAGGTCTATAAAAAATGAAATTAAAGCTGAAAAATGAAGGTACCCGATCGTTATAGTTGTCAAGCAAAAAAAAAATTTTCTCACGCCCGTAGACCAAAAAAAAAAAAGTACAATAACTTTGAAAATTTTTTTGTCACTGTTTTTCTAAGATTACTCAAAAACCGCTGACGCAAAAAATTTTGAAATTCTAATCCAAAAAGGAGGAGACACTTAGAGCAACAATTTCCTTTTTTTTTCTTGTACGACCATTTCTCTCAAAGTTACGGCCTGTTAAAAATCACCCAAAAATTTGGAATTTTTTTTTTTGATCCTTTAATTTTGTCCATTAGTGTATATATATATATATAAATATATATATATATAAATATATATATATATATATATATATATATATATATATATATATATATATATATATTGTGGGAGTATTTTTCCACTCTCAAAAAAATTCCGTCAACCACCGTACTCTTTGGGTCATAAAATCCCTACCCCGGCGTTCAAGGGGCTCATGACATCACGGGATCCCAAGAACAACTCTAAGTGTTAGCAAAAGCCAATACCCTAGAGAGTCAAAGGGCATGAGGCAGATTTTCCTCAGCCTTCGTGAGACTCACACCACCAGCTAACAACACTGGCCCCGTTTTATCTTTCATTATTATCGTATCATTGTAATCGCGGAGTACTGTTTTGACACTTATATTTATATTTGAATTTAATAGATTGTATCACATTATCGATAACTATACTCTACGGGTTTTATTAATTATTGTGGAAATTAATTAACTTTAGTCGAGTATTGTAAAGAGTGAAGTTATAAATTTAAATAAACTTCTAATACAACGAAATAGACTACTACAATATATATATATATATATATATATATATATATATATATATATATATATATGTATGTGATTTCTACGTTTCGGTGACTCGTTTTTTTTTTTAGCTAATTATATAGCGGAACAGTGCCTTTTTATCATAGAAAAAATATTTTTGATATACAATTGATTTTTTGGAAGATCCGCCCAAATTTACATTTCGGTGACTTATATATTTTTATATATACAAGTTGTATACAATTGTATATGAAAAATATACAATAATCTATAAGCTTCCACCAAAATGTATAAATCATGTCAAATTTCATGTATGCGCGCGCATATTTCCTAAATTGATTTGGTAACCATTGAAAATCGATTTTTTTTTGTAATCTATTTATTAAATGATAATATTTAGAGGTCATCATTTACATTAGTTTAATTGTGATATAAGTTGAAATACATTGTTATAACTATAAATAAATATAATGATGGATAATTGTTTTACATATAAATATTCTTAAAGTTACATTATGCTATTTTATTCAATCCCTACTTCTAAAACTATTAGTGCAAAATTTTTAACTTCCTACAAATAAAATTGAAATGAAATAAACTGAATGAATAATCTTTATTAATTTATTTAGTAATTGTTTGGGGTTTTAACTGATCTATAATTAAATTTCTTCGTTCAAATCTAAAAAAAATTTGTAAGATCGACAATTTCAAAAATTCGCTTAGTGAGTTTTTCAGAGCTCGAGGAGCTCAAAAATATTCGAATAATTATGGGTACGGACTTCAAAACCTTGGTATAAGTCAGAAGTTTTAAGGCTGGCCTGCAGACTTAACCATTTTCCAGATTGCTTATACGAATTTTATACTTTTTAGTATTCAAAAAAACTTTTTTTTTATACTCATTTAGTCATAATAGTGAGCCACCAAAATCTGTTTTATCCAGCCTTTATACATTTCACTGAGTCACCAAAATGTTAGAATAATATACTCTTATAATCTAGGCGATTTTATTTCTTTGCGCAATAATCTCATTAAATATGAACCATCAACAATTTTATTGGTCACGTTGATATATTAAAAATTTGCTCAGTATGCAGTATAAAAATCTATTCTGAAAAATGTAAAATGTGAATCTATAGCTGTAAAGTTATTCTATTATGAATTATACATTCAATTTAGTCACTAAAATATTGTAATACTATATTTTTTAATCTATGCTGTTTTCTTTCTAGTAGCCATAATCTTCAGTTTACAACTATTCATTTTTTAATTAATAACATATTTCTTGATTTCAGTCTGTGATCTTTTTTTCTGTAACAATCTTCTTGCCTATGGTTTTTTTCGAATATTGATCTACTGAAAGAATTTCAATATTTTTCAATATAATTTACGTAATTGATTCTACTACGAGATATCTATTTAATCGAAGCTATCTTTCTCATCAATCTGTTAAGTGCACATCTTTATCATATTTTTGAGATAGATTTAGGATTAATGAATTGATGTAAAATTTAATTAATTATTATTATATGCATGAACATGAATGCTCTTTCCAGATTGAGTTTTGAGTTTGATCTATAAATTACCAGTTGTGTAAACAAATACAGAATATTACGGGGACCAATACGATTATATTTAGGTCTTATATCATGTATTTCTGAATGAACTACAATAATTAACGTATTATTTATTTTGTGAAATAGAAATTAATCGGCAACATAGAAAGAGATAACCTTATTTATTCCTACGTTTCTATGACTTATTATCGCATTGTTACTACATTTCTGTGACTTTCATTGACATGTTGCATTTTTTTATATATATATTTATTACTTTTAAGTGGTCACCGACTTTTTATTCTACCCGTTTCAACATAAGAGTGAGCTACCAAAATGTGATTTATCCATGATTTATACATTTTAGTGAATCGCTACAATGTTACAATAATATATTTTTCTGACCTGTGGTATTCTCTTCTCCTTCTATCTTGAAGATGTATTATGTACTCAATTATATAATTCTGTTGAAAATAAATTCCAAATGATCGTTTACATATAAATTATTTCATTCAAAGAATTGAGTTAAACCTAAAACTTATACATGATCGTGTTTTATATAATTAATGTGCTATCACAACGGTTGTAAAAATTTAAAAGATAAACTATTAAACCTTTGCAAACTCATTGTTTGCGGAATTTTTAATCATAGAGTTTGGCTATTCATCAATAAGTTTGGTTGCATACATTTTATTCATGCTGAAAATTAATTATAGTACTTAATTTCATATCATTCGAAACCGATATTAGTATATCATGGAAAAAAAAATTTGTCAATGATAACATATCAGATAACATATTATTTGGTTCATATTCAATAGGTTTATTGGTGATAGAAATATATTATTGTAGCATTTTAGTGATTCATTAAAATGTATTAACGATGGATAAATTACATTTTTAAGTCCTACATCATGCATTTCTGAATAAACTATAATAACTAAAGTATTCTTTATATCGTGAAACAGAAATTAATCGGCAAGATGATAAAAGATAACCTTATTTATTCTTACGTGTCCGTGACTTTTTATCGCATTGTTACTACATTTCTGTGACTTTCGTTATCATGTTGTATATTTTTCATATATATTTATTTCATTTAAGTGGTCGACGACTTTTTATTTTACTCGTTTCAACATAGGAGTGAGCTACCAAAATGCAATTTATCCATCGTTGAAACATTTTAGTGAATCACTAAAATGCTACAATAATATATTTCTATCACCAATAAACCTATTGAATATGAGCCAAATAATATGTTATCTGATATGTTATTATTGACAAATTTTTTTTCCATGATATACTAATATCGGTATCGAATGATATGAAATTAAGTACTATACATAATTTGCAGCATAAATAAAATGTATGCAACCAAACTTATTAATGAATAACCAAACTCTATGATTAAAAATTCCGCAAACTATGAGTTTGTAAAGGTTTCATAGTGTATCTTTTAAATTTTTGCAACCGTTGTGATAGCACATTAATTATATAAAACACGATCATGTATAAGTTTTAGGTTCAACTCAATTCTTTGAATGAAATAATTTATATGTAAACGATCATTTGGAATTTATTTTCAACAGAATTATATAATCGAGTCCATGATACATCTTCAAGATAGAAGGAGAAGAGAATACCATAGGTCAGGAAAATATATTATTGTAACATTGTAGCGATTCACTAAAATTCATAAACCATGGATAAATCACATTTTGGTAGGTCACTCTTATGTTGAAACGGGTTGAATAAAAATTCGGTGACCACTTAAAAGTAGTAAATATATATATCAAAAAAATACAACATGTCAATGAAAGTCACAGAAATGTAGTAACAATGCGATAATAAGTCATAGAAACGTAAGAATAAATAAGGTTATCTTTTATTATGTTGCCGATTAATTTCTGTTTCACAAAATAAATAATACGTTAATTATTATAGTTCATTCAGAAATTCATGATATAAGACTTAAAAATAATCGTATTGGTCCCCGTAATATTCTGTACTTGTTTACACAACTGGTAATTTATAGATCAAACTCAAAACTCAATCCGGAAAGAGCATTCATGTTTATGCATATAATAATAATTAATTAAATTTTACATCAATTAATTAATCCTAAAATCTATCTCATATATATAATAAAGATGTGCACTTAATAGGTTGATGAGAAAGATAGATTCGATTAAGTAGATATCTCGTAGTAGAATCAATTACGTAAATTATATTGAAAAATATTGAAATTCTTTCATTAGATCCATATTCGAAAAAAACCATAGGCAAGAAGATTGTTACAGAAAATAAAGATCACTGACTGAAATCAAGAAATATGTTATTAATTAAAATATGAATATTTGTAAACAGAAGATACTAGTTCATAGATTGATGAGTAATCAATTAATTTTTTAGCTATTTGTTTAGTTTTCCATTGATAAGCTTCGTTGCATAAATTTTTTATTTATTCCGCTAAAAGCTTATAGATCTAAATTTCTTATTATTTCTACCAGATATTCATAATAGAAGCGGAAAAAATTTTGCAAACATCAACATGCCGTATAAAGTTGTTTTCGGTTTGAATTGAATTAGTTTATGGCTACTAGAAAGAAAACAGCATAGATTAAAGAAATATAGTATTACAACATTTTAGTGACTCAATTTAATAAATAATTCATAATGGAATAACTTTACAGCTATAGATTCTTATTTTACACTATTCAGAATAGATTTTATAATGCATGCGGAGATAATTTCCAAAATATTAACGTGACCAATAAAATTGTTGTTGGTTCATATTTAATTAGTTTATTTCTCAAAGAAATAACATAGCCTAGACCATAAAAGTATATTGTTTTAACATTTTAGTGATTCAGTGAAATGTATAAAGGCTGGATAAAAAATATTTTGGTGGCTTACTATTATGTCTAAAAGGGTAAAAAAAAACAAGTTTTCATGAACAATAAAAAGTATAAAATACGTATAAACGATCTGGAAAATGGTTGACTCCTCAGGCCAGTCTAAAACTTCTCGCTAATTCAAAGCTCATCGAGTTTGTACCCATAATTATTCGAATATTTTTGAAGTCCTCTATCTCTAAAATACCCTTTCTAACCGGACTTTTACAATCGTGGATCTTACAAATTTTTAATAGATTTCAACGAAGAAATTTATGTTACCGATCTGTCTCAAACAATTACTAATTAAATTTAGAAAGATTATTCAATTTGATTATTTTATTAAGACTAATAGATTATGAAATATGCGGAAAAAACATGCACATCTTTCATTTTTCTTTAACGATCGATCGGAAAAGAATTTATCACTTAGGTTGATTCTGACAGAAATCGAAAAAGACTTTGGAAACAATAACTCGCTATGATTTTCAGACCAAAAGAAAATCTACATTCTGAATTATTTTGAAAAAATTGAGGGAATGGCGATTTTTGAGTTCTGTTGTCGTTAGTAACTTTTGAACGCAGCACACACACACTCACACACACTAGAGCATTACTTTTGAAAAGTTCAGAATGGCTGTCTAGGATTTCAAAACGTTGAAAACTGATTAAAATTCGATGCTTGAATGTCGTTCTGATATTAATAACTTCCATAATTATTAAAAATCTTTATTTTTTTCGAGGGAAGTAAAATATAAATGATGTGTTATCCTTAAAAGTCACAGAAATATAGGTATAATCCAATTTAAAGTCATCGAAATGTATAAACAAACAAACGTTATTATAGCTATATTTGAAAAAACCCTTAAAAAAATTGATTATTAAAAACAAATAATTGCCAATATGTAACATGAATAACACGGTTCATCGAAATCTAAAATATTCATGAACAAAAGATAAGATTCAATTGATTAATCACTAATCAGTAATAATATAATTTTTTATACGTGTTTTTCGATTCATCCATAACTTCAGATCAATATACGCTTATACTTCCATTGGCTTATGATCCGAATTTAGTATCATTCTGTACAGATATTTATAATGCATACTGATAAAACTTTGCAAATATAAGCATGCTATAAAAAATGTTTTTTAGTTCGTATTCAATTATTTCATTGCTTATATAACGAAAATAACATATTTTGGAAAAATACATGATGACTACATTTTAATGATTCACTAAACTGTATAAACGATGGATAACAACATTTCGGTGATTCACTAATACGTTAAAACGGGTAAAAATAACATTTTCGTGATCCGCTAAAAAGTACTAACTGTATATTAATGATATATGACATTTTTATGACGTCACCGAAATGTATAAAACATATAAAATACATTTCAGCGACGTCACCGAAATGCAAAAAAATCACCGAAATGTAGAAACGATGTGCAAAAAAGTCATCGAAACGTAGAAATCACATACATATATATATATATATATATATATATATATATATATATATATATATATATATTATAACGCATAAATTATATACGCTATGCGATGCATCTTTGCGTCATAACTCCGTCCTCTAGCCTTAGCCTCCAGTCTCAATACGGATAGGGCGCCAGGTACTTTTTATCACTGGAATCACCAAACCAGTAAATCTTGAAAATTAGATAAATTTTTGATCTGTGGAATTATCTCGAAACCACGCCAACTAAATAAAACTAAAACTAAAACTTAACAAAATGCTCAGAACTTATAAGCAAAAACAAAAGCAGAGACTGGAAAACCAAAAACAGAGTTACGGTATGCCATGGTGTCGCTCAGTGTGTAGGTTTATGGAGAGGGGGAGTGGTCCGGGTTACATCATTCCAAGTTCAGGTAGACTATCAGTGGATTTGCAATTTTTATTTAACAAAAATTATTTCAAATCTCGATTTAACAATAAACATAATACCATAGCTTCGTACAAATAATTCTTCTCTATTACAAGATACTGAATCTAATAATAATAATAAAATTGATCTTAACAGAAGTAAATTGTCATCTAACTGATGCATATCAAAACCTTACAAACAAATAAATTAATTAATTAAGTAACTGGAGCCAGCCGATACTCGATTAGTATTCGGTGAACTAGACCAATAATGATGTATCCGATACTCTAGAACATTTACTTTGATAAAATCGTAAAACTAACATACATGGGTCTCATATTGACGTTAATCAGACGACAATCCGTTCAATACCTAAGCATGTTTCTTATAATTATTTTATAAAATAATATTAACAATAAATTGTGAACTGGACTCTAGACTGTAACAATATTCTCATAATTCTCTCAGATCTTCTAACTTTTCTTTAGTTAAAACAGTAGCATGATATCTCAAGACTTTGACTCGAACTCAATTAATTATTAATAATTATACTAATTATTTCATACCTGATTACTGATGAATAACATATCAAGTAACGTCTTACACTGTTTTAATAATACTTCTGTAACAATAATCTGAATCGGTAGCTTTTCGCAATGCCATGATACTGTAGCGCCATTTCTGCACACGTCTGCTCGATTCGAGCGACCAGATTCGAATCTCCGAATCCCTACTCCCCAAACTAAAACATTGTTGCCATTGTTACCAACTCTACACTTCACTCCATAACTCCAACTCAATAACAAATACTCAAAAGGCAATAACTTAAGGCGCACTCTATTGAGCAGGGATATCCCAATGTGGTTGCTCTCCTGGACTTGGCTTCGGTTGAGATCGCAGACCTAATTCCAAAATTTAAGTGACCGACGGTTACTTTCAGCAGCACACTGGTCAAAACTGTCCACTGAGGCCTACCAACTAAACCCAAAACTCCAAAAATGACCAGAAATAGCGGCTTCCGCAGCGATAATGGTCACTAAATTATCGCTGAGTCCTGCCAATCATAATAACAAAAAAACTGATCTCATGTACCTAATCCATAGTCCGTATTTTGGAGCGCTAGCATTCAGCTAGATCTATGCGATCCGCATGGAAGTCTCATAGGGATAGAACTAGGTTCTATCATCAGATGATACCGGGTGACTGATTCAAGTCCCGCTCCACGGTAACACTGACTTGTCCACATACTCAATACAACCAAACTGTAAACTAGAACTCAAACTTTATCATTATCTCAAACTAAAATTTCAAACAATATTCCATATTAAATTTCCATAATTCTGATTCTAAATCTTTACTTTAGCTTTCCTTATCAAAAACCCATAACCGTAGCCAAACGTTACTCCATATTAAATTCTTAAACTTTAACTTAACCAAAAATCTGTATCAAAATCGCTAATACCTGTACAATAAATTCTAAGTCTTGAGTTACTATGCTCGTAAATACAACAAAATCAATTGGTGCTTGTGACGTTCACTTCGATCCGAGCCTCGTACAAAAAATAACGTCACAATGTATATATATATATATATATATATATATATGTAGCACTTCTACAATAATGACGATCGATCACTTTCGGCAATCTACGCCGAAGATCGATTTTTCCATATTCCGTTTCTACCTCATTCGTAGAGACACTAGAAGATTTCAAGATACACCGCTGAGCTGAGATAACAGAACTACAAGAGTCCTTTAAGTCAGCTAAACGAGCTCTTACCGATGCTACATTGTTGGTTCACCCCAAAATCGATGCTGACTGGGCAATATTCACCGACGCATCCGAAATCGGAATTAAAGCCGTTCTGCAACAAAAAGTGGATAACAACTGGCAGCCACTGGCATTTTTCAGTCGAAAAGTGCCCCCGTCAATCCAAAAATTTTCGACGTACGACCGCGAGTTGAACGCCATCTACGAGGTTGTTAAATACTTTCGGCACATATTCGAAAACCGATATGTCACGATCTACACCGATCACAAGCCGCTTCAGCACGCTTACAAACAGCGCACCGAAAGAGCATCGCCTTGGCAATTTCGTCGACTCGATTTCATCGGTCAATTTACCACCGATATTCGACATGTGTCGAGTAACGACAATATTGCCGCTGACACATTGTCACGTGTCGAAGCAGTATCAACTGCTATCACATTGGAAGAACTTGCCGATGCACAGAAGCAAGATCTCGAGCTTCAACAACTACTGCAACAGACAACCACGTTGCAGCTTCGACGAATCAATTTCGACAACGGTTTAGCATTGTACTGTGGCATTGCGTCAGGTACGGTGTGTCCTTACGTTCCAGAGCCGCTGAGTAAGAAGGTGTTTGATTCACTGCACTCGCTAGCTCATTCTGGAATCAAAGGATCATTAAAAACGATTTCCAAACGATACGTCTGGCCGTTGATAAATAAAGATTGCCGTGAATGGGCGACATCTTGCATTTATTGCCAGAAGAATGAAATTTAAAGACACATGTCATCGCCAATCGCCAGTTTTCAACCTCCCACTGAGCGATTCCAGCACATACACATCGATCTGGTGTCTTTAAAATCGTCAAGAGGATTTAACCAGAGTCTAACGATCATCGACCGATTTACGAGATTTCCAGAGGTTGTCCCGTTAGCCAATGGAACTGCAGAGATGGTAGCACATGCATTATCGCTGCATTGGATTTCATGCCATGGAGTTGTCACGTAGCGATTCAAACGTGAATCGCTGCGCGCGCTTTCCCATCTCGCCGTGATTTTAACAACACCTCCTAGCTCAAAATAAGCGCATTTATTCATTATAATTTGTTATTATTTAAATATTTATATTATTTTATTGGATTATTTTATTATGATTTAATTATGAATTTATTGATATTATTGTTTATTATGTTTATATTTATGTTTTGATAATTATTTTGAATTTTATGTACTTAATCGATATTTTCATTTCAGTCAGTAGCACACGTGTTATAGAGCATACATAAAAATATCGACCGAAGGGAGAGTAAGTCGATAAAGTGGGGATAAAAATCGATATTTTTCTCCAGTCACGTGGTGCACTGAAATAATTATTGTTTTATTGTTTAAAGGATTAATAATCATTATGTTTATGTTTATATATAGAAAATATTATTTAATTTATTGTTATGGTATAACTCAGGTCGTTTGATGATTTAAATATTTTATTTTTAATTGATAATTTCGGGTCCGAGGTCGTTAGAGGGGATAACACGTGAGTGATACCCCTCCTTCGGAAAAATCAACGAAAATATAGGCAGAGAGGACCGGGATCTTGTAAAGATAGGACGTGTTGTTGTCCGTGATTATTTTTGAGTAAATTGTTCTGGCCCAGGTGCCTTAATAAAATAATTACATAGTTAAAGTATCTAATTTGGTTTGTGATATTGATTATTGAAAAACTCAAGAAGTAAATTGTTGTCAACGCCGGTAAGTCAATTGTGTCATCATTGTTGCATCGGCTATCGCTGGTCCTTGAGTAGAGTTGATCGCGGTATTTGGTTGATAAGTAATTGAACCTGAGTTATATTCTTATAATAAGTTGAATTTGTTCGGCGTACGTTTCATGTACGTATAGACGCGTCGAGCGAATTCCTTAGAGGATTAGACAAGGATAGCAAGTGTGGCTCCTTGTCTTATACTAGTATTTTACATATTATTTGAAAAGTATATTTGAGTATTGAATATTATTTCTCTGGGTAAAATTTATTTTATAATTTGATGGTATGCAACCCAGTGTTGCCAAATATATTGAGTACCCGTGTCTTTCTCTCCCCAGAGTAAATAATTTAAAGTAAAAATTATTATTATTTTATTAGTTTACAATTTATATGTTATATTATTTGTAAGTTTGTATTTGAATTCCCCAGTGGATAATTTAAAATGAATTATTATTATTATCATTTGATTGTAATGAGTATATTTTAATTTGATAAAAATTTATTATAGAGAGTTAATTATATTAAACAATATTTGGGTATTGTAATCATTTATTGAGTTTATTTAAATATATTTTGAATTAAATAATTTAGAAAAAGGAATCCAGTGATAGCCAATATTTATTTGTTTATTTCCTGGATATATTTAATAGTAATTATTTCTTATTATTATTGTTATTCATTATATATTTATTTGGTTGTCATTTCGCTTGGTGCATGCATTCTCGCTCAAGATTTTGTCCCGTGATCTCTCCCCTGAATTGTTGTTATTTTTGTCCGTTTTAATAAAAACGGAATGGCGCCCTCGTGCACTAACCCAGCCTGAGGAGCTGGTCCAGGCACAACTTTACTTTATTTATAATTATTTATTATTTTGAGTTATATTTATTATTTTTATTTTTTTAATTTTTAATACACTTGGGTGACCACATACGACTCCGGATTTTTATTCGCGTCTCCGTCGCGAAAAGAAAAACGGTTTACGTTATATGGCGCCCGACGTGGGGCCAGGGGGTCAATAATTTAAATTAATAAATTTTTGATTAAAAATAGAAATTTACTAGGTTCCACAAGGGCCAGGGGGTCATTAATTTAAAAGTTAAATTTTTTGAGTAAATAATAGAGTCACGGGATTTTCCACGGAGGAGTGATCGAGTGTATGAATTATTTTTTCCGCGGGGTTGACACCGATTTAAATCTTTTAATACATTGTGGAATCGTATTTTTGTATATACATTCGTATTTTTGGGTATATTATTTATTTACTGATATTATGGAATCGTGGCAAGAAATTTTCGCAGAATCGGATCGTTTAATTGGTATTATGTCGTTATTACGGTTACGCGGTGGCGCTAGTGGTAATGAAGACGACGAAGTCATCGAGTGGGAGCGCCCATCGGATTTTTCAGTTCATCGGAATGATGAAGTATTAAACGATCGATCGATCGCAAAATATTTGCGAGTTTCAGCTACACACACGGCTGGAATTGCAGCTTTGAGTGAGTCTAGCCAACTAGCCCATGCGACTGACCCTGGGTCTAGGGTTCGGGGACGCGAGGACGCGATTCGGACGAACCAGGTAGACAGATCTCAAGCTTCGCAAGTTCCATCGCCTGTCGCTGAACTTCTGCCAAGTCAGATACCAGGTGACATGACTGATTACGTCACGGAGAGGATTTTCGTCCAGGCACTGAAAATGTTGGAGGATAAGATAGACCGTAGGCAGCAAGAGTTTCTTCGATTGATAAGAAGACTACCAGTGGATGTTGGCATACGAGTTCCATCGCCCGACAGTGGTTCAAACAGAACTTCAGAGTTGCCGGATTGTTGTGAAAATCCACCGGTGTCTCGAGTCCAATTTGATGGTATTCCAAATTTAGATCGAGACCGTCACCGTGATCCACCGAGGTATCAAAACGATCTTCATAGTCAGCCAGTATTTAATGATAATCATTCGTCATCGTCAGTTAATTCAAAAATTCATCGGAGCTCTACAAGTGGCAGAATGCAGAGAACACACTCACATTCCAGAGATTATGGTGCAATTGCCCGGAGTTGGGGATTGTTGTTTTCTGGCGATGGATCTGTGACGTGTGACGAATTTTTGCGTCGTCTAGTGCTTATGATGCGTAGTGCAGGCATTCGGCGATCTGATCGGCTCACAGTACTACCGGAAGTTTTCACAGGGGTCGCTGAAGTATGGTTCAGTGCAAATCATCGGCGATGGACTACCTGGAGAGAATTCAAAGGAGATTTCCGTTGTTGGTTTAAAGCTGGAAGCCGTCAGAGTGAGATTCGCTTCGACATTCGCATGAGGAATCAAGGTCACGATGAAAGTGTCCGTGATTACTTGATTTGCTTGCAGAATCTGTACTCGCGTTTGAGATACCCGCCGTCGGAGAAATCTCAAGTTAAACGTGCAACAAAAGGGTTGTTGCCAAAATACTGGGATTATTGTTTGGTAGGCGAACATGATACCTATCAGTCGTTACTCGCGCAGGCGACTCACCTTGAGGAGAGATGGAGAGCTGCTCGTAAGCATCGTCAGCCGCCTTCGAGGGAGGAATCGAACGTTAAGGAGTGTTCGTATTCTGGAGAGTCGAATCACCCGAGGGAACACGCGGTGTTGATTCATGCACTTGAGTCAACGGCAGGAACCGACTCGATGGGCAGTTCACAATCGAGTAGTGGTGGATCTCGACGCCGAAGAAAACGTCGCCGGCGTAGGAAAAAGGCTGCAAAGCGTAATATCGCGCCAGTTTCACCCGTTGATGTCATTCCGGCGGGTCAAACTACCATCGATAGGAGTGGAAGTACTCCCGATGAGGATATGGTACTCAGTAGTACTTCAAGTGACGTGGGTGGACCCTCACTACAAAATAACGCGGTCAATGTGGGCATCCAGGGGCCGTTGAACGCAGTCGTAGATACTGGTGGTATCCGAACAAATTATAACAGACCTCCGAGGCGAATGAGGTTCTGTTTTAACTGCGGTTCACGCGATCACTTGTGTCATATGTGTCGTGAACCCAGACGGGATGTATGTTTGAGATGCGGTCTGATTGGCAAAACAACGAGGACGTGTACTTGCTATCCCGGGACTCAGACACATTTTTACCAGCAATCAAAAAACTACATGAGAGGCCGCAATTAGAGGGTAGCGGTACTCATGCAATATCTACCCCTCTATTGATGAGTTTTCGGAAGTCCAGTCCGGTGAGTAAACACCAGGTGAAAGTTGAAGTTGATATTCATACTGTACAGTTGTCAATGTCACCAGTATCCCGTTGTGAAGAAGATGCCACGATGGATGTGATATCTGCAGTAGATGTTGATTCAAGAACAGTACCAGTGTGGAATGTGAAAAGAGGAAATAAAGTAAACAACTCGATTTTGCGACTTCGCGGTGGACAGCCGAGAACCGGGGCTAGAAAACATAGTAAAACGATTGCAGTCGACATTGAGCCGAAAGTTAACCGAACGCGAGAACTGCTCGCGAGCGATGAGTAACGATGGTTATCCGTTTCTCAGTGATACTCGTTTGATACAGTTTGAACGTCATCAGGTCGGCTGATGTCAGAATTATTTTAGTATTATGATTTATTTATTTGAATTTGTTATTGGTAAATAAGTACCCTGTCCCCCTCGCGGTAGATTTTTGAGCGAGAAGGTAGGTGACAAGCGGTATGATTTTTATTGTTTGATTCTCTGTGTAAATTTAATATCCAGGTGGTAGATGGATGAATGGCGCAGCAGGTGAGATGCAGTTGTTAACGGCGAGTGGAAATGCGAGGTCTCTCGGCCTGTGTTTCCCGCGGGATAAGCACGGCCTGGTGGGGGGGTGTCACGTAGCGATTCAAACGTGAATCGCTGCGCGCGCTTTCCCATCTCGCCGTGATTTTAACAACACCTCCTAGCTCAAAATAAGCGCATTTATTCATTATAATTTGTTATTATTTAAATATTTATATTATTTTATTGGATTATTTTATTATGATTTAATTATGAATTTATTGATATTATTGTTTATTATGTTTATATTTATGTTTTGATAATTATTTTGAATTTTATGTACTTAATCGATATTTTCATTTCAGTCAGTAGCACACGTGTTATAGAGCATACATAAAAATATCGACCGAAGGGAGAGTAAGTCGATAAAGTGGGGATAAAAATCGATATTTTTCTCCAGTCACGTGGTGCACTGAAATAATTATTGTTTTATTGTTTAAAGGATTAATAATCATTATGTTTATGTTTATATATAGAAAATATTATTTAATTTATTGTTATGGTATAACTCAGGTCGTTTGATGATTTAAATATTTTATTTTTAATTGATAATTTCGGGTCCGAGGTCGTTAGAGGGGATAACACGTGAGTGATACCCCTCCTTCGGAAAAATCAACGAAAATATAGGCAGAGAGGACCGGGATCTTGTAAAGATAGGACGTGTTGTTGTCCGTGATTATTTTTGAGTAAATTGTTCTGGCCCAGGTGCCTTAATAAAATAATTACATAGTTAAAGTATCTAATTTGGTTTGTGATATTGATTATTGAAAAACTCAAGAAGTAAATTGTTGTCAACGCCGGTAAGTCAATTGTGTCATCATTGTTGCATCGGCTATCGCTGGTCCTTGAGTAGAGTTGATCGCGGTATTTGGTTGATAAGTAATTGAACCTGAGTTATATTCTTATAATAAGTTGAATTTGTTCGGCGTACGTTTCATGTACGTATAGACGCGTCGAGCGAATTCCTTAGAGGATTAGACAAGGATAGCAAGTGTGGCTCCTTGTCTTATACTAGTATTTTACATATTATTTGAAAAGTATATTTGAGTATTGAATATTATTTCTCTGGGTAAAATTTATTTTATAATTTGATGGTATGCAACCCAGTGTTGCCAAATATATTGAGTACCCGTGTCTTTCTCTCCCCAGAGTAAATAATTTAAAGTAAAAATTATTATTATTTTATTAGTTTACAATTTATATGTTATATTATTTGTAAGTTTGTATTTGAATTCCCCAGTGGATAATTTAAAATGAATTATTATTATTATCATTTGATTGTAATGAGTATATTTTAATTTGATAAAAATTTATTATAGAGAGTTAATTATATTAAACAATATTTGGGTATTGTAATCATTTATTGAGTTTATTTAAATATATTTTGAATTAAATAATTTAGAAAAAGGAATCCAGTGATAGCCAATATTTATTTGTTTATTTCCTGGATATATTTAATAGTAATTATTTCTTATTATTATTGTTATTCATTATATATTTATTTGGTTGTCATTTCGCTTGGTGCATGCATTCTCGCTCAAGATTTTGTCCCGTGATCTCTCCCCTGAATTGTTGTTATTTTTGTCCGTTTTAATAAAAACGGAATGGCGCCCTCGTGCACTAACCCAGCCTGAGGAGCTGGTCCAGGCACAACTTTACTTTATTTATAATTATTTATTATTTTGAGTTATATTTATTATTTTTATTTTTTTAATTTTTAATACACTTGGGTGACCACATACGACTCCGGATTTTTATTCGCGTCTCCGTCGCGAAAAGAAAAACGGTTTACGTTATAGAGTACCTAAACGCATTACCTCGGATCAAGGTCCGCAATTTGGATCGTCGTTATCTCAATCGTTACTAAAAATGTATGGAATAAAATACCAACATACTACGCCGTATCATCCGCAAGCCATTGGTCTCGTCGAACGTTTACATCATCAGCTTAAATCAGCACTTTTCTGTCACCAAGAGTCGTGATATGACGCATTGCCAGCCGTTTTGCTCGGCTTACGCGCTGGTTGGAAAGACGACATACAGACGACACCGGCTGAATTAGTATACGGTGAGCCTATCCGATGACCTGGTGAGTTACTCACTCCCAGTAATAAAACTACGCCTCATAGCATTGTAAACACATTAAAACGTCATTTCAGTTCATTGGCATCGGCCGAAATGTCGCGTCACGGCAAGCATTCTGTTTTCTGTTTCAGGAACCTTAGCACTTGCAGTCATGTATAGGTACGGAATGACCAGGTTGGACCATCTTTTACAGCGCCATACGAAGGTCCATATCGTGTAATAACTCGACACGATAAATACTTCATTGTTGATTTCCGAGGACGACAAATCGCCATTTCAGTAGACAGATTGAAGCCGGCTTACGAGGCGAATTCAGTCGACACAACGACGACGATAACAAACTCCCTGACGAATAACACAGCAACCGAGACCCAAAAACGCCGAGTCCGTTTAAATATTTAAAAATTTACACGATTTAAAAATTTTTTTTTTGCATTAAAGTTTTTTTTTTAAATTATTAATTTATCACTGTATTATACTCATTCATTTACTCATTTATTTATTCATATGATTTGCTATTATTCCATTACTTTAATTATCGTGTGTTAAATTTAAAATAAAAAAAAAAAACAAAGGGAGTTCTGTAGCGTTGCTACAATAATTACGATCGATCTCTTTCGGCAATCTACGCCAAAGATCGATTTTTCCATATTCCGTCTCTACCTCATTCGTAGAGACACTGGAAAATTTCAAGATACACTGCTGAGCTGCGAACACGCGTTTAAGCATTTTCATATTTTGTATACTTTCTTTTACTGTGTTAATTACGTTGGATAAATAAAATATTTAATTATCATTATTAGTTGGTTTAAATAATTTATTTTAATGTAGTTCAATTTTACCCTTAACCACTAAATATATACAGGTCATTCCATGTCAAATCGACCAATGGTTGAAATCGACCCCTTTTGATTTGGACGAATTTTGGTTAGAAGTTTTCTATTACCATATAACGCAATTCTGCCAAAGGAAAAAATTTGGAAATTTTTCTTCAAAAGTTATGCGAAATTCAAAATTTCACGATTTTTCCAGTTTTTCAATTTTATTTTTTCAATATCTCGAAAACTAAAATAGTTCCAATAATGATCCAAAGCTTTTTTTGAGAAGAATACTTGAGGCTATGAAAAAAAAAAATATTCCAAAAAAAATTTTAAAAAATGACAAATTTGTCAAATTTGGAATATTTTAAATTCGTCAAAAATGACGATTGACATTTAATTTGTGGCTCAATTTATTCTGTATAACACCTTGTACTTATTTTAAAAGATTCTGGAGTTTTTAGGACTGTGTTTTTTGTTCTTGCAAAAATATGAATTTTTCGAATTTAAAAAAAAATTTTTTTTTTTCTTGATTTTTTTGTTAAGTAAAGTTAAGCAGTCACGTGATTTCAGCGGTTAAAATTTCACTTACTGTCATAATAATGTAAAAAAGACCATTATGGACGGTTATATTCTTATTTATGTGATAGATATCAAGAAATAGGTATATAACCCTAATGGTCTTTTTTCACATTATTATGTCAATAAGCGAAATTTTTACAGCTGAAATTTACAAAACTGGATGATTTCTCAACTTGACTTAACTATTTTAGAAACTTTTAAAATAAGTACAGGGTGTTATACAGAAAAAATCGAGCCAAAAATTTTATGTCCATCGTCCTCTTTGACGAATTTCAAGAATTCAAAATTTGACAAATTTGTCATTTTTCAAAAATTTTTTTTTTGGATATTTTTAACTTCTCTCTTAGAAAGTCGATGATTTTCAAAAATTTCGGGAAGTTATTGTTTTCATCCCGATTTTCGAAAATCGAATTTTCATCAGATGTTGACGTTTTGAGGTCCTAGCAAGCTATTCGGACTATTTTCAAAATGATGTCCGAGTGTCTCTATGTGTGTATGTGTGTGTGTGTGTGTGTGTGTGTGTGTTAAATTAAGAAAATCGGGAAATAAATTTATGAAACCGTCCGATTTGGCGTGGAATGCCCCATATGTACGTACGTACGCATGTAAATATCTATAACTTCTGAACGGATCCACTGATTTTGATCGTCAAGGTATCATTCGACGCTGCTTTTCAATATCTAAAAGGTGAAAAAAATTGAGCTTGATCGGTAGGGCTCCTTCAGAGATATTCCAATAATAAACTTTTTTCAATAATTCTTTTTTTGGATTACTTGTCATCTGCTCGATGAATTGATACCCAAATCAATTGAGCTCTGAAGCTTCATAAGCTGCGTTGAATGTTACTTCAAACATCGACACCGGTTCATTCATTCAAGAGAAACCTTTGTCGAAAGAATAAAAAAAATTTTCGCACTTTCTCAAAAACGACTCTATACATCAATTTTAAAATCTAATCAGCGGTAGAACTCTATTAAACGCGTCGATTGCCACTTTAACCGTCTCAATCGGTCTATTGAATTAAGAGATATCGCTGGAGAACAAATGGTTAAAGAGTTTTTTTTCGAAAACAAAGGCATACAATAGTATTTTCGAATTCAAAAATGTATTCACAACAATTTTTCGAGCTCATGGAGATCGAAAACAGCAGGAAGTTTTGGGACTGGCCCGCAGGGTCAACTGACAGACCGATTTTTTTTTAAGACAACACTAACCTCAAAGGGTCAGCATCAGTGTAAGCGTCGCTCTCTTCGTTGCAAGGAAAATCGGCTATCAATAATAAAAACCAATAAATTAACAATTACTCTTATTACCACCTATACTAACCTATACTAACAAATAATATTATAGTAATAGAAATTGAATAATAATTTTAATCACCACGCTTGCAAAAAAAAAACAGATGATTTTT
Source organism: Microplitis manilae (assembly GCA_030273425.1). Classification (NCBI taxonomy): domain Eukaryota; kingdom Metazoa; phylum Arthropoda; class Insecta; order Hymenoptera; family Braconidae; genus Microplitis; species Microplitis manilae. The sequence continues at coordinate 14,103,109 of CP092725.1, read as the reverse complement.
TTTAATTATTTCAACGGACACTAAAAGATACAGGAGGGTCACTTGATGTCTATTCAGTGATGGCTGCAAGTGGAAAGAGACGTAAATGTCATCGCCTACAAAGCCACGGAAAATGATAATAACATCAACCGGAAGTGACAATGTAAATCATAACTTTTATATTGAAAGGTTCACAAAATATAACATAATTGCACATCGATCAATTAAGAAATATGCAAATTTCTATTCATATCGATTATTTTTTTCAATAAATAGTTAATGTTTATTACATTTTTTCAATTATGAATTAATTGACAATATATCTTAAAACATACAAATTCTGTCGACTAAATTTATCGAATGTTATCGAAATTTTTTTTTAACTTATTGTTTTATTCAATTGTTAGATGTAAGATGGTGCGGTGGTTAAATTTTAGTTGACATTAGAATATCAAGCGGGATATTCACAATTAGATGGCCCAATCAGTAAGCAATGAAAATAAAATTATAACGATCAACTAACAAGGGAACAGTTTCCATTTTTTCGATATATTTCGACTTAAGACTAACTTCACGACTATAATCTAAAATTTATTATAGGACTAGGTGACCCGGCAGACTTCGTGCTGCCTCAATCGATTGTAGAGCGAAATAAAAAAATCAACTCTGTTTAGGTTTCCACTATATAAAATTGGTGTCTTACCGTGCGATGAAAGATGTAGCTCAATAATTTATAGATCAAATTGAAGGGCATATAGTATAGTTCTAGATAGCTCAACTGGTAGATTACTCAGCGCGATACTGACATAGTCTGGGTACGATTACCAGTTCGGGCTATCTATGAGGCGTTCCACGCCAAATCAGACACCATTTAGCTTTTAAACGTCGGATTTTTTTCAAACTCTTTTATCTTTTAGCATAGGTCGAAAGAGGCCTTTATAATTATTTTCAAATTGTTTTTTCCAGCCGTTTTCGAAATAACGAATTTTTAGAAAAGAAGAGATTTTTTTTTCAAATGCCTGTAGCTTCGCGAAAAATGGTTTAAACAAAATTTTTAACGGGTCAAAAAATGATTTTTTTTCAGATTTATTTTCGATAAAAAGTATAAAAAAAAAAAATTGAACCACACTTCGATTGAGATTTGAACATTTAAGTATGAATAGTTGGGTTACAAAAAATACATACTGATCGCTTTCCCTAATTATTTTTTCACAGCAAACTGTTGCCTATTCTACAACTTTTCCAGCTATGCTCGTAATGAGACAAGACGGGATCTACTTTTTTGATTTTTTAAAATTCATATTCCACTTTATTTTTAGGAAAAATGACTTAATAGGATGCTCAGAATTTACTGTGAATAATTGTCTGACACACAGGAATCGTCAAAATTTTCTTCCACAGAAAAATTATGGCTAAATAATAATAATAATAATAATAATAATAATAATAATAATGATAATAATAATAATAATAATAATAATAATAATAATAATAATAATAATAATAATAATAATAATAATAATAATAATAATAATAATAAATGCCCACGGTGCATGTTGTGCGGCCAGCGGGGATTTTGTTTACCCCGTGGCGCATCGTGGGCTATGTAGGTCAGCCTACCATCTGCTGACCTACTAATCGCACAACAACATTCGCATTAGGTTAACTCCCTAATGTGAAGTATACCTGAGTTCAAGACTACTCTGAACCCAGAAGTGCTCTCCACAACCTGCCCTTCTCGGATGAGGGCAACCCACTAGCTGGGCGGAGCACCGAGATTCCGAACGATGACGACCTTGGCGACCAACGGACTGCATTTAGGTGGACGGAGGAATTACGAGCCGATCTTCTGATGTGCTATAATAACAGTGAACCGGAGCGGAGAGGCTACATGGCTAGGATGCATGCACTTTGGTGCGATATGCACCCTAACCATAGCCAATTCTCACAACAACATCTCCGTGATTATGCCTCTCATCTTCGGCGTACACGAAGATCACTGTTGACAAACAGACGGTTATCTCACCGTCTGTCATTTCCAGCACAGCTACATCAGGAGAGACGCCGTTCTTCCGAAGACACCGACAATGAATTTGACACACGGCAAGTATGTGTCTCTAGAAAGACACATTACCCAAAACATCGACTCGACACGGAAAACCACGAACTGTCTGCTCGGATTCAGGAAGATTCTACATTGCTCACCATCAATCAAGCTGTCTATAATGCTGCTCCTTCACTCTTACCTCCAGCGAGGAGAAATATTTCTTCTCCTGAGGCTAGGATGAGAGGACGCATTGGGCAGCTTTCACTGAAGATTGATGATCTCCGGAAACATGTCTCCCGCATTCAGTGTGTGATTGACTTTGTAAACACTCGTAAAGCGTTTACACAAAAAGTCCGCCGTATTGCGGCTCAACTACGATACCAGCATCACACACTGAATAAGGCGAATCTTCTTAACATCAAAGAAGGTTCCCTTAACAGGTTGCGGGCTCTAGTGACTGCCAAAAAGTCACTAGAGAAAAAGCTGAAGCGGCTTACCGATAACTCTTTGTTTCGGTTAAGTCCTTCACGCTTTCTGACACCTAAGACATCTGTCTCTGGCGATCCCCCATCCATCGAGCGAGTAGAAGCTTTCTGGTCCGAGTTGTACGGCGACCAACCGAACGTGAATCGTGACACTCCAGCTCTCAACGACTTCGAGGCATTTTGTCGACAACACCGCAACGGCAATGCTGATGAAGAGAGCCCTGAAGTCAGCGTGGAAGAAGTTCGTTCAGCTCTGAATAATGGTAAGAACTGGGCTGCTCCGGGTCCAGATGGCATAAACTTGTTTTGGTGGAAGAAACTAACTTCTACCCATAGTCATCTGGCCCGGATTTTTACAGCGTTCATCAGAGGTAAAGAATCAATTCCATGCTGGCTTGTAGAAGGGCAAACCGTGCTCATCCCGAAGAAAGGAGACTTGTCTGACCCGAAAAACTACAGGCCTATCACCTGCTTGAATGCGGTTTATAAGATTTTCACCAAAATCTTGAATAATCGCATTCTTCAGGAGATAGACCCTGTATGGCAGCAGATATACGAACAACGTGGCAGTAAAAGGGGCCTGTCAGGTTGTAAAGAGAATCTGTTAGTGGATCGATGCGTCATTCAAGACGCGATCTACTATCAGCGCAACCTGTCAATGGCCTGGATTGACTACCGCAAGGCATTCGACTCAACATCTCATGAGCTTATTCGCTTTTTGCTCAAATGCCTTGGGGTCAACCGCGATACAGTGGGATGCATTCAGCGTACGATGCAGCTTTGGCGAACACGGTTCCACATTTCATGTGGTAACGACAAACGTGTAACCGAAGTTGTACAGTACAAACGAGGAGTCTTTCAGGGAGATTCTCTGAGCCCTCTGCTGTTTTGCATCTCACTGCTGCCAATATCTGTTGCGCTACGCCGCACCCGTGGATACTCAGTGGGTCCACCAAATGATCGAAAATACTCGATCACCCACTTACTCTACATGGATGATCTGAAGGTGTATGCTCCTGATGAGGAACACCTTCAGGCAGCCTTGAATATCGTAGGAGAGTATACACGGGATGTCGGCATGGCTTCCGGGTTGGACAAGTGCGCGGTCGTTAATCTGGTGAAGGGTAAGTGTTCCGATGTGCGTGAAGATATCGAGTTAGTAGATGGGAGCGTCATAGACCATCTTGACGCCGGAGAGTCGTACAAATTTCTAGGGATTGACGGGAGTCCTATGCAGGACATCTCGAAAATCAAAACGACTCTCTGCAGCGAGTATGTACGGAGACTCCGGAAAATCTGGTCATCAGAACTTTCCGGAAAAAACATAGTCTCTGCAACAAACATGCTTGCTGTCCCAGTACTCCTGTACTCTTTCGGTGTTCTTAAATGGGCCCGAAAAGAGCTCAGAGATCTCGATATCAAGACACGCAAAGTCACGAACATGCATCGGAGCATGCACCCTAAATCCTCAATCACCAGATTATACCTTTTTCGGCACATCGGAGGGAGAGGTCTACAGAGCTTGGAGTGTCTACATGATCGTTTGGTTTTGCGTATAACATACGAGGTTGTCAATTTCACAGCAGATGAAGACGACTTCCTTATGAAATTGTTCATAGTCATGAAAATAGGCATAAGGGAGCGTTTTTATATAAGGCAGCAATGTACGCGGCAAAATCCCTCGGTCTTGGAAGAGTAAACCCGCTTATTGAACTCCCTAAGGAGGAATTTAAGACGGTCATCAGGAATGCTGAGCAACAAAAACTGCTTAGTACGCACATGGACAAGTCCATGCACAGCGTGTTCTTTAAACACGTGCGTGATCATGGCTTGTCCACACAGCTGACGTTTACCTTCCTTAAGTCAGCTGGCCTGATGTCCGAGACCGAAGGATATATTTTTGCCTGCCAAGATGGTGTTATTAACACTCTCGAATACCGTGCTAAAGTGCTCCAGACGCAGCTACCCGACACTTTGTGTAGGGTTTGTAAACAGCATCCAGAGACGCTTATGCATCTTTTGTCAGCATGTCCTGTGCTGGCAAGAAATGCATACATCCAGCGCCATAATGCTGCTCTGCGAGTACTTTATTACCATCTTAGACACACGCACGGTATCGACAAAACACCAGTGCTGCCTTATCTGCCAGGAGATATTCCGTAAGTTGTTGAGAATGAGCGTTGCCGTATTTATTGGAACGTGCCATTCGCAACAACGCGGAAAATCGATCATAATAAACCTGATATTGTGCTCTTCGATAAAACCGCTCGTAACGTTTATGTTATTGAGTTCTCAGCTCCGGCTGAGTATAACATCACAGTTAAAGAAGAGCACAAACACGAGATATATCAGGATCTCCTGTTTGAAATTGGCAAACTTTACCCAGGCTACCGTGTCAAGCTTGTCGTACTCATTGTTGGCGTCCTAGGAGGGATGAAACAGTCTTTTGTTTCTGCATTGGCTAAAATCCCAACTTGTTTATCGCAAGTTGAGTTTTTTGCATCGCGGATGCAAAAGGCTGTGATACTCGGATCCCTCCGTCTCCTAAGGCAACGGAACTTGGCCTGCTGCGCATGCTGATCATCTTGTTGATGAAGCATCGCAGCAGTAATGATTTGGCGCTCAGGTGAGGCCCTCGGTAGAGTCGGACTACCGGGGATAACCCCTGAGCATTTAACTAAAAAACAATAATAATAATAATAATAATAATAATAATAATAATAATAATAATAATAATAATAATAATAATAATAATAATAATAATAATAATAATAATAATAATAATAATAATAATAATAATAATAATAATAATAATAATAATAATAATAATAATAATAATAATAATAATAATAATAATAATAATAATAATAATAATAATAATAATAATAATAATAATAATAATAATAATAATAATAATAATAATAATAATAATAATAATAATAATAATAATAATAATAATAATAATAATAATGTGGTAGCGACAAACGAGTAACCGAAGTTGTACAGTACAAATGAGGAGTCTTTCAGGGAGATTCTCTGAGCCCTCTGCTGTTTCGCATCTCACTGCTGCCAATATCTGTTGCGCTACGCCGCACCCGTGGATACTCAGTGGGCCCACCATCTGATCGGAAGTATTCGATCACCCACTTACTCTACATGGATGATCTGAAGGTGTATGCTCCTGATGAGGAACACCTTCAGGCAGCCTTGAATATCGTAGGAGAGTATACACGGGATGTCGGCATGGCTTCCGGGTTGGACAAGTGCGCGGTCGTTAATCTGGTGAAGGGTAAGTGTTCCGATGTGCGTGAAGATATCGAGTTAGTAGATGGGAGCGTCATAGACCATCTTGACGCCGGAGAGTCGTACAAATATCTAGGGATTGACGGGAGTCCTATGCAGGACATCTCGAAAATCAAAACGACTCTCTGCAGCGAGTATGTACGGAGACTCCGGAAAATCTGGTCATCAGAACTTTCCGGAAAAAACATAGTCTCTGCAACAAACATGCTTGCTGTCCCAGTACTCCTGTACTCTTTCGGTGTTCTTAAATGGGCCCGAAAAGAGCTCAGAGATCTCGATATCAAGACACGCAAAGTCACGAACATGCATCGGAGCATGCACCCAAAATCCTCAATCACCAGATTATACCTTTTTCGGCACATCGGAGGGAGAGGTCTACAGAGCTTGGAGTGTCTACATGATCGTTTGGTTTTGGGTATAACATACGAGGTTGTCAATTTCACAGCAGATGAAGACGACTTTCTTATGCAAATTGTTCATAGTCATGAAAGTAGGCATAAGGGAGCGTTTTTATATAAGGCAGCGATGTACGCGGCGAAATCCCTCGGTCTTGGAAGAGTAAACCCGCTTATTGAACTCCCTAAGGAGGAATTTAAGACGGTCATCAGGAACGCTGAGCAACAAAAACTGCTTAGTACGCATATGGACAAGTCCATGTACAGCGTATTCTTTAAACACGTGCGTGATCATGGCTTGTCCACACAGCTGACGTTTTCCTTCCTTAAGTCAGCTGGCCTGATGTCCGAGACCGAAGGATATATTTTTGCCTGCCAAGATGGTGTTATTAACACTCTCGAATACCGTGCTAATGTGCTCCAGACGCAGCTACCCGACACTTTGTGTAGGGTTTGTAAACAGCATCCAGAGACGCTTATGCATCTTTTGTCAGCATGTCCTGTGCTGGCAAGAAATGCATACATCCAGCGCCATAATGCTGCTCTGCGAGTACTTTATTACCATCTAAGACACACGCACGGAATCGACAAAACACCAGTGCTGCCTTATCTGCCAGGAGATATTCCGCAAGTTGTTGAGAATGACCGTTGCCGTATTTATTGGAACGTGCCATTCGCAACAACGCGGAAAATCGACCATAATAAACCTCAAATTGTGCTCTTCGATAAAACCGCTCGTAATATTTATGGTATTGAGTTCTCAGCTCCGGCTGAGTATAACATCACGGTAAAAGAGGAGCACAAACACGAGATATATCAGGATCTCTTGTTCGAAATTGGCAAGCTTTACCCAGGCTACCGTGTCAAGCTTGTCGTACTCATTGTTGGCGTCCTAGGAGGGATGAAACAGACTTTTGTGTCTGCATTGGCTAAAATTCCAACTTGTTTATCGCAAGTTGAGTTTTTGGCATCGTGGATGCAAAAGGCTGTAATTCTTAGATCCCTTCGTCTACTTAGGCAACGAAACTTGGCCTGCCGCGCATGCTAATCATCTTGTTGATGAAGCATCGCAGCAGTAACGATTTGGCGCTCAGGTGAGGCCCTCGGTAGAGTCGGACCACCGGGGGTAACCCCCTGAGCATTTAACTGAAAATAATAACAATAATAATAATAATAATAATAATAATAATAATAATAATAATAATAATAATAATAAATTGATTAGTAATAATTTTTCTGAGGAAATAAAATTTTGATGATAGTTGTGTGCCAGATAATTATTAACAGTAAATCCTGAGAATGCTATTATTTTAAGACATTTTTCTTTAAAAAAAAACTGGAATATGAAATTTAAAAAATTAAAAAAAAAAAAAAATCCCATCGTTGCCCTATTATGAGCATATTAGGAAAAGTTGTAGAATAGGTGACAGTTTGTCGTGAAACATTACGAGGAGAATCGATTAGTACCTGTTTTTTTGTAAATCGATAGTTTATACGAAAAAGTTTAAATTTCAATAGAAGCGTGGTTCAAATAAAGTTTTTGATATTCTTTACTGATAAGGTGTCTCAAAATAAACATTTTTTGTCCCTTTGAAAATTATTTTTAACCCCTTGGCGACGTTACAGGCATTTGAAAAGAAAATCTACATTTTTCGAAATTCGATATTTCGAAAACGGTTGGGGGAAAAAATTTGAAAAAAATCATGAAGGCCTTTTTCAACCTATCCTAAAAGTTAAAAAAGTTAAGGTGCAAAAAAATATAAGGTGCAAAAGCTAAATGGTGTCCAATTTGGCGTGGAACGCCCCCTACATTTTTCTTAATTTACCTATAAATTGGCTTATTGAGAAGGTTTGTATGTTTAGCTTTCCACTATATCAAATTGGTTTCCACTATATGAAAAACCAATTTAATACAGTGGAATTCTAAACATGCAAACCTTCTCAATAACACAATTTATACATAAATTAAAAACAATATAGATAGTCCGAACTGGGAATCGAGCCCATACCATGTCGGAATCGCACCGAGTGCTCTACCAGTTGAGCTATCCAGCACTATACTATATTCCGTTTAATTTGATCTATAACTTATCGTGCCACAGCGTCCATTGTACGGTAATACACCAATTTAATATAGTGGAAACCTAAACATGCAAACCTTCTCAATAACACAATTTATAAGTAAATTGATAAAAATATAGATAGCCTGAACTGGGAATCGAACCCAGACCATGTCGGTTTCACGCCAAGTGCTCTACCAGTTAAGCTATCCGGCACTATACTAAACCCATACGTCTTCAACTTTCAAACCTCCTTTGGACTTCTACAAATAATTCAAGACCAAAATTAGTCAAATCGGTTTAGACATTCTCGAGTTTTAGCGGGACTAACGAACAGCAATCGATTTTTATTATATAGACAGAGAGATAAATGACCCAGTGAGTGAAAAGAATATGGAAGCTGAAAAATATGAAACTTTCGAAGAGAAAGTATTGACGGTATCAACAGGGAGTTATAAAAACACCGACATTAAAAAATATATTTCAAAGTAATTACGAAGACTCTGCATTAGCATAAGAGCCAATAATAATGAATTGTGAAGTGAAATAAAATGTGATCAATTTATAAATTTTACATCTCAAGATTTTATTGGTTTACTACTAGGATTTACAAATCAGAAGCTGACACCACATAAAACTCACTCATCAGATTCACGAGTGAACATATTCAAACTCAATGCTCTGAGAATTGAGTGTAACATCGCATTAGGTGCTTACATAAATGAACACAAAGTTCCACGCTATTCATGAATTTTTTCCAAGTTTACGACCAGGATTGCTGAATTGCTATCTCACGTCATTTATCTACCAATCTCCGTACAAGCAATACAAAATCTCAGACTGAAATTTGTAGATTAAGACGGGAAACTGGCTAATTTTTATGAGGTGAAACGATAACCAGAAGACTACATATAAAGCATATAAAATAATGGGTATCGTGTATGAGATAAGAAGTGCTGGGTATAAAAAGACAGCAATAGGGTCAAGCAACATCAATCTCCGAATGAATTACTCGGTGATAACTTCCCAAAGTGTTAACACATCAGAACGCTCCGTTTCTACAGAGCTTAAGACTAAAATTACGTAGAAAATTAAGAAAATCAAAATTTATTTTTGTTATTTGACGTGTACACGACCATGGCGAAAATCTTGAATATTTAACAACAAATAACTTTTGATGAGTCAATTGTGCTCTATGAAGCGCATGCTCACCTTCCGTAGGCTTCATGAACATTCAACAACAGCGATGAAATAAAAATTGCAGTTCAACATCAAGATTTAAGTCTACTTCCAAGTGAAAGTACATTACATGTCTAAGGAAAATTCACAAAGTCCCATGGTACAGCTGTGAGTGCGACTACTCACATAGTCAACATGACATACGTCAATGTTTGAAAAAATATGCATCGAACTCAACGGTGTTTAGATTGATCGTAACAAAAATCTTGGTATGACAAGTCTCATGAAAGGATATACATCTCTGAGTCCTGCTAACAAAATACACTAAAAAAAAAAGAGAGTGGATGCAACATTTACACGCGATTGAAGTAAAACTCCTTTGATATTGTACAAGATGGCGATTAAGTTATAAATAAATACATCATATGAGAGTTTAAAAAAACACTTATTGGCAATGTAACACTAATAGTAATATATAAATTTATATTAACGTCAACCACTATACATTTTAAAACAATAATTTAACTACTGTCATACTTCAAATATGATATGATTGATTTATGATAACTAAAATGAGAAAAATAAATTCTACTCTGCAAATATTCTAAATTTTTCGCGAAAACTGCATCAATAGTCATGCCGTATCTTGTCGTTAATTGAACTGGAGAATTATTCATCGTTAAATTTAGTTTATCACCTAAGAAATCAATCAATGGTTGAGATTCTGATATTGCAGTTGTTCGCTGAGTTAACAAACACGATCTAACATTGATAATAGTTGTTCTTTACATTTCTCCTAATAAAACTGTATCGAATATCATAAAATTCATTCATCAGCAATTACTTCACTTCACTAATAAAGGTTTAAGTCTTTTAAATACTAATTACCATGAGATACCACTCATTCTTGCTGGAGATTTCAACTTTCATTTTCGTTATGTGATAAACTAAATTTAACGATGAATAATTCTCCAGTTCAAAATCAACAATAAGATATGGCACGGCTACACGGAAAGAATATTCGTATGAATATTTTCATGTTATTTATTCTAAAAATTACTCTAAATCGAGTAATCTTGGGCCAGTACAACTTTTTGCTTTTGAATTACGAAATTTTACTCTTTCAGTGAGTAAGAATCAATCAGATTAATTTTTACTCATACTTACGAGTAAAAACTACACCTACTCGGTAAAAATGATCAGACCTGATCATGCCTTTTCATGCATGAGCAGGCCTGAAATCAGACATGATCAGGCCTGATCATACCTGTCTCTGCCTGTTCATGTCTGAAGCGTTCAATACACTCAGGCCTGATCATGTCTGTTCATGGCTGTTTATGTCTGCTTATAGATATAAAATTTTGTTGACCAAGAATCTATCACATATAAGATTCTTATTACTTAAAGTTCATACGAAACTTACTTTTCAACTAAATCCCTTAGGTCAGTGAGTAGCGAGTTAAACCTTCGAACGCAAGGTCCACGGTTCAATTCCTGCAAACGCCCGAATTTTTTATTTTTTTTTTATTTTTATAGCAATAATTAAATATAATATAATATAGTTATACATAATTATGGATAATTATATAGGGCCATTTTTTATATATAAATTTTTGTCCCGGGTGGGCATGAACAGACATGAACATCCCTGATCAGGCCTGGTCAGGCATGGTCATTTTTCATGTCTGATCAGGCCTGAAGACTCATGCCTGTTCGTGTCTGATCAGGTCTAATCATTTTTTCCCGGGTAGTGGCTGTCTAAATAAATTCACTCTAGTTCAATTTTACTCGTCGGTTATGATAAAAAGTTGATTATTCAATTGATAAAATTTAGATTGAATTGCGCTAAAAATTACAATGAATTGGCTGAAATTTTTATAAAAAATTGAAAAACAATCTTATTACCTTAGAATATGAATTTATGACAGAGTGTTTAACTTGCCAAGTCTGGTCGCACCTAGTATTATAGACGAATATTAGGGCGCCACTGGAAGATGGACTCGGCCTTCCAGAACCGGATGTTGTATGATTTTATTTTTAATTAGTTAAATTTAATTAACTTAATTTCTCAGAGTCGTTTGTAATATTTTGTGAGAGAGGTGAGGAATGGAAAAAATAACTGAAATAATGCTAATCACAATTTTATTAATTAAGCACCTTGCTTTATTTAATTAACCAATGATAATTTTCTTATGATAAACTAATACTTATGACAAACTAATTTCCTCGTCCCCTGGACGGTATTACTTATGACAAACTAATTATCTCGTCCCCTGGACGGTATTACTTATGACAAACTAAATTCCTCGTCCCCTGGACAGTATTACTTATGACAAACTAATTCGTTCCCTGAACGTTTTTACACACACACACCCACAATTATTAACCTCGTCTCCTGGACGGAAAACCTTAAAATAGTCCCCTGGACATTAACCTTAACCTATAACCTCGTCCCCTGGACGGTAAACCTTAATCTAATTTAAAGACATCCCCTGGATGTGTATTTACTTATAACTAAAATGTCCCCTGGACTTATCACAGACACAGTTAAATTTTACTTAGAACTACTTGACTCGACTTTGTACTCAATTTTATTCTATACTCAATGACATCATAAATTTTACTTAATTACTCAACTTAAATTTTCTCAATATAAAAATTCCACTAATAATTTTAATTCTTATTACTTTTCACTGATTTATTTAATTCACTCACTTTATATTAATTAATTAATTTTGGTTTAATTTAATTATTAATTAATTAATTTTCCACTAATAATTCTTATTCACATTTGTCTTCAAAAATTAATCTTATTCATTTATTCCTTTTTATAATTTTGATTATTGCATATTTTAATATTCAATTTAATTTACTGGCAAAATAATCCGTTCTTAACTTTTACTCGACAACAATCCTACCGTAATTTTCCTAGCGTCTTTTGATTTTAGATTTATTAATTTATACTCGTTTTAAAATTACTTTAAAATTATTTTAAGACTAATTTTACGACTAGAATTACGTTTAGAAATGACTAGAATATTCGGCCCGGGAAATGGCGTCACGAGGCCGGAATTTGCGATTTTAACGACACGGATAATTTACTCGAGGCGGCCGACAGGCCTGGAATACTTTTATAATTAATATTGTATTTAAATTGAATTTTAATTATGAACAACTGACGCGGAAATTTATTTTATTCCAGCCAAGAGGCCTCGAATAGAATAAATTTAGAGTTACAACAAAATGGGGAACGCGCGGCAAACGACTTGACGGGAAGTTCGAGACGCGAGGATAAACCCCAGCCGACAGGCCTAGAGCTACTAATATAATATTACTGAACCCGCAGAAAGATGTTAAGTAATTTATTTATAATTAATTCGGCCCTCTAATAATGAGAGGCCTTAATTAATTATAAATTTTACCTTATTCAATTTCACAGCAGGAATGTAGCGTTGTATTGCTGGTCCTCCTGGTGGTATCGTTTTGTCTCGGATCTCGCTCTCTCTCTCTCTCGGCTCTTTTACTCTCCTCGCTCTTTCTCTCGGCTCTTCAATCTCTCTGATAATCTGTCAATGAACAGTACGCATTAGTATTTTATTAATTTATTAATTATTGTAATTATCGGCCCTGAGGCCTTATAATTAATTTCCAAGTTAAAGATTAATTAATAATTCATCGCCTCGTTCCACGTGAAGCGGACGTAGACTTATATATTTACCTGGATTTTTGTGCGTCTTGTTGGTTTCGCCGTCTGGGCAACTCTCATCTTTTTCACGTTCCGCAGTCCATTATATCGTTTCACTCCCGTTCACTAGTCCGGAAACCTATTCCCACTATCTTAGACTAAGAAATGACGAACGGGCCGTAGTGATCCATGCGACACCCGGTGACTAGTCGCAACACTAACTCGCAACTTACGAGGTCATCGGCCGGTTATCGGCGGGAAACGAAATTCAAATTCAAATTTATTTATTCTCTATTAGCTATAATTTACCCTGTTACAAATTAATATAAATATTTTGAAAAAAAAAATGAAGGAAAAAAATTGCTGGGATCGTGTTGGAAAAGAAAAGATACAAATTTTTATTTTTTAATTCTAAAAAAAATATTAAGTTATAGATAGGTTGTTGGATGAGGGAATATGCAGGACTCAGAGTAAGCACAAAATAATTAACAAGATGATCAAATACACGATTCTGTTAGATTTATTTATCACCAAAAAGTACAGCGAATATGCTTACGTAGAGAGAGCTGTAGGTGAATAGAATAAAGAAAAATGTATTATTGGTATTATAGGAAAAATGAATGATAACTTATCGAAGTACGCATATTGAATAGAAATAAGTATCTATATTTCGAACACGTCACCTCAATGCGACGTACGTCAAAGCCTTGATAAACCCATCCTTAATAAACAATAATGATGCTTCGAAGTTGGCAATGCCTTAGTGATGACATCAGCAGACATTTCTTCAGTTGAGACATGGTCAAGAATAATCTTCCCTTTAGATAATAAATTTCGTATAAAGTGATAACGAATTTCTATATGCTTCGTTCGGTGGTGGAAGACAGGGTTCTCAGCTAAAAGCTTAGCACCACGGTTATCGTTGTAAGTAGTTACTAGGGTATTCTCCCCGCCGCTATTGTTCTCGAACAATGGTGTCTGGGGTCCTCGTCCCCCTCGGGGGGGAGGGGGACTGGGCCAGACGCCATCGATCGGAAAAGCGTGCGTGGGAGAATACCCCAGTGACTCGGATGTTAATTTTGTTAGTATTGTTAGTTTTTAGTAATATTTTTTACATTTTAGTTTTTATATTTTTATTTTTGTTAGTTTTTTAGTTATATTTTTATTTTTGTTAGTTTTGAATAATATTTTTATTATTTTTGTTAGTTTTTAGTAATATTTTTTATATTTTTATTATTTTTCAAATTTTTATATTTTTATTATTATTTTGTAGAACTTTCAAAATTATCGTCGCTATTTTAATATTTTTTGTAGTTTATATCATAAATTTTTATATGTTAGTGAATTATTAGAGCCAAAAGGATAATTCTGATAGGATGATGTTTGGGCGTTGGTTGAAGTACTGAGGTTGTTCATTGAAACGTATACTGGCGTCGATGGCCGCTTAGGTTGTAGATAGCCATTTGATGATTCATTGCTGTCACTATTAACGTTAGAAAGTGGCAGTAGATAACTTGTCCTTGGGGCACATCTCTCTTTGATGAATTTTTTAAGTCGCAGCGTGATGTTGAGTGCACAATCAAAATTACGATGAGGATTTGTATAGCGTTTGAGAGTATGAAGAAAACACATTCCACTTTTAGGTGGTAGTAGGTCTGATGAGGTTCCACCGATATCAGATTCGATATTAATAATTTCACGATTAAGTAAACTTGTGAGAAAGTTAGTAGAATAAAAACCAACAGTATAAATTTTATTTGATAGTTTCACTAGTTGTCTGATATTATTGTACACACACTCTCTTTCTGTATCACCATCAAACCACTCGATTCCATGTTGCATCAATGTAAGATTGTTGTTTGCAGATCGCCAGTTTTTAGTTAGATCGTTGTAATTTTCTGATGATTTTATAATCCAATGATCCATAAATGAGGTTTTACGAATAGATACTGCACAAATTTCTTTAGGTATAAATGTACCTTTGTTACCCCAAAAACCTTGTATTGTAATGACGATATCCATGACTCACAAGTTATAAAAGATGGCAGCGGGCGGCTAGCAACTGAATGACACAATAGATCTACTACTTCTACTGGTGGCTACTACGACAATGGCGCCTGTGGTGTCACAAAAATTAACTATCGAAGTAATGTAAACAGACATTTAAATAATAATGTATTGAAAAATTATTATTATTCTACAAGTGGTTTATATAAAAATGTAGAAATACTGAATAAAACTCGTTTTAATAGTTTTTATTGTATATATAAACTTTCTCACAGTTAAAAATTTAATTTATAAAAATAGAAATATTTAAACTTTGATGTTGAACATATTGCTCGTAGTACTTGTACCAACTATGATAACTTGAAGTTTTATGTATATTTTTTCTTTTAATTGAATGTAGTAAAAGTTGGAGTTCTTACTTCAAATTGTTGACTTGTGTATGAATTTTCGCTATTTGATTCTGATCCCCAGCGAAATTTCAGAGTCGGTATGATCTTCAAAGCATCACGTGATAATTCAAATCGTAGAAAGTAATAAGTTCACCAAAGAAATCGTAAAATGTCGAAGTACTGATATTTTGAGTATCTAGTTTTGTGACACTTGTGTTGTATAAAGCCTGGAAATTATCCGTCATATAAGAGGCTACCGTTTTAGGCTCTGGCATCCTATCCATGTCGTGTTTCATTATATTTTTCCAGGTGCACTCAGCGACAGCGTCCACAATAGCACTTTTATATTTATCAGTTGGTACTTTATTTAAACTGTCTACTTTTAGAGATACCCAACTGCTTATATGTTTTAACTGTCTAATAGTTATAAACATCATATAAAGTTTAGCGTTATTATTTTTACTAGATATCAGAACTGATTGAGTGTCATAACTTGTGGTAAAAGAAACTGTAATATTTTCACTAATTTTTAGAGGTTCACATTTTGGACGTTGAGAAGGCGTGATCAAACTGTTAGTATGATAAAAATAATTTGTAATAATGTCTAAACTATCACACAATGTTTTCCATTCACCGATAGATAACGTGATAACCGACCGCGGTGAGGTAGCAACTAGTTGTACAACTAGATGAAATTCCTTTTTCTGTGGTTGCCACTCGTAGCCAACGCCCAAAGTCTTGGTAAAAGACTTATTCATCGGGTAAAATACAGAGAGCACAAGTTCTTTATTTAAAGTAGCCATGTTGACGCTTCAGCTGGTCGATTATAACTAATTCATATAGGGCCCGATCAGTGACTTTTATTGTTGAAATATATTTCTGTGACAAAATGGAGGGGGTGGCTTAATTTAAATAATAGTGGAGGGGCTAGCGTTTTTTTAGAAAAAATCAATAACAGGTAAGTTAGACGGAAAAATTATTCTCCATTGTTAAAATAAAACATGGCGTCACACACGACTGTAACAAAGGGTAAGTATAACTTTTTTTAATTATTATTCCAAATAAAAAATGATATAAAAATAATTTTTATGTGTTTCTTATATATATATATACATATATATATATATATATATATATATATATATATATATATATATATATATATATATATATATACAATTTTTAAGAAGAAGAAGAGTCATCAAGGAGCGATTTGATGCTATTGAAAAAGAAAAAACCATTTGATGTGGATATAACTGTTAAGCTGACTGGTAATTATACAGAGACAAAAGAAATTAAGAGCGAAGAATTAAAAGTTAATATAATACTTGAAAACCAAAAAGATTACGATTTGGAAAAAATTCTCAATTATCTGGTTAGTGTGTTGAAGAAAACTTTCTTAGAAGTCGAAGTACCACCACCATTAAAACGCCGTCGTAGAAGCGCATTTGTATTACAATGGAATAACTAATAATAGAAGTTGAGCGTCTGGTGAAGAAGTATATATATATATATATATATATTGGTCTACCTGTATGAGTGTATATGTGACTGATCTAGTTTTTATCATGTATAATTTTTTTCTAGAATTTCTATTTTTCAGTATGTATAAAGAAATCGTGCGTGGGACCAGGATCGGGTAGTTCCTTCAGATGGCGTTTAAGAAATTATTAAAAAAAGACGGGGTAGAAAGATTCGACACAGTGTCATTTTTAGTGCATCGAAGTAAACATCGTCCTGCAATATATTTTGTGGAGTTTGAGTATCACCTTACTATTCATATTGATCGAATTAGTAATTTTGAAAATATTTCATTTCCAAAAACAGTGAAAAATTTAGTGCCGTTTATTCAGAACGTTGATGATTTTGTTTGTGTTGAAAATAATAAATATATAATTCAACGTCAAATTGATATTACAGTCGATGTAAAATATTCTTCGCTAAGATATAGAACACGACTTATTAAGACACCACCAAAACTTAAAAGTTTAGTTTGGAAGACAATAATTAATCGTGGTTTATACAGTGCAAATAAAGCAACATTAGATTTCTTGTTACGTTGTATGAAATTCGATAATCAGTCGTTGTTTTATCGCTTCTCAACCACTCGTTTACCTGTGTATACTGTTGAGCCATCACCTTTTAGTGAATTAATTTCATGCAAGTGGCGCTCTGACGATATAATTGTAGCAGCATACGAATTTGAAATATATTGGATAGATTTACACAACAAGAGTAACAATGCAACGCCTAACTTGTCTAGACAATTCGATCATCATGAGTGCTGAAAAGGATATCGCATTATGTGTCAACGAATATTTTCATGGTGACTTTGAAGGCGATTTAGTGAGAAGTAGTCAAGAAAATATTACAATGGAGATTCGGGACATCAACAAGACGAGTTCGGAGTATTTTGATGTTGAAATGGAAATACCTCAAGACGTCAAAACGCTAACATTTGAAGAATATAAGAAACGTAAGTTTTGAAAATTACTTTTTAATTATTTAAAATTTTTTTGATTTTTTATCTTAAGTTATTTTATAATTTTTCAGTATTCATTAAACCTAGAAAGTCGACGAAACCAGTTGGAGTAGTTAAACCGCAAAGGGTTCAAACGGTGCCGTTAGTGAGAATAAATTTAGGTCGACCACCAAATACCAGCAACCGGCACGATGACGACACTGAAAGCGTTGGAACTGAGTATACGTTAATGACAGATGAAGAGCTTCCCCAGAGCGACAGTGACGATGATGATGATGATGATGATGATGCTAATAATGATGATAATTATAGTCAGTTATCAGGAGTAAGACCTCTGAGCTCAAGATCTCAAGAACCATGGAGAAATGCGTCACCATCCAGTGCAAGGCAGTTACGTAGGATGAGAAGGAACGGCTGGGTACCTGGGCCAATACCCAGTACACCTGAGCGTTCTCCTGAAGTAAGAATACAACCCTCAGGCGTAGTTAGACGAACCGGATCGCAAGGTGGTTCACCTGACTTGCGTACGTCGTCCTCACCTGATTTGTTTTCATCTCAGGAATCTACACATGAAACACCGGTTTCGCATGATGTTGAATGGGTTGAAACACCGGCTTCACGTCGTGATGAATGGATTGAAACTCGTCGGCCATCCGATCTTACTAGACGTTGTAAGTTTCATGAATTTACTATTTAAAAATATATGTATAGTTCAAAAAACTAATTAATTTTTTTTTTTTGTTTTTTTCTTCAGCTGGTCTTTCACGCCGACGATTGTTTGATTCTAGTCCTACGTCTGAAAGTTAGAACGCTGACAACGATAATGATGATGATCAAATGAATTAAAAAAAAAAAAATATTATTTCAAAATTTCTTGTAACTTTGTACAAAAATTTTATATATATATATATTAGGGTGCTTCGTTTGAAACGACTATTTTTTTTTTTTCGCTCCCATCCCGAAATTTTGTTGGAAGTACTCCAAAAAAAATTCCCTGAAAGTTTGAGCCCTTAAACTTAATATTAAGTACTCGACCACAGCGTGTGAAGATTTCCCATTTAAAATACACGTAAACTTTGATTTTTATTTTTGAAACTTCTATAACTCTGCGGCATTTTATGATATCATCTCGCCCAAAGTCGGGATTTTCTCAGAATTAAATGTACTACAAAAGTGCCTAATGTTGCGAAGTCGTAACTCACACGCGTGGGGTAGTACGGACCGCTAAACCGAATTTTTTCATAGAATTCTTGTTTTTTTCTTATTATCTCATAAACAACAAGACCTACAGAAAAATTGTTGAGAATGATTTTATAGGAAATTGATTTTCCTACAAAAAAGGTCCTTAGCACCGAATTACTCAGATTGATATTTTCTAAGATATTAATTATTGAAGTTTGAGTAGCATTGAATTCGCATAAAATGTCAAATCAAATCTTAGAAAATATTTATTTTTTATTTGACTAATATCTTAGAAAATATCAATCTGAGTGATTCAGTGCTAAGGACCTTTTTTGTATAAAATTAAATTTCCTATGAAACTGTCATTTGCATTTTTTCTGTAGGTCTTGTTGTTTATGAGATAATGAGAGAAAAAAACAAAAATTCTATGAAAAAATTCGGTTTAGCGGTCCGTACTACCCCACCCGTATGAGTTACGACTTCACGACAATGGGCACTTTTGTAGTACATTTAATTCTGAGAAAATCCCGACTTTGGGCGAGATGATATCATAAAATGCCGCAGAGTTATAGAAGTTTCAAAAATAAAAACCAAAGTTTACGTGTATTTTAAATGGGAAATCTTCACACGCTGTGGTCGAGTACTTAATTTTAATTTTAAGGGCTCAAACTCTCAGGGAATTTTTTTTGGGATACTTCCAATAAAATTTCGGGATGGGAGTGAAAAAAAAAAAATAGTCGTTTCAAACGAAGCACCCTAATATATACACTTATCCAAAAAATTAAAGGAACAAGAAAATTTTATAAAATTTTTAGTGATTTTTGGAAGTCTGTATTTTAGTGAAAAATGATCGTATCGAAAAAATAAAAAAAGCAAATTGAAGCTTGAAATTTCTAGTTTAAAGATCTTTCAGCCAAATAATTTTCTAAGCCACAGTTTTTGCGGAATCATAAGAAATATGCCGAAACAAAATTTTTCTAAATTTTCCAGTTTTGTTTTTTAGGTCTACGGGGCCGGGAAAATTTTTTTCAAAAAAACCAATTCATAACTCGTTTAGGAAATTTATTCAGCTACAATTTGCTTTTTTTTGTTTCTCTGTACGACAATATGCTGCTGAGATATCAGCCTTCAAATGAAAAAGGGTCCTTTTGTCTTTGATTATCGATATCTTAGCAACTAATGGTCGCACAGTAATTTAAAGGGCAGTTTAAGAAACTTGAATAAATGCCCTACAAGCTCTATTTTCGATTTTTTTGAAAAAAAAATTTTTTTCATCCTTAATATCAATTTGAAAAACCCACAAAAAATGGCCATTTTCTGGTTTTTTAGTCAACTCATCGCTACTTTGTTAATATCGATAAAAAAAATAATGTTGCCAGGTGATTTTACAGCTTAATGTACCCCCAAAAACCCTGGAAATTTTCAGATTGATCCATCGAACCGTTTGTCCGGACCGATTGCTCAAAGTTTTATAAAACAATTAAAGGAACAAGATTTGTTCCTTAATTTGTGTAATCATTACCAAAATGAAAAAATTGATTTTTTTCGGATTTTCTTTCATTTTCGCGTTAGTTATTCGGTAAATGTAAGGTGAAGAGAAAAAAAAAATTTTTTTTAAAAAAACTAAAAAAAAAAAAAAAAACCCAAATAAAATGTAAAAAAAAAAAATGTTAAAAAGACTCTCGTTTTATCTCGTTTTTTGAAATAAAATTTTTTTTTCTCTTTACCATACATTTACCGAATAACTCACGTGAAAATGAAAGAAAATCCGAAAAAAATTAATTTTTTCATTTTGGTAATGATTACACAAATTAAGGAACAAATCTTGTTCCTTTAATTGTTTTATAAAACTTTGAGCAATCGGTCCGGACAAACGGTTCGATGGATCAATCTGAAAATTTCCAGGGTTTTTGGGGGTACATTAAGCTGTAAAATCACCTGGCAACATTATTTTTTTTATCGATATTAACAAAGTAGCGATGAGTTGACTAAAAAACCAGAAAATGGCCATTTTTTGTGGGTTTTTCAAATTGATATTAAGGATGAAAAAAAATTTTTTTTCAAAAAAATCGAAAATAGAGCTTGTAGGGCATTTATTCAAGTTTCTTAAACTGCCCTTTAAATTACTGTGCGACCATTAGTTGCTAAGATATCGATAATCAAAGACAAAAGGACCCTTTTTCATTTGAAGGCTGATATCTCAGCAGCATATTGTCGTACAGAGAAACAAAAAAAAGCAAATTGTAGCTGAATAAATTTCCTAAACGAGTTATGAATTGGTTTTTTTGAAAAAAATTTTCCCGGCCCCGTAGACCTAAAAAACAAAACTGGAAAATTTAGAAAAATTTTGTTTCGGCATATTTCTTATGATTCCGCAAAAACTGTGGCTTAGAAAATTATTTGGCTGAAAGATCTTTAAACTAGAAATTTCAAGCTTCAATTTGCTTTTTTTATTTTTTCGATACGATCATTTTTCACTAAAATACAGACTTCCAAAAATCACTAAAAATTTTATAAAATTTTCTTGTTCCTTCAATTTTTTGGATAAGTGTATATATATTTTTTTTTTTAATAAACTTAAAAAAATAATTTTAATTTTTTAAAATTCTCTTATTTAAAAAAAAATTATGCACCCTCCGATAATGTAGGAACCTCTTAAGAGGTTTGTAGTAATAATATTAAAAATTCAAAACTAATATTTTTAATAAATAAAATATGAAAAAATCAAAAAAAACTAATATTAAATAAAAATTAAAACTAGTATAAAATTGAAAAAAAAGGAAAATAAAATAAGTTAGAATTAAAACTAATTTAAAAACTAATATTAAATAAAAAATAGAAACTACTTCGAATAAAGTTAAAAAATTTTTAAAATTGAATTAAAAAACTAATATTTAAAATTTAAGATTAGGATGGGCTGTAATACTAACAAATAAATGAAAGGTTTCCTTCGTCTGTTTTTCTTTATTTAAGACATATAACAATAATATTAATACAATTTAAAATTTTTTTTTTTTTGTATTTATCATTATTTTTAATAATTTTTTTGACGCTTGGAAGATTGGTGCCCCTCATCTTCTTCTTCTTCTTCTTCTTCTTCGTCGTCGTCTTTCCGCCGCCTTCCAATGGGCATTCTCCATAGATTGTAGGACTGGAAAAAAAAATATATATATATAATATAATCATTAATAAATTATCAATAACAATAACAATAACAATAAAATAGTAAAAAATTTACCTCTTGCTCCCACTCCCATTGACGGCTCCAGTTCTCGGCGATATAGTGTAGCATCGCTACACCGAAGATATCAAACCCTTCCATGGCTTCACCTTCTTCGTCTTCCCACCGGATGTAAACATTGTACAGGCGGTCGGTGTTCCGCCTAACTCGCACTTCCCAATTCTAAAAAAAAAAAAAAAAATAATAATAATAATAAATAAATAAATAAATAAATAAATAATAAATGTACATTACTTAAAAATATAAAAGAATACTTACTGCTTCACGCAACGCTTCTCTCATGGCAGGAGTCATAATTTTCTGTAAAATATAAAAAAAGCAATAAAATTAAGTAATGAAAAAACATAAAAATAGAAAAAAAAAAAATAGAAAAAATAGAAAAAATAAAAAAAATGATAAAAATAAAAAATGATAAAAAAATAATAAAATAAAATTACTTACTTTGATCATTTTTTTTTTTTTCTTTGAAAAATTCGGCAGAGTCTATCCGTTGAGTTTTGAAAATTTTTTCAGACTGTGATAGTGCTTGACTCTGCCGAAATTTATATTCGCAGGTAACAATAGCAGCGGTCAGTGTGGAAGGGATACCTTAGAGCAACCTAGGTATATTCTATTGGATGTATAATATTTTAGAAAAAATTGTAATTTTTCAATAATTTTTTAAACAAATTGTACAAGGAAAAAAATTTAATATTTAAAAAAGTAAATAAAATAAAAATGATTTTTGTTGGTAGAACTACCCCAATGTCTTTTTATAGAAACTTCACGATGTAGGCGTCACTGTATATATGAATATATATATATATATATATAGATCCACAAAAGAAATACATTTCATATGAAAATTAGATTTTTTCGAATAAAATATAACTTCACATAAAACCACTTTATATATAACTTGTATACAGTTTGAATGTGTACACAGTTACCCGATAACACACGATGGCATCACAACGTAATAACGATGAGGAACACATTGATATTACTAATAATAATGATGCTACAAATAATCGTGTAGTTAATAATTCGAATAGTGATGAAACTCCAAGTGAAGATACTTCAAGTGAAAATACTTTGAGTGCCGATATTAATACATCAAGTGATAATCAAAGTGATGGTAAAAATTCAAGTAATAGTGCTTATATACATAACCAAAGCTTGCAAGATCTTGTGAAGTTAAAAGAAACTGGTAATTATTTAAAGTAAATTTTTTTTTTTTTTTTTTTTCATAACTTTCCATTATTCTATTTTTGTCATTTTTAAAACCATTTCTATTTTTTTTTTTTTCGAATAGAAAATATTGGTAAGGACCAAGTTTCACCAGCTCCAGGTTCAAGTGGTATAATAAATCCGTCTCAACAAGAAGAGCAAAACTCACCATTGTTAATTTTGAACTCTTCGGACCACACTTCAAAATATTTTAGACATATTGTGAAAACTATAGAGTGCAGAATAAAGCCTGTGGATGAAAGCGTAAACCCCGGAGAGTGGCTTCAAACGGCTTTTAGAGAAATTTACAATATTATAAATAATAAACTAAATTTAAGTGGTCAAGATCGTGTAGGCCTAACCTTCAAATATAATCAAATGCAGTTGGACGAAGCATGGCTATCGATGCGTCCTTTTGAAAATTTAACATTCAAGGATATATGGGATTTAGTTCACAAGATAGCGCAAAGTAACTCTGTTGCTTCAAACGACGATTCTTTTGTAATAAAAATAAATGTGGCTAAATCTCGTGCAGGTGCAGGTAACCAAAGTAGAAAAACAGGAAAAATAAATGGTACAGTACCCATAAATAATAATGATAATTTATGCTTCCCGCGAGCTCTTGTTGTAGCAAAAGCTCTTTTATTTGATACAGTAGAATATAAAAGAATAACACGTAATCCACAAGGTCAAGCCCAAACTTCTTTGGCAATCGAATTAGTACAACATGTTGGTATTAAAATTCCACGAGAAGGTTGTGGGCTGCCTGAAATTCATATATTCCAACAATACATGAAAATAATGTATAATTTAGCTATTGTGATTTATGATTTTAGTTTAGTTAAGGATCCAAAAACTCATTTATTTTTTGATGGTAAAATGTTTTTTCCAAACCATTCTTACTGTGGTATTTTAAATATACTTTATCGTGAAGAGTCGATATCTAATAATAACTTTTTCAAAGGTCATTTTGATGTGCTTAAATCACCGTCTTCAATTTTTTCACGAGCTTATTATTGTGAAAAATGCAACGAAAATTATAGCCAGGAAATTTATCATTCTCTTGGCGAACATAAATGTAAATATAGATGCGATGCATGCTTTAGTACAAATATATGTGATAAAACTAAAAAACTAATTGTATGTAATGATTGTAATAGAAGATTTTATGGTGACGATTGTTTTAACAGTCATATAAGACAGCCCTTAGCTGTAAACAATATAGCTAAAAATTCTATTTGTATGAAATATAAGTTTTGTAAATTATGTAATAAGCTTAAACTTATCAATCAAATTCACAAATGCCTCACAGATACGAATAAATGCAAAAAGTGTAATGAACTTATATCAACACATATGACGCACCGATGCTACATTACTCCACTTAGAAATAACCCAAACTAAAAGTCTAAAAAAATTTCCAAGCGTGTAGTTTTTATTTGTTATGACTTTGAATGCCATCAAGAAAATAAATTAAATAACAATGATAATACTACTATTCATGTTCCTAATTTGTGTGTAGTACAAAAAACCTGCGAGTATTGTAATGATATAAATTCACAAAATAATGAGGCTGAAAAAATTGTATGTGATTTTTGTGGAATACGTGAAATAATTTTCAATGATAGTGTGATCTCTGTACCTAGCACTTCAGCTAATGCGATTGATCAACGTAAAGATCCTGTTGAAGATCTTATAAATTATGTTTTAGACACAGGTAAAAATACAGGTTCCGTCATTTGTATAGCTCACAATGCAAAGGCATATGACTCACAATTTATACTATATTCTTTCATTCATAAAAGAAATTTAAATAATGATCTAATTTTATGTGGATCTAAAATATTATTATTAAAATTTCAAAATATAAAATTTATTGATAGTTTAAATTATTTTTTTATGCCGTTATCTTCATTACCAAAGACATTTAATTTTTCGGGTGATATTAAAAAAGGCTATTTTCCACATTTTTTTAATAAAGAAATAAATTATAATTATGTCGGTAAATTGCCAGATAAAAAATATTACGGATATAGCACTATGACGAACAAAGCGCAGTGTGAATTTAATGAATGGTATAATCCTTTAGAAAAAAATAATTATAAATTTAATTTTAACATTGAACTTGTAAAATATTGCCAAATAGATGTAGCTATATTAAGACGAGCATGCTCGTACTTTCGTCAATTGATGTTAAAATATTGGAGTATTTGCCCCTTTACGGATTATATAACAATAGCGTCTGTTTGTATGGGAGCCTTCAAGAAAAATATTTTAAAGGACCAACAAATTGGCCTTATACCTGCAAACGGATACCGTAGATGTTTAAATCAATCGAGAGTAGCTCTAGAATGTGTCACGATTGGAGATCGTGATGGGCGTAGGTACGATATTCGTATAAAATGTATTGAATAAAAGGGTACTTACATTGATCAAGGACCGATCCTATGACCTGGGCTCACGTGACCAAATGCTCAATTTATCCTATTTTATATTTAAATCGCGCCTACACCATATTGTTTAAGACAATATTGATAAACCCAAAACGATTTCCAATTTATTATGTGACTGATTAAATCACAATCAAACGTCGAGCGGTAAACGTAAGACTGTGTACCCCCTACTGTGAACTATCGGTCTGAGCGGCTAGACAGGTAGAAAATAAGGGATAAAGGAAGGTGGGTTGCCGAAAAGCCTCGTGAAGCTAGTATCTCGTTATTAAAGTAAAATTGTCTGAGAAATAATGTTTTTCTAACTTTTTATGTTAACGAGTATTTTATTTATTAAGGACTCAATATTCTCAAAATACAAAAGGGTTACAAATGTCAATATTTAGAATAGTAAATATAAAAAGTAAATGTTTCATGCATATGGTTTACAAATTTTTAGAGTATATTAAAATAAAAATACCAACAATGGTTACAATGTTTTAAAACTTACCCTAAACAGGTTTTGGTGAGGTGTCAGGACTGTCAGCAGTAACACAGGACACTTATTCACAACGCGTTCTCGC
This sequence comes from Microplitis manilae, assembly GCA_030273425.1. NCBI lineage: Eukaryota > Metazoa > Arthropoda > Insecta > Hymenoptera > Braconidae > Microplitis > Microplitis manilae. The sequence goes on along the minus strand of CP092725.1, from coordinate 14,076,453 downwards.
GGTTAATTAATGTGATTCTAATTTATCGAATCTTTTATTTATTTAGTATGCTTTGTCGTATCGATTTCAATGTTTATGCGTTTCTAAGTCTGTAGATTAAAGTAAAATAAAAGTCTTCACGCTTCTCGCGGAAAAATAATTAAAATGTATTCAAGTTCTTCGCGTCTTCGCGGTAAAATATAAATTTGTTATTGAATCTTCGCGTATTTTCGCGGTAAAAATATTCTTCAAAATATTATTCAAAATCTTCGTAATATAAAGCCATAAATTTGGAGGTTTCCATTAGCTTTCTCTAATTTCCAAGAATCACATGCAGGTGCGCATGAATTGGGTGGTCTATAGTTTTAAGATGAAAAATCAAAGAAAAGACCACCGCGTCTATACTCAGATTAGTTAAATGGGAACGGATACATAAATTTTAAAAGTTCGTTAAATGAAACTGATGAAATCTGTAGAATAAGAGAAACTTATAGTACATGTATTCCATTAGTACCTTCCCTACGTGGGACAGTACGACTTAATTGTCAACGCTCAGGTAGGTATATTTGTCCCGTTCGACTGCTGGCGTCAGTAAGTCGGCGTCATAAAAAAAAGGGTCTAAGTGCAATAGGTCTTGGGCTCTCACGCACTAGGCAGATAGATATTCTTTTATGCGATCTACACTATGATGGTTATTCTGTTAATTATTATATAAAAAAAACTGAAGGTCTATTCGGAACGCATCGTTTTGTGTTACCGCCTGTGTCTTACTACATTCTGACTATGTCGTCATATTTCTTGAGAAAAATAGTTTTCTCATGTTCCTTTTTCAAAAAAAAGAATTATTTTTAACGACTTGTAAGGATACGAGTTGAACGTATCAGCCGTGACAAATGGTTATTTTGGAAAGAAAAAGAATTAGATACAGTAATTATACACGCCGGAAGGCAATCAGAGTATCGAACATATTCAGGTGTTTACTTAGATGGCTACCGTAAAGATCCTACAAATAACTCGGAATATGCTTATCAATTTCATGGGTGCTACTGGCATGGTTGTCCCAACTGCTTTCCACACAATAGAGATAAATTCATTCATAAATTATCGAATGAAACATTAAATACAAGATACACAAACACACTTGATATCCGGAATAGAATACAAAACGATGGTTATATACTAGAAGAAATATGAGAATGTGAATTTTTAGCCTTAAAAAAATCAAACCCTGAAATTATGAAGTTTATAAATTCTTCAGAATTTTTGTCATATAAACCTTTAGATCCGCGTGATGCATTTTTTGGAGGTCGTACAGGCAATACAGCGATTTATTATGAATGTAATGAAAATGAAAAAATAAATTATGTTGATGTGTGTTCATTATATCCGTATATTTTAAAAACTGGTGTATACCCTGTGGGGCATCCTACAATATATTTTGGCGAAGAATGTAATTTGTTCATTCAAAATAATAATGATATAAATCATGTAGAAGGCCTGATAAAATGTTCAATTTTACCGCCAGGACAATTGTATCACCCTGTTTTACCTGTAAAATCTCACGGTAAACTTATGTTCCCGCTTTGTCGAACGTGTTGTGACACTATGAATCAAGATGATTGTGAGCATACAGACGAGGAACGCGAGTTAATAGGTACATGGGTTACGTGCGAATTAAAAGAAGCATTGAAACACGGTTATAAAATTAATAAAATAAATGAAACATGGCATTATACATGTACAAAATATGATCCTATAACTAATGAAGGGGGAATTTTTACAGATTACATAAATCCGAGTTATAAGCAAAAAACAGAAGCATCGGGTTACCCTTCAGAATGTATTACTGAAGAACAAAAGCAAAAATTTCTTGATGACTTTTATGCAGTGGAACGTATACGGTTAGACCCACAAAATATAGAAAATAACCCCGGGTTGAGGGCTTTAGCAAAAATTATGTTAAATTCATTGTGGGGTAAGTTTGGTCAACGTGAAAATATGAATCAATGTGAAATAGTACGAGAAAAAAGTAGATACGATGAATTAATGTTCAACCCGCGAATAGAAGTTACATCGGTCTTTGATGTGACTGAAACAATAATGATTATTAACTGGCGTTATCGTAATGACGATTTTGAATCCTCACCGAACGTCAATGTTGTTATCGCTGCATATACAACAGCTCAAGCACGTCTCGAGCTATTCAAATATCTCAGTATACTTGGCGAGCGTGTATTATATTACGATACAGACTCAGTCATCTATAGAAGTACTTTAAATTCAAATGAATACGAACCACCGACAGGCAATTTCTTGGGAAATCTGACAAATGAGTTAACTAGTTATGGTACAGGTAGTTTCATAAAATCTTTTGTGTCAGGAGGCCCTAAATTTTATGGATACCGTGTGAAAAATCCTCAAACTGGTCAAATTTCTGAATGCTGAAAAATAAAAGGTATACGCCTAAATTCTAGTACAAATAATAAAATAAATTTTGATGCAATATGTAAACTCATACGAAAAGAAATAGATGATATAAAAATTAATACACGTTCTATAAGACGTACGAAAGACCACCAGGTAATATCGCGTGACGAAATAAAAACTGTAACTGTAACTTCAACTAAACGACGATGGGTTAGTGATAGTATATCATATCCTTATGGTTATAAAAGACAAAGAAATTCATAGTTGTAATATATAATTTTATAAAAATAAAAATAAAAAAAAAAATAAAAAATGTATTCAATTATTCAAGCTCATGTTAAAAATTGCTGTAGTGTAAATATTTTTAAATAAAAATATACTCTTTAAAATACGTTTAATTATTTAAAAAAATTAATAAGTGTTTCGAGTCCCCTGTGGACCCCTTTTTTGTTCCCCTAATCCTATAAATAGATGTCGTTTAATTTTTTTTTCATCGTTCTACAATACGTTTTTGCACAGTCAATATCATCATGTCGCGTAATTCAGCTTCTGAAAATTTACGTAAATTTGGTGAAAAGTATTCATCGTCGTCGTCGTCGTCGTCCTCAAGTAGTAATAAGTATACACCAGGAAGTTTGAATGGTGAAAAGTACAGTGGTTCCGGGAATGGTGGTAAATACGGTGCCATAGGTAGTGAACGTAAAAAAAAATAATGATATGGATGTACGTTGGAAACATCCATTTACAGCTATTGTGTGTGGCCCTACGGGTTGTGGGAAAACTGTTTTTGTTAAAAGGTTTCTCAAAGAACTCGATCAAATTGTAGATATTAAGTTCAATAAAATAATTTTTTACTATGCAGAGTGGCAGTCAGGATACACTGATTACATTAACATAGACTTTCGTGAAGGCTTACCAAACTCAAATGACTTTACTAATGACAATTTACCAAAATTAGTGATTCTTGATGATTTAATGCGAGAAGCAGCAAACAGTGGTGGCGCTGCTGTAATTGATCTTTTTACTAAAGGTAGTCATCATAGAAATTAAGGTGTTATATTTATTTCACAAAATTTATTTCATCAAGGAAAAGGTCAACGGGACATTTCATTAAATACAAATTATATCATAATTTTCAAAAATCCACGTGACAGAGCCCAAATATTACATTTTGCACGGCAAATTTATCCGGAAAATTCTAAATTTCTACAAGAGGCATATTTTGATGCTACATCAAAACCGCACGGTTATTTAATGATAGATTTGAAGCAATCAACACCTGAAAATTGTCGTATACGTACATGTATTTTTCCCACTGATCCTTATAATTACGTTTATATACCTAAAGATATAAAAACAGGTCATACTGACGATTTGGTACCAGTTGTGCGGATGTAATGGCGCGAATAAGACATAAATCACCTAAAAAATCTCTCGGTAAGAAAAATATCGCTCTACTACACGCTATTTGTTTTGCATCACCGAAGCAACGTCAAGCATTATTACGTCACGCTGATCGTGATCTTATTAGATCTATTTGTGAATGTGCGTTAAATATTTGTCGCGGTAACGTTACTTTAAAACCCGAGGAAAAAAAAAATTGAAAAAACATAAGACTGTTATTCGCAAATTAAGTCAAAATTTAAATCCTGTATCACGAAAACGAAAAATTATCAACCAAAAAGGTGGAGCATTTTTGCCTTTATTGTTAGCACCAGTTATTAGTGCACTTATTTCAAAAATAATTTAATGGAACATGCGAGGAAAATGGTACTTGTACCCCAAGAAAACTTGGAGAAGGTACAAAAACAGAAAAATGATTCTACTAAAGCCAGCAATACTGAAGCTGCTAGTCAAATTCTTTCTCAATTGGCTCGTCAAATATTACCGTCTTCTCAAACGCCAGGTACGCCTTTAACACGTTCAGACGCTGAATTGACAAATATTTTAAATTCACCTTACAATAATGACTCTGATAAAAAATGGAAAGCCTACAATGAAGCATTAAGAAGATTTTTATTTTTTATTGTAAATCCAAATGGTTCAGAAACGTTGTTGGAGAAAACAAAAGACGAATATTCTACGAATACCGACTATACAACTTCTGATGATTCTCATAATGCTTTTGAACCAAATACAGTATATTCAAAGCAAGCTATTTTAGATAAAGTACGTAAAAAACATCGACAAAATGCTAATGCATTGATAGACTACCTAAATATAAGCGGCAGTAAACGTATTAAATGGGACAACCGTGGTGCTGTTACTATCGATGGTAAAGAAGTACAAGGTGCAAACATTGTGGATTTAGTCAATGACGCCCTCAGGTTCAATAAAACTTTCAAAGCAGTAGGAAGACACGAGTTTAGTCAACTACTTCAAGATATAAATACACCACAAACATTGGTTGGTAACAAAATTTTTTTGAATAGAACACCTACAGCGACGCCTACAACAACACCAGGTGTTCCAAGAACGCCGCATACATTATTGAATAATAGCGATCTTATAACCGAAGATGAGGATGAGGATACACCATCCAATACTTCAGTGACAATACCACAAAATGAAACACCACACCAACCATTGCGTTATTCAACAAGAAGTCAAACAAAAAAAACGGGATGGCTGAGTCTACGTTAAATTTTGAACAATCGTATTATGATGTAGAGCGACCTACAGGTTATACAGGTGGGACGAATCTTTTGAAAAAATTTAAAAATAAAGTACCACAAGAAGATATTAAAAATTGGTTACAGGCTCAAGATACTTATACACTTCATAAACCAATTCGTTATAAATTTCCACGGTTACATTATGATGTGTCAAATATTGATGATGTTTGGGAAGCCGATCTCGTTGATTTACGTTCATTAAAAACTTATAATGATAATTATTCTTATATACTTGTAGTAATCGATGTATTAAGTAAATATGTATGGGCTGAACCATTAAAAGATAAAACTTCATTATACGTAGAAAATGCATTTAAAAAAATTTTTTCTGAAAGTAACCGCCAACCTGTAGTTTTACAAAATGATCGCGGTAAAGAATTTGTAGCCAAAAATGTTCAAGATTTTTTGACGCAACGTAATATTAAGTTTCGAGTCGCACGTAATCCTGATGTTAAAGCCGCTGTTGTTGAACGTGTAAATCGTACAATAAAAGAACGTATGTGGCGTTATTTTACTCATAAAAAACTAATCGTTACATAGACATACTACCATTACTTATAAAAGCTTACAATAATACACGACACTCATCGACGAAAATGACACCTGTGTCGGTAACGCTGGAAAATGTAAGTGAAGCGCGTAATAATATAATATCAACTTTTAAACGAAAAAATACCAATAATAAACGTAAAAAAATTCATCCCTTTAAATATCGTGTAAATGATTTAGTACGAATCAGTAAAACAAAAGCTACGTTTGAGAAAGGTTATGAAGCAAATTGGACTAAAGAAGTTTTTAAAATTAAAAAAGTTAAACGACGTCAATTATTACCTATTTACGAGTTATGTGATTTAGAAGGTGAAGACATTGATGGGTTTTTTTATGAACAAGAATTAACTTTAGTGAACAAAAATATTAACGAAGAAGAATTTGTAATTGAACGAATTATCAAAAGTAAAGGTAAAGGACGTAATAAACAAGTATTTGTCAAGTGGTTAGGTTACCCCGATAAATTTAATTCTTGGATACCTGCTACAAATGTAAAATGACAAATCCTACGGACGAATTTACAATGATTTCACCTAGCGACAGTAGTATGGAATATTTTCCATCTAATACAGCATCTAGATTTACAACTTATTTACCACATCAAATTGAATTAACTGGTAAATGGGTTATGGCATTAACTGAAATACAATATCCATGTAATTTTTTACACATACGTGATCATAATGATTCATATGCTGCTTTTATTGGTGGTTATGAAACAGAAGAACAATTACGAAAAACAGGACAGCATAACGTAAAACGCGGTATTTATCAGAATCCTGATGATTTTATGTGGGCGCTCAATCGTATACCGACTATAAAATTTCATTTTGAATTTCATTACAATTCAAGAAACGGATACGTTACTATACGCAGATACTGTAGAAGGGACGAGTGTAAAGATAAAATTCATTTATTAAATTTGTCACCGAAAATATGGACAGTGTTGGGTTTCAATGGTGCGGCCATTGGTATTGAAGGCGTTCCTTTTCCAGACTTACAACCAGAGGACTACGAAATAATAGGTGAACGGCCTATGAGCTTAGCTCGTGCGCTACCTGAAAATTTTTTCATCTATTGTGATGTTTGTGCACCCTACGTCACAGGTGATATACAATCGTCATTATTACGTATAGTCCCATTTAATACAGCAACTAAATATGTATATGGTAGTATACGCTCAACTAATTTTACACCTGCAAATTATATACCACTATTACAATCATCATTTAGAACAATTGAAATAGATATAAGAGACGGTAAAGGTAATCTTATACCATTTGAATACGGGCCATTAAACGTAACACTTCATTTTAAACGCGATGATTAGTGATTGAAAAAAATGAATCATTACGTTGAATATTATCAAGTACAGGCTGGTGGAGGTTACACTGAAAAATATAATCGGTTCGGCCGCGTATACGTAGGTGCACCTTACCAGCGCGGTCACGGTATTGGTGCTTTTTTGGGTGGTTTATTTCGGCGCGTATTACCATTTTTGGGTAAAGCTGCTCGTGTTGTCGGTAAAGAAGCACTCAATGCGGGGTTAAATGTTGTTAGTGATGTTTCAACACGCCGTATACCACTGAGAGACGCCCTAGAACATCGTTTGACGGATGCTGGTTTGAATTTAAAACGTAAGGCCCAAGAAAAAATCGATAAAATAATGACAGGCTCCGGTTATAATTATAATGACAGCAGGGAAGTTATTCAGTCTCGTTTGAAGCGCCAACGCGTACGCAAGCGTGCTACCCGTAAGAAAAAAACACAAAAAAAACGTACTCAAAAATATCGTAAAAAGACAATCAGTAAAACAAGGAAAAAAATTAAAAATAAAATTAAAAAATTAAAACAAAAAAGTGGTTCCAGAAAAAAGAAAAAGCGTTCAGTGCAAGATATTTTTGACAGTAATATATAATAATGGCTTTTTTACATTCTCATTCAAGCGAGTGTGCCAAGTCAGAATTGGACTTATTTACTATACCACCAACACAAACAAGCATCGAATATTCACAATGGACGCACTACAATCCAGTTTCTTCAATAACAGACGACTCGCCCATTGAATTTGTTATACCTGGGCATGGTGATGAATACATCGATTTACCTCATACAATGTTAAAAATACGAGCACAAATAATTGCTGCTGACGGTACTCATGCTGCGGCCGATAAAGTCGGTCCTGTAAATAATTTATTACACTCAATGTTCAATCAAATTGATGTATTTTTCAATCAAAAATTAATTTCACCGCCTAATAATGCATATGCTTACCGAGCATACATTGAAACATTATTAAATTACAGTAGTGATGCGAAGAATTCACACTTAGGTTTAACATTGTGGTCTAATGATACTAGCGGAGCGTTTGATCATCCTGTAGGAGGTATTAGTGAAAATGACAACAATGTTAGTAACAAAGGTCTAGAAGAACGTGCGGGGATTACTAAAAACGGTGCAAAATTTGATTTACTTGGGCATCTACATTGTGATATTTTTAATCAAGATAAATTTTTATTAAACGGTGTAGAAATGCGGTTACGTTTAGTACATACAAAAGATTCATTTCGTCTTATGGACAGTACAAATAAAAATTACAAAATACATTTACTTGAGGCATCACTTATTGTAAGAAAAGCTAAACTAGCGCCAGGTATACTTTTGGGTCACGCCAAGGCTTTGTCACAAACAACGGCAAAGTACTCCCTGACGCGTGTTGAAATAAAATCATTTGTGTTACACGCAGGTATTTTAAGTCAAACAATAGATAATGCTATATTAGGGCAGCTACCTAAAAGAGTAATTATTGGTTTTGTTGATAATCGTGCATACAATGGTGACAGAACATTAAACCCTTTTAATTTTGATAATCATGGTATCAACTCTTTTTGTCTTTATGTTGACGGTAAGCAAGTACCAGGTAAAGCATTACAACCACAATTTTCTGAGAATGATTATTTAGAAGCCGAAGCATACAACACCCTGTTTACCGGCACGGGCATACATTTTTCTGACAATGGTAACAACATTACACGAAAAAATTACTCCAAAGGATATTGCTTGTTCGCATTCGACTTGACGCCTGATCTATCTGCTCATTTTGCTACTCACTGGAATCTTGTTAGAAACGGTAGCCTAAGAATTGAAGTACATTTTGATAGAGCAACTACTACGAGTTTAAACTGTATACTTTATGCTGAGTACGATAATATACTGGAAATTGATTCTTCCCGCCAAGTAATAGTCGACTACAATGGATAAAAAGAATATGGTTAAATGCAGAGCAGTCAGTTAGCTTGGAAATTTCGTGAGTGTAATATCTATCTATCCTTTTTTAGTTGGTGTGTGAGTGAATAAAAATATTATAAAAATGACTCATCATTTAAACGAGCTGATTATAGACATACAAGGTTTGGCCGGACCCGATGGTTTATTTATACCAAAAGAAATAGCTATACTACCTGTTATAGGCAGACATATAGGCCATTGGATAATAGGACCACCGTTACCAAAAAGTGCTTTAAGTACAAAAGTTTGTAGGCGTAATTTCTGGCTAACGACATTTTATCATCGCTTAGACTGGTGTCAAGGGACAACGCCCTTTGAATCTCTCAAGTCTTTGTTATTTGAAGCTACAACGAATACGGTATTGATATACGTCTGTGGTGAAGAAAAAAAAAATTTCTTACAAACAATTATTTCAAGACCTGTTATTGACTTGGAAAAATATTGTCCGCAATTTTACACGCTACCTTTAAACAATTATTTGTGCTTTTATCACGGTGAAATAAAAAAGAATACAAAGCATGAGTATTCATGTGCACTTCATAATGCCTTCAAATTAAAAGCATGGATTGAAAATAATATTTTAACTGGGGAGTTAACATTAACAGACAAATTTGATGATATAAAAAATGACGAAGACGAACACTGGATAAATTATTTTACTGCAGGTGAGAATAAAAAAAAAAATATTCAAGAAATTAAACCAGCACCCCCACCGAGGACAACATCAAAAAATTCTAGACCTAAATCAATCGTGATACCGATGTCAGGTAATACAGTACAACCATCTAATAATTGTGCTAGTAGTGCACCACCAACGTATTCACCGCCACCGCCATCTTACCAAGAAGGGGAGGACGTGTGTGGTAGAAACAGCGACGTGTGTGTTAGAGGCAGCACTGTAATTCGTAAAAACGTCGGGTCGCTAGTAGCGACATCACCGCCGCCATCTTATCAAAAGGGGGAAGACGTGTGCAGTAGAAGCAGCAACGTTTAATGAACACGTCAGAGTTACTTGAAGTCTTACCGAATACGAATGTCACGGTCGGCGGTGTTTTCGCCGCAGACGAAGTACCATGGGTGTGGACAAGACCATGTGCACTCATTTGCAACACAGACGATCATACAAGACCCGGAACCCACTGGGTCGCAATACATCTTAGTCAGGATGGGCGAGGATTCTACTTCGACAGCTATGGATTACCACCGTTTGATGAGCAAATCACACATCGCTTTACGAGAAATTGCCGAACATATACGTGGAACCGCGTCCAACTTCAAGATCTATCAAGCAATGTTTGTGGGCACTACTGCATTGTTTTGTTGCATTGGCTTAGTGATGGTCGTTGTTACGAGTCGCTACTTAAAAAGTTTGGAAGAAGTACAAAAATAAATGATCAAATTGTTGTGAAAATGTTCCGTGCCATTATTAAAAATAAGTATAATAAAAAGTGTTCATTGTCATCGAGTTCAAGTATTCAAAATTGTAAAGAAAAAACACGTAAGAAGTCTTTTTAGTACGTAAGCAAATGTAACCTTTTTTTTTTTTTTTCTTAACTATACGCACTCATTACTTGTATGATTTTGGGTTTTTTTTGTTTTTTTTAAAATGCACTTGATATATATAATTTTTTTTTTAACTATTTTTTTTTCTTTTGTTTTTATATTCCAGTAGTATTAAATATCTATTTTTTTTTGTTTTTTTTCATCAGCATTAAATATATAATTTTTCAGTTTTTTATGTGCCTGTAACACACACACACACACACATATATATATATGTATGTATGTATGTATGTATAATACCTAATCATATTCGAAAAACGTTTTTTCTTCAAAAAAGATTGTAGGCGAGGCTACGAACCCATGGAACACAGTGTAAACGTTTTAAATCGATGTTTAAACTGTATCCATCGGCTCGCAGCCACGACTACAATCTTCATTTTCATTCTTTAAAAACCTAGTTTTATTTCAATGAGTCACCCTTATTGATTCATAAAAAACGTTATATGACACGCGCAGCGTCCTTCTTAGGGGCCACAAGTATTAGACGAACATACTACTGAGAGAGTCACACTACCATTCAACTTCCAAATATTTTCTAGTCCCCTGATATTTGTTTGCATCATTTTTTAACGAACACAAAAGCTGGTGACTCATAAAAACATCTGTGTTTATAAAAGTACGATACTAGGCGCCCTCTTTAAAAATATTGAAGATAAAAAAAAAAATATTTTTCGAATATGATGGATAAAAATATTATAAATAATACTCTAAAAAATTATTAAAAAATGTAAAAAAAAATATAAAAAAGTAAAAAATATTATAAAAAATGTAAAAAAATATTATAAGAAATATTATAAAAAAAAAATGTAACCAATAGACGTAAGAAATAATTGTAAAACTTTTATAGAAATATTATAAAAAATGTAACCATTAGACATAAGAAATATTTGTAAAAAATTTGTAATAAAAAAATAAAAAGACACTGGGGTATTCTCCCACGCACGCTTTTCCGATCGATGGCGTCTGGCCCAGTCCCCCTCCCCCCCGAGGGGGACGAGGGCCCCAGACACCATTGTTCGAGAACAATAGCGGCGGGGAGAATACCCTAGTAACTACTGTTGTATACAGATATAGTCTCTAACTCTGACAGCCCAAGCTCCTGGACGAAACTCCTTAGATAAACGGCTTCCTTCGTAGATTCAGCAATAATCACATACTCAGCTTCTGTGGAAGACAGCGCCACAGATTTTTGCTTTTGAGATTTCCAGCTTATTACAGCATTCGATAGCATAAAAGCATATCCAGTATAGGATGTGCGATCCAGGATGCACTTTCTCCAATCCGAATCAACGAACCTCGTAACACCATCTACAGATTTGGAATATCGCAGACCATAATCAATAGTGCCTTGGGGGTAGCGTAAGACACGCTTAGCAGCGCCCAAATGGACGTCAGTGTAACAGTTATTAAATTGTGCGAGTTCACTGACAACATGAGAAATGTCAGGTCGTGTAGCAACAGCAGCATACATCAGCCCACCAACAAGTTCACGATATGGGCATTTAGCTTGATTTTCACTGTCGTTCTTGATCAGTCTTGTTCTAGGTTGAATAGGAATATTCAACGGATTTGCTTCACTCATACTGCATTTGTTTAATAAGTCACGCAGATACCCTTATTGATAAATCGTGACACCGTTATCACCTTGATGGATTTCAATACCAACGCAATATTCAGCCTTTCCTAGGTCTATCGCCTAAAATTGCTTGTCGAGTTCTGCTTTGATTTGATGTATCCATGTCAGATTTAGCGATGCTATCAGGACATCATCCACATAGACAGATAATATAAGTATCTTTCCCTCTTTCCAGGAAACATAGACACACGAATCAGCAATCGTAGGCTTCAATCCCAGTTGACGTAATTTAGCATCGAACTTCTCATGCCACTGACGAACCACCTGTTTTAAGTCATACAAGGCCCGTTTTAATCAACAGTTCACTAATCATAGACCTGGTTATCTTGGCAATTGGCCCGTTCCGTGATTCATTTTGAAGGATATTTTCTATTGTCTCTTCAAATCTTTGGGGCAACTTCATATATATTTCCTCGTTTAGGTTCCCATTCAAGTATGCAGTTGCTATGTCAATCTGATGAATTGATAAGTCATACTTCACTGCCAGGGCAAAAACAAGCCGGATGGACTCAAGCCGGGCGATTGGAGCAAAAGTCCCAACAAAGTCCACACCTGGTTGTTGTGTGAAATCTTGCGCGGCTAGACGAGCTTTTTTCTTCATGATAGTTCCATCAGCAGTGTGCTTATTTGTCAATACATATTGACAGCCAACTATGTTTTTACCCGTTGGCTTATCTATAATATCCCAAGTCCCATTTTTGAGCAAGCTACAAACATCTGAGAATATAACATCTTCCCACTCATTGCAGTGTGAACTGCTCAGTGTTTCTCTAATACTGATTTCAGCACTGAAGGCATAACCAGCTGTATTGACACTTAAATTATTGTCTAACTCGGTGGGACTTGAAACACAGGGCTCAAATATTTTATCTTCAAGATCATCAGAAACTACAATTTCTGGTAGTTCAACTTGATCCTTTTCCTGATCATCCGTCAGGGATTGGCTTTGGATGCTTGTACATCGTGCTTGAGAGCATACTTTGGATCGACGACCACGTTTGCCAGTTTTTGCGAGTCTAGGTCTACCTCTTCCTCTTTTGTACATGTCACTGTTCCCCTCACCATGTACCATTCCATCGTCGTCAGATTCTGATAACCGATCATTTGCCACCTCAGTATCTCTATTGATTATAGATTCACAGTCGAGTAACTTTGTGGCTCCACTCTTAGTTGAACTCACGATAATATCTTCTCCCTCGTTCACCCCCATGGTCGACCTCAGGAATTTCACATCTCTGGTGATGGTAATTTTTCTACTCTTTGGCATCCAGATTCGATAGGCCTTCGCTTCATCTGAATAACCCACGAATACTTTTTCATCTGATGGAGATTAAAATTAATTCTTATTCTGCTCCTTATTCAGTACAAAGGCTCGTGATCCAAATATTTGTAGGTGTTTAAGGTTAGGTAACTTACCAGTCCATAACTCGAATGGTGTTCTTCCATCGAGGGTTCGTGACGGACAACGATTTCGAAAGTAATTTGAAGCACATACAGCCTCAGCCCAAAAAGAGGATGGCAAACCAGACTGCAAGATCATGCACCTGGCCATTTCCACCAGCGTGCGGTTTTTCTTCTCAGACACACCGTTCTGCTGAGGTGTGTAAAGAGCGGAAAATCTTCTCTTTATTCCATGGGTATTAAGATAAGCACTGAATTCCTTGGAACAATATTCGGTTCCGTTGTCGGTTTGCAAGGCCTTGATCCGACCACCGGTTTGATTTTCAGCTAGGTTTTTGAATGTCTGGAACGCTTGAAACATATCACTCCGCTTCTTCAGGATATACACCTCACTCCAACGTGAATAATCGTCGATGAAATTGACGAAATATTTGCCGCGTTCATTTGACTCCGTTCTCATTGGCCCACATATGTCGGAATGTATGATGGCCAACAATTCATTACTCTTGGAACATCTTTTGGAAAATGGTTGAGTTGCTAGCTTGCCTTCGAGACATATAACACAAGGAGATAGCACTTCACTCCCTTGAAATTTAATTCCTGATACTGCTTTGCTTTTCACCTTGGCTAGTAGGTCATTGGTATTAAGATGACCTAAACGCTCATGCCAAGTTTGAATGCTAAAATTAATGGGTCCATTTGAAGAAGAAGTCCCAGCAAACTCTGAAGGCTGGCATAAATAATATAAGTCGCCTACTCTGTCAGCCACTTGTCGGATACTCCCGAAAATCATCGAAATTCGAATTTTTTATTTCAAAATTTCTTCTTTCTCGTAGCAGCAATAGTTTAAATTTGTAAAATCATGACTGTGCTGAAGATTTGAGCCCAAAATTCAAATATTTAAACGGCGCTCAAGAATTTTGAATATTAACTGATAATATGTAACTAATAGTTGAAATTAGTCGGTGTATTTTTTTGTAACTTAATTATTGTCATTTCAGTAAAATATAACTTTTGCATAACCAAAAATATACAGGACAGTCTTGAACAATAAAATTTGGTAAGTTTTGTATAAGCAAAAAAACCTGTGAATTCAATTAAAAAATAAAAATGTATGTAAATAACTTATAATTTCTGTTTCTCGGGTTATATTTTTATTCATTGTCATGCTAATAGATGGTGAAAAAATCGAGAAGCTTTATTTTTAATATTTAAAGGTCGCTCGAAAACTTCCAAAAGACAGCACTCGGAAACATTTAAAATTGTTAAGCGAGGTTTAAATATTTGAATTTTGAGCTTAAATTTTCAGCGTAGTCATGATTTCACAAATATAAACTATTGCTGCCACGGGAAAGAAAAAATTTTGAAATAAAAAATTCGAATTTCGATCATTTTTGATATTTTCAAAATTTGTGAGCGACCTCTTAAAAATTTTTTATCAAGCTAATTTTTAGAGAGGCTTCTTAAAACATCGTAAACCAACAAATTTTCATGAGAGACTCGAATGAAAAAAATAGTCGGTTTTTTTGCGCCACCCTAGTATGTATGTATGTATATATATTAGGGTGCTTCATTTCAGAGCAACATTTTTTTTTTTAAGTGCATTTGGAAAAAATCATAGTTCAACACAAAAAAAAAATTTTCGCGCGAGAAAAAAATTTCATGTCGATTACAGACCTAGCTCATTGAAAAATTTGATTTTCCCATTTAAATAACACGGGAAAAAATTTTTTTTTAGATTTAAGTATTGTTAACTCTTTAACAAATTAATAAATCGAATAGACTAATACACATTTTTGTAGGAAATTGAACGCTCTACAAAAAAGGTCTCTTATCATTTTTCGATAAATTTACTTGTTCAAAAGTTATTAGAGCTCGAAGTGAAGTTGGAGATCTTTTTACTTTCACGGCGAAACTATCAGACTTATCACAAAATGTTGTAGTTTCTTGTTTGTTGAAAATTCTCTTCTCTACAAATTATTATCAGTAAAGTTTTTTCGAATTCCGCATTGTTTTCTGTTTATATTTATTTTAATTACAAGCTCTTAAAAAAGTGGTTTTGATCTATTTCAAGAGCCCGACATTAAAATGGTAATAACTAGAAAACAATGCAGAATTTGAAAAAACTTTACTGATAATAATTTGTAGAAGATAAAATTTTCAACAAACAAGATCCTACATCATTTTGTGATAAGTCTGATAGTTTCACCGTAAAAGTAAAAAGATCTTCATCTTTACTTCGAGCTCTAATAACTTTTCAACAAGTGGATTTATCGAAAAATGATAAGAGACCTTTTTTTTAGAGCGTTCAATTTCCTACAAAAATATGTATTAGTCTATTCGATCTATTGATTTGTTAAAGAGTGAACAATGCTTGAATCTGAGAAAAAAAATTTTTCCCGTGTTATTTAAATGGGAAAATCGAATTTTTCAATGAGCTAGGTCTGTAATCGGCATAGAATTTTTTTTCTTGCGCGAAAAATTTTTTTTTGTGTTGAACTATGATTTTTTCTACATGCACTTAAAAAAAAAAAATGTTGCTCCGAAATGGAGCACCCTAATATATATATATATATATATATATATATATATATATATTGTAAAATTTTAAACAAAATTCAAATATAATTCGACGCCGACACGTGGTCACTTGATTTGTAATCCGTACATTATTATTTTATCCTTACATTATTTCTTTAATAATGTAAGGTTATGTTATTTTGACAGCTGTCGTATTTTGACTTGGCCGATCACGACTGTTTGAATACTTTCCCGCGTCAAGTAAATCAATTCCTTCGTTCAGTTGGCAGCGTGGTACGAGAAGGATCCGAGACTCAAACGACTACTACTAAATATAATAGTCATAGTAATAGGTTGATTAGTAATTAAGTTAGTTTAAGTTGGTAATCTTAGGTTAAGATTCAGGTACTCGTTTGCTGGTCACCAGAGCCCAAGAGGACATGACCGAGTCGCTGTCCATCATTCCACGGACCGATTAGGGAACAGCCAATCCCTGCTGAGCGACGAAAGATGGAAATAACCGCTAGCGGAAATGTCCGGATTTGACGTCGGATCGTGATTCCGCCGCCCGGACGATCGAAACCTTCGAACAGCTGAATCAAAGGGCACGAACAGCCAGAACAAAGCATTGTACAGCCGATAATAGCCGGAACCGAGTAATTAGCATTAAATCCGGAGTGACTTCGAGTTGACCGACCATCAAGTGGGAGCTGTAATTGACCGTCATGATGAGAATGATTGCCAGGTTGAGACCCCGTCGAAGCGCCGCCAAGTGAGGAAGCCCTGAACGAGAGGAGGGAACCGGAGAAAGAAAAACAGCCAATGACATTCTGGATTGTACCTCGCTGTGATTGTGACGTTATTTTTATCAGCTTGTGCAATCGAGTATTGTTTAAACCGATTATTGATAAACCAAATTTAACTACGTAATTTCGATATTGTGGAGATCAGCCGACCGAGAATCCGGTTGGATTTAGCCGTAATCGGCGTAGTTATTGACCTTCCCGTTCCTGTGGGATCGCGAGACGCCGTAACCGGCTAGCCTTACCAGTCCATCGACCACGTGGAGCCGGAGAGCATTGTGAACGACGAGACCATCGACCGGTGAGCGAGTGTAGAGATTTGTTTCGAGGAATAACTCGATTTGTCGCCAAGTTAATTTGTTCTATTATTGGGTTTTTTTTTGTGTCAAATACTAAATTCAATTATTGTTAAATCCGATTGGTGCGGGCTGGCAACTCGAGTTATTCCGCTGGTACAGTTTTTTTTGTTGGTTTTTTTTTTGTTTTGTAACTTGCAATTGGCATCGTTTTGGTACCGTATTTGCACGTACGGCTAACATGAGTAATTGAGAGTTACTGTAACATTTGATATCGTTCATTATATTTAGATACTTTATTTGATTATTGTTTACCGCGCATTTCGAGTCTCGTTATCGGCGATTCTATTCGCGTGTTTTCCGAATCTCGGTTATTATTAGTATTACCTTAGTAGTATAATTGTTATTAATTTAGTTAGTTAAAGTAACAGTTGAAGGTCAATTGAAGCATTATCGGCTTAAGCGAGTTACCGACGGTCGACTGTACCTGTAACTTGACATCACATTGCCGTTAAGGCACCATACCGGGTATTATCCGGAGTACAGATTTGGTTGTTATAAAAATTATATCGAGTCAAGCCGTTCACGGTAATTTATAACAAATTGTAACCGACTATTCGTGTGACATTGAATAACATAATTGTTTTTTTGGTTTAATATACGATTCGTTAATTCTGTTACGTCTGACAATTATTTGACGTTAAGTATAAGTGCCTTCCCTATTCCCGATCCGCCACCCTGAGCCGACTTCTTCTGAGCATCGAACTCGGTGATTGATACATCACCTGGCGCCCAACAACTGCAGAAGCCGAACCAGGTAAGCCAAAGAGATTGTGCGGGGATAGTTCGACTGACGGATTCCAGTCGAGCTAAATAACCGGTCACAATATATATATATATATATATATATATATATATATATATATATATATATATATATATATATATATATATATATATATATATACATACATACATATATATATATATATATATATATATATATATATATATATATATATATATATATATATACATACATACATACATATATATATATATATATATATATATATATATACACATATATATATATATATGTAGCGCTTCTACAATAATTACGATCGATCACTTTCGGCAATCTACGCCGAAGATTGATTTTTCCATATTCCGTTTCTACCTCATTCGTAGAGACACTAGAAGATTTCAAGATACACCGCTGAGCTGCGAACACGCGTTCAAGCATTTTCTTTTTGTATACTTTCATTTACTTGTAACGGGTAAAACTAGGGTTTATTTTAAAGTTCGATTCGAAATGGTTAATAATTTGTTGACAAGTTGAAAATGAACCAACAAAACCAGAAAAGATGAAACAGTAAAGAGAGAAAGACTTAAATGCAATGAATTTAATAATTAAACAATATTACTTCAAAACACAAAATATCCTAGGAAGCAATTAGAAAATACACACAACTACCCCTTCTTGCTCGGTTTAGCTCGCCGGAGTCCAGGGTTGAAAAAGGGGTTTTCAAACAAAACAGATAGTATTAATTATAACACTTTAAATTTTATTCAATCACAATTTTACATTGGGTTCATGCCCTTGTTCTACTACCTTTTTACAATAATTGATACTTGATAATTAGACGCGGTTTTGATATCGTTTATTTATACAAATTTACAATATTCAATGCTATTCAAACAACTTTACGCACGGTTTACACGGTTTGCACGGCTTACGCGGTCAATTCACACACAAAATACGTGGACTAGTACACGCGGTTCTACCCTCTCCCGGGTGCGGTAGGGGTGTCTGGTCGACTCCCCCGTCGGCCCTGTACGAGTTCCCCTTCCCCGAGGATAAACGGATGGTCTCCGTCTAGCCCCACCTAAACGGCTAGTTTTACCTACCATCCCTTGGCTGAAGGCCTCAGAGTGGGGACCCTTAAATCTTCCCGAGAATCAAAATTTCGCTTACCTTGGTCCGGTCGGACTCGGGATAGTCGAAGTTCCAGATGTTGTCCAGGGAATGGTCTTCTCTAGAGAACGTCTCGGGAGACTAAGTTGCCAATACCGGCCCTTCCGAGCGCTTTTATTACCTGGGCTATCCGTCACACATACGGAAAGGGATACTTTCCGTCGCCCTCTCACGTTACTCGTGAAAATACGGCGGTCGAGAAATTATTCTAAATCCAAACCGAATAAATCAATGGGAAACTAAAATTACAAAATAATATCTCAAGAGATTGAATTTCTTCTAAGTTTTTGTGCTTCAATATTAAAGAGAATTTAACAAATATAATTTAAATAAATATAAAGTGATTTGAAACGAAAAAGAATGTGTTTAAGCCTTTGAGTAAACATCTAATACGGCGAAATTAGCCATGCGGCTTACAAACTCGCGAGCGATTGGAAAGAAAATGAAAGAATATGCGATTAAAATACTAAGTTAAATTAAACTCTCTCTCATTATTTTTACTTATCCTGTCTTATTTTGTATTTTCTTTCAATCTCCTAAATCTTTTAAACGAATTGTATAGAATTATGTTTCACGTTTTCGGGACTTAGAACAATCCTCGCTTCGGCTCGTATTTTACTCTCTAGGACTTTATAAAGAGGAAAAGAAAAAAACACGCCACAATTTTGTCGTACTATTTTGTTGCGGGTTTTTGTCATTAAGTGCTCTTGGCCCATCGAACAACTAAATACCTGCGTTGGACATCTCGTTGGACCCTCATACCATACACTCGTATAATCGTAATATCACACAAAAATTATTAATAATAATACACAGCCATAGTAAATAATAAATCAACTAGTTATAGTGATAGTTTTTAGTATATTTCATTAGAAATAGATAGTAGTTATAATTTAAGTAATAAAAACATAACAATAGCACCATAGTTTTTAGTTTAGTCATAGTTATAAATAATAATACTAGTTATAAGTCAAAATAGTAATATTCTAGTAAGTAAGTCATAGTCATAAGAAGTAGTATAAGTACAAAGATAGTAATAGTAGTAGACATAGTATATATCACACGTAGTAATAAGTCACAAATAAGAGATAGTCGTAGTTTTAAGTATAACAGTTTATAAGCAAGAGTCTTAAGTAAAACACACTAGTAATAAGTAAATAAACAAAAAAAAAACAATCACAGCAACAAAAACTGGTCCGTACTAACTGGCCCACCATCACATACTCTGTTAATTACGTTGGATAAATAAAACATTTATTTATCATTATTAGTTGGTTAAAATAATTTATTTTAATGCAGTTAAATTTTACCCTTAACTACTAAATTGGTGACCCTGACGTGATCTCTTTTTAAGGGAAGCGTCGAACACATGTATTACACAGTGTATAAAATCTCGCGAGTTCTCGTGTCGTTTTGCCGCGAATATTTTGTCGCGTTGCCGATTAACCCGAAACCGCGATTTTTATTCACAGTTATTTTTGTGTGAATTTATTTTTGAATTAAATAGTGCAGTGATTTTTTTTTCATCATTGTGCAGTTTTTATCTTTTATCACCGCTGGTGCATTGCTGGGCATCTTATGGACGTTATGCCGCATCAGTGTTAATTCGAGGGACCATTAGTGCAAGTCAAGTTGTGATAAAAGTTTTCGCGAGCTGTAATAAAAAATTGTAATTAATTTTTGTGCAGTGTCGCGTATAATTTTTCTTCCGTCGACGGAAATACCACAGAGGATTAGGCCGATACACCGGCAACACATTTCTGAGCCGTGCGTCATTAATAATCTCTCGGTAGCACAGTACCGAATTCCAGACATTGTTGACGGGTGATGTCAGACTCTGAAACCGACAGTGACAAGAAAATAAAATCCGAGTCATCTGATGAAGACACATTCAAATCTAATTTATCGGGATCGTCGTCTTTTATGTCAGTTAAATTAAATATGGCCGTGAACATCAAAGCACCTCAGTTCAGTACGGAGAACCCAAAACTGTGGTTTGGGCAGGTCGATGCGCGATTTTCAACGCACCAGGTAACAACCGAGCCTGCAAAATTCGACCTGGTGATTCCACTGCTCAACACTCGCGTCGCCGCAGAAGTTGAGCGGGTAATTTTCGAGCCCTCTGCGACAACTCCGTACAACGATCTCAAGACGGCTTTGATAAAATGCTTCACGAGATCTGAGGAAGCACGGATCACTCGGCTCCCCGACAGAGAAAGACTTGGTGATCGGACACCATCGCAACATTTACGTCATCTACGTACACTAGTCCCCGCTATTGATGACGCCATCATTAAAGCACGTTGGTTTTCGCACATGCCAAATGAAATTCAAGTATGCCTTGAAGCCATCAGTGACCCAACGCTCGATAAACTCGCCGAGTCTGCTGATCGTATGGTTGAGCGTATATCACTCAAACCTCAAGTTGCCGCCGCCGCTGCAAAATCATCATCATCAACCGCCGAGCACGGCGAGATTGCTGCACTGCGCAGAGAAATTGCGCAGCTCACGAATCAAGTCAAAAACTTGAAAGTTAAACGAGGTCGATCGAGGTCTCGCAGTCGATCACGGTCACGAGTACCAAAGAAGTTTGACCTATGTTGGTACCACTTCAAGCACGGTAAAAATGCCCGATCGTTCGCTCCCGGCTGTAAATGGCAGGGAAACTCAAACGAGAATCAGTAGAGGCGGCTAATGATTCTCAATCGATTTCTCGCCGCCTGTTTATCCGAGACCGAACTACAGGAACGGAATATCTTGTAGATTCCGGCTCTGATTTATCTGTCTTTTCACGTGGTTGGCTGAAATCAATCAGTACACCAATAGGTTATCAATTGTATGCCGCAAACGGCTCGATAATTCAAACCTATGGTTTGAAATCGCTTACATTGAACCTTGGACTTGACCGTGAATTCTCATGGAATTTCATCATTGCTGACGTCACTAAACCGATTATAGGTGTAGACTTCTTAAGTCATTATGACTTATTAGTCGACCTAAAACGCAAATGCCTTCGTGATGGCATCACTGGTTTATTGACACCCGGTAATCCTCACAAAACATCGGCAGTAACTAGTATCAAAGTAGTCGATGGTAATTCCGCGTACATGAAGTTATTGAGAGAATACACCGATATTACACGACCTGACGCTACTCAGCGTCAAACGAAAAAGCATTCAACGGTGCATCACATTCGAACGTCACCTGGACCGCGAGTTTCGTGCAAAGCAAGACGCCTGGCTCCAGACAAGCTGAAAATCGCCCAAGCAGAATTTCGCAAAGTGATCGAAGAGGGCATTTGCAGACCTTCCAGCAGCGCCTGGGCTTCACCACTTCATTTGGCACAGAAGAAGTCCGGAGAGTGGAGGTCATGCGGTGACTACCGACCGCTTAACAATCGAACGCTGATTGACAAATATTCACTGCGTTATTTAGACGACTTTGCCGCATTTTTACACGGTAAAAACATATTTTCAGTCGTCGATTTTGCGGATGCATTTTCCCAAATACCCGTTTCACCGGAAGATGTGCCGAAATCGGCGATAATTACACTGTTCGGACTATTCAAGTTTCGATTTATGACGTTTGGACTTAAAAACGCAGCTCAAACGTTTTAACGATTCATTGACGAGGTCACTCATGACCTGGACTTTGTCTTTTCATATTTTGACGACATATTAATCGTATCCAACGACGAGAAGCAGCACATGGAGCAACTGAAAACCTTATTCGAGCGTCTCCGTGAATACGGACTGGTAATTAACGTACTAAAATGCCAGTTTGGTCTACCGGAAGTAAAATTTCTTGGCCACATCATTACCAAAGATAGAATCAAGCCGTTACCGGAAAAAGTCGAGGCTATTGTCAATTTCGAGCCTTCTACCACCCTAAAAGCTCTTCGTCGATTTCTCGGCACAGTAAATTTTTACAGAAAGTCCATCAAGAACGCTGCAGAAATTCTAGCACCGCTAAATAAAATCTTGGAAGGACCCAAAGTCAAAGGTTCTCATCCAGTCAACTGGATAACAGAACTACAAGAGTCCTTTAAGTCAGCTAAACGAGCTCTCACCGATGCTACATTGTTGGTTCACCCCAAAATCGATGCTGACTGGGCAATATTCACCGACGCATCCGAAATCGGAATTGAAGCCGTTCTGCAACAAAAAGTGGATAACAACTGGCAACCACTGGCATTTTTCAGTCGAAAAGTGCCCCCGTCGATCCAAAAATTATCGACGTACGACCGCGAGTTGAACGCCATCTACGAGGCTGTTAAATACTTTCGGCACGTATTCGAAAACCGGCATGTCACGATCTACACCGATCACAAGCCGCTTCAGCACGCTTACAAACAGCGCACCGAAAGAGCATCACTTTGGCGATTTCGTCGACTTGATTTCATCAGTCAATTCACGACCGATATTCGACATGTGTCGGGTAACGACAATATCATCGCTGACACATTGTCACGTGTCGAAGCAGTATCTACTGCTTTCACGTCGCAAGAACTTGCCGACGCTCAACAAACCGACGATGAGCTTCAGCAGTCGTTACGTCAAACAACTGCTTTGAATTTAAAAACGAATCAACTTGATGATGGACCTGCACTGTATTGTGACACTGCGCCAGGTACACTGTGTCCATACATTTCAGGACTGCTGAGAAGACAAGTGTTCGACTCGCTACACATGCTCGCTCACCCTGGAATTAAAGGGTCTCTTAAAATCGTCTCCAAACGATACGTCGGGCCGTCGATAAATAAAGATTGCCGTGAATGGGCGAAATCTTGCATTTATTGCCAGAAGAATAAAATCGAGAGACACGTGTCATCGCCGATCGCCAGTTTTCAACCTCCAACTGAGCAATTCGAGCACATACACATCGACTTGGTGTCTTTAAAATCGTCTAGAAGCTTCAATCAATGCCTAACGATCATCGACCGATTCACGAGGTTTCCTGAGGCTGTCCCGTTAGCTAATGGAACTGCAGAGTCAGTAGCACATGCACTATTGCTGCAGTGGATTTCACGCCATGGAGTACCGAAACGCATAACTTCGGACCAAAGTCCGCAATTTGAATCGTCGTTATTCCAATCGTTACTGAAAATGTATGGAATAAAATATTTACATACTACACCGTATCATCCACAAGCCAACGGTCTCGTCGAACGTTTATATCGTCAGCTAAAGGCAGCACTTTTGTGTCGCCGAGAGTCATCGTATGACGCATTACCAGCCGTTTTGCTCGGCTTACGTGCTGCTTGGAAGGACGACATTCAGACGACCCCGGCTGAATTAGTGTACGGTGAGCCAATTCGTTTGCCTGGTGAGTTAATCACTCCCAGTAATAAAACTACGCCTCATAGCATTGTAAACACATTAAAACGTCATTTCAGTTCATTGGCATCGGCCGAAATGTCGCGTCACGGCAAGCATTCTCTTTTCTGTTTCAGGAACCTTGGTACTTGCAGTCATGTACTGGTACGAAATAACCAGGTTGGACCATCTTTTACAGTGCCATACGAAGATCCATATCGTGTAATAATTCGACACAGTAAATACTTCATCATCGATTTTCGAGGACGACAAATCACCATTCCTGTGGACAGATTGAAGCCAGTCTACGAAGCAAATTTAGTCGATACAGCGACGATGATAACAACCTTCCCGCAAAATAACACAGCAACCGAGACCCAAAAACGCCGAGTCTGATATAATATTTAAAAATTTACGCTAGTTAAAATTTTTTTTTTTGCATTAAAGTTTTTTTCTTCAAAGTAATAATTCATCACTGTATTATACTCATTAATTTTCTTATTTATTTATTCATATCATTTGTAAATATTTCATTACTTTACTTATCGTGTATTGAATTTAGAAAAAAAATCTGGGCATCGGTTGGCCCTGTGGGCCAGCCCCGTAACTTCCTGCTGTTTTCGAGCTATAAGATCTCGAAAACATTAGTATAAATACATTTTCGAGCTCGAAAATACCTTTGTTTCACTTTTTTATGAGCTTTCCAAGCTCAAAAGAATTACGTATTATATTAATATTAAAAAATTTAGACTCCAAAATAATTAATGAATAAGCGTTTTTTACATATTTATTTACAATTATGTTCAATAATTCGCTTAAAAATAAGTTTACGTGATACGTTGTATCTATATGGTGTAAGTATATCGTGAAATGAGCGAACATAATGATTTTTAAGAAGTCACCTGCAATGACTTGCATAAACAAGAACATATTAGTTTTGAGTTATGTTGTTCAGTAATTATGATGTTATTCAATGAAAAAAGCTGGTACAGATTTTACATTGATTATTCCGTCAACGATATCTCTCGAACGAATTATCTGATTGAGATGTTCTTGGCAGCAATCGAATGCTTTTATCGAGTTCTAGACCTGATTAGATTTTGGAATTGATCGACTCAATAGTTTCCGAAATATTCACAAAAAACGAAAAAAAACGATTTTTTTTCATTCTTCCGTCGACGATATCTCTCGAAGGAATTATCCGATTGAGACGTTTAGGGTGGCAATCGGCGCGTTTCATTGAGGCCTAGAGCTGATAATATTTTGTGAATGATTGGTTAGGTCATTACGATGATATTCGCAAAAAACAGTTTTTTACTATTTCTTTCGTCGACGATATCTTTCGAACAGATTATCCGATTGAGACGTTCTTGGCGTCAATCGAAAGCTTTTATCGAGTTCTAGAGCTGATCAGATCTTGGAATTGATCGATCTGACAGTTTTCAAAATGTCCAAAAAAAACGAAAAAAAAAAAAATTTTTTTTTCGTATTTCTTAAATATCTCAGAGACTATTTGACTAAATGATCTAAAATTTTCTGAAAATCTAAGTTGAGAAAAAATTTTTCAAATGCCGCCAAAAAAATGTAAATCGGTTCATTTATTAAAAAGATATGAGAGGTTCACATCCACACACACACACACACACACACACATACACACATACATACACCCATACAGACATCGCTCTGAAAATGTCTGAGTAGCATCCTCGCACCTTCAAACGTCAACATATGATGAAAACCCGATTTTTGAAAATCGGGGTGAAACCAATAACTTCCCGAATTTTTCGAAAATCGTCGATTTTCTCAGCGGGAAGTTAAAAAAAAAAAAAAAACAAAGGGAGTTCTGTAGCGTTGCTACAATAATTACGATCGATCACTTTCAGCTATCTACACCGAAGATCGATTTTTCCATATTCCATTTCTACCTCATTTGTAGAGACACTAGTAAATTACAAGATACGTCGCTGAACTGCGAACACGCGTTTAAGCATTTTCATATTTTGTATACTATCTTCAACTGTGTTAATTACGTTGGATAAATAAACCATTTATTTATCATTATTAGTTGGTTTAAATCATTTATTTTAGTATAGTTAAATTTTACCCTTAACCACTAAATATATATACATATATATATATATATATATATATATATATAGATATATTTTTACGTAATAGAACCGACTTTTCAGGACACGATTGCGTCTACAATTCTCATCCGATCTTGATGAAACTTTTTACACTTATTTCATGTGTAATTACCCCGGTTAAGTTCGAAGATGGGCAGAATTGGTTAATTAGTTTCGAAGTTATGACTGTTTAAAATTTTAACGTTTTTTCGAATAAAACAGTTTTTAATCACTTTTAAAGTCAATACAACTTTAAAACTAAAACTCATAGATAATTTCTGTAAAAAGTGTTTTATAGCTTGACTAATAAGCTTTAATTTGTGACCTTAAACTTTATATTTAGACCATTTCTTCTAATAATTTGATAGCCTTGAAAATTTTAATAGAATTAAAAAATGTTGAAAATATGGTATTCATTCCATATAACTTATGCTTGTCCCATTATAATCCAGTTTCATCAGTTGTATTCTATTGTGCACAAAATAACCTGTAAATTTCACAGCTATTTTATATTTTAAAAGTGTTTCTTTTATTATTTATAATGTATAAAATGTACCTCTCATCCCAATGATTATCACTGGTCTTGTCATTACGATAGCGCCCACAGTTTTTATCAGACATTAATGAAATTTCTTATACTTATCCTATAGACGATTACCTTGATTAAGTTTAAAGATGAACTTAATCGTTCAAATAGTTTTGAAATTATGGCTGTTTGAAATTTTCATGATTTTTCGTAAAAATCAGTTTTTAATTACTACTAAAGCTTATAAAACTTTAAAACTATTATTCATAGACGATTTCCGTAAAAAGTATCTAAAAGCTTGTCTAATAATCGATAATTTATGACCTTAAGCTTTATATTTTAACCATTTCTTCCAAAAATTTGATAGCCTTGAAATTTTGAATGGAATCAAAAAATGTTGAAAATATGGTTTTCATACCACATAACTTATGCATTTCCCAATATAATAAAATTTTGTCACGTGAATTTCATTGTGAACAAAATAACCTGTAAATTTCACAGCTGTTTTATATTTTAAAATTATTTCTTTTATTATTTATGATGCTCCTAGCGTACCTGTACGTCCTAAAAGTATACCTAGTCTTACCATTGTAACAGCGATTACAATTATGATCTAATACTAATCGAATTTTCAATACTTCATTTATGTGAAGGTTAGTTTGGGAAGTTACCCATATAATGTTATGTCAAGTCAACTATCTGAAGTTTTCTATCGAACATAATCGTTATTCTTTTCCACTCTCACTTTTAGAAAACGAGTTCAATTTCATGTCATGACTATACACAAACATATATCTCAAGATGAGTATGTATTAAACGATTTCTTCATATCGATGAATTGAAAAATTTACCTTCCATGTCGGCTACTGAATGGCCTTTTTTTGTAATGTCAGCTGTTTTAGCAAAGATGCCTCCCTAGCTGGTCCTAAAGATGCGAAAATTGAGTAAAGTTATTCCCAGACTTCTCGAGAGGTCACACATCCACGTATTTGTTTGAGCTCAGCTGGGCTAATTGATAGCACGAGATCAGCTTTGGCCTTTTGGTCTTTCATGATCCATTCACTTTGTGCAGTTGTCATCATGGTTTGTTGCGCAGCATCGCCGGTTGGATCTGGTGGTTTTGGTCACTGCTCATTTCACTGCTCACATAACCCCAGGCATCATTCTTTATGAGTAACGCCTCTGCTTGAAGGCACCAGGTGTCATAATCATCCTTTGTCAGCATCTCCAATGTCGTGGAATTAACAATTCTCGTCAACATCCTCCGTAAAAACAAATTTTTTTTTTTTCTTGAATACACGTGGTCGATGTACTTTAACCTCACAATTTCCTTTGAATGACTTTACTTCAAATATAAGTTATTTAATACGTAACTTGGCCCATAACTTGTTGGATGAGGGAATAAGCAGGACTCAGAGTAAGCTCAAAATAATTAACAAGATGATTAAATACACGATGCTGTTGGATTAATTTATCACCAAAAGCAAATATTCTTACGTAGAGCGAGATGTAGGTGAATAGAATAAAAAAAAGAGCCATCCGGCCTTACCCGGAATGGAAAGATAGATTTCTTATATATGTAAATACAATAAAGCTACAATAGTGTAATTAATACTTTTTTTGTCAGCTTAAACATGAATTTCAAGGAAATGGGTTATGCCTTATTATTTAGAAGTTATTAGACGACTAAGCTGCAAAAATAAGCTTTTTGTATTTTTTGTGAAATTTTTTTTATCATCAAATTGTTAGAAAAGATGTTTCCAAAAATCAAGTATTGCAGTAAAAATTAAAGCTAATCGTTCAAATTTTAAGATACTTTTTACAGAATTGAATTATCATTTTCGGTTCAAAAGTTATTTAAGGATAAAGCCAGAAAATTCATTTTTATGAAAATTAAAAAAAAATTTCAAACACCCACAACTTCTCAACTAATCGACCGATTGGGCTCATCTTCGAACTTGATCAAGGTAATCGTCCAATAAATAAGTGTATAAGATTTTATTAAGATCCGTTAAGAATTGCGGACGCTATCGTGATGACAAGGTGCGTTATATTGTATATATATATATATATATATACATACATACATACATACATAAATTTTTGAGCGGATGGTATTTTTTGACTCTACAAAGTAAAATAAGATATATGGTGGCAACGTTTTTGATAATTCGATCATGAGGGTCTCTGCAATAGGCCGATTTCTAAAGAAATCTTCTTAAAAAGGTATTATCGGTATTATAGGAAAAAAGAATGATAACTTATCGAAGTACGCGAATTGAATAGAAATAGATATTTATATTTTCAGCATAGATCCTCTTTTTTCCGAGCCTACGTTTGTGTGCGTAACATGTCAGTTGTCATGAGCAAAAAAAAGACATTTGAACAAAGCCGATATTAACCAAAGATTAACGGAGGCTACTGAAATACTACTCTGCAGTTTAGAGTAAAAATTACTTCTACAAATTAGAAAATTTATTCGAGTTAGAAGCAGTTTTTCATCAAAAAATTAATGCGTTCAAAAGAATGGTATGTTGGGGAGTAAAAATTAATAGATTAAGATGGGATATTCACAATAATCCAATAAATATAAGACTTTCAAAAAATTACTCAATAGTAGAGTAAAACATAGTCTAGCAATTAAAATAAAAAATTTTAATTTAAAACAAAAAATACCAATTTTTTGCAACGGCCCAGGATTACTAGAAATTGCAGAGTAATATTTATCAGAAAATTCTTTCCGTATATTGATACAGTTTTCTCAAGAAATTTAGAAAATTAGCAGAGTAAAATTTATGTTTCTCATTCCAGTTATCGTAAACCAATTATATCATATTCGAAGTATGATACACGGAAAGGAATTTTCTTCGAAAATTACCGTTAAATTCACTGTAATCGCAGGACATAATGCAGTGCTTCAATTTATTACCATTTTTGAAATAAATATTAAGAAAAAATTCGTTTATTTTGTGGTAAATTTCATAAAATTTACCGAAAACCGAATCAAATTTATAGTAGACAACGGTAAAATTTGTTGAAAAGAAAAAATTATCTGATTTACCGATAAATGATTAGGTCACGCCATTCATCCCACGATTACAGTGAATTTAACGGTAATTTTTAAAGGAAATTTCTTTTCGTGTAGTAATTAAATTATTGTTTCAAAATGTATAGTCGTCGACGTCTTAGGTTTCCACTGTATTAAATTGGTGTGATACCGTACGATGGACGGTGCGGCTCAATAAGTTATAAATCCAATTGAACGGATTATAGTATAATGCCGGATAGCTCAACAGGTAGAGCACTCGGCGTGATACCGACATGGTCTGGGTTCGATTCCCATTTCGGGCTATCTATATTCAGTCTTGCGCGCTTGAATTGGTTTGTAGAGTAACTGATAGCCTTGCTCGCTATCTGTAGAGTTATTCTTTACAGTTATACTGATCAGAAGAGAATGCGCTTACGCTCTCAGATCACCTTCTTTTATACCCGAGAGTCCGGCTTCTCGAAGGTTCTCGGCGGAGTGGGAGAAGTCGGTATCTGCGCTCCAATGAGATGGCTTGGTTGAAGACAAGTTAAAAGCGGACAAATGAAAAGTCTTCGTTAAGTGTGGAGGGGGTCGAGTCAACTCTTATTGGTCGGTCACGTACGGAGAGCGAGCAGTCTTTCTCACGGTCCGTGCGAAGTTGATGAGCCATGGTATCTCTCCATGGTCCGCGTGAAGTTGATGACTTACTTTCGAACAAAATTTTACTGTAATCGCGTATGAATGTTACACGCACTCTCTTTCTTTTATTATTATTTATTTATTATTATATATTTATTTATTTATAATATGGTGGACGATACCACAAGTCGTGCGTCACGTTGATTTCTCCTGCTAATTTAATTAAATTATTTGCTGTTAAAGTGTTAATTAGCTCCATTAATTAGTTAATTTGTGTAAATAATATACGGAGATACTTAATTTTTTATAAATTGATGATAAAAAAAGCCTGAAGTAAAGAAAATAAACAATGGTGCCTAAGCATAAATGCGGCGTTTGCTTGGAGCTGATTTAAGAAAATACATCCAGTATTTGGTGAATCGAATGTGACGATTGGATTCATGCGAAATTTACCAGCTTATCCTCAACGGACTTCACCAAAGTTGCAATCGATGTGAAAAAGAATGGTCTCAAGTGGAAGTGTGACAAATGCGTGAGTGAGGTTAGTGCCGTTGTTTCTGATGACATACTCGGATCAGATGATGATGACCGCATGTTCGATAAAATGGAGGAACTATTCGAAAGATATTTTATTCCATTCAAAGACAAGGTTGAGAAAAGACTTTCTGAAATAAAATCTGATGTTAATTAAATTGCCGATCAGAATAAAGTTGTAGGTAATCAAGTAAAACAACTTGAAAAAAGGGTCACCAACATCGAGGATAACTTAATATCTTTTGGGAATGGTCTTTTTACCAATCCTGAGGGCATGATTTTGGAATTCAATGATAGGAAGAAACGTGAAGCCAACGTCATAGTTTTGAACGTATCGGAGTCCACGAAACCTGTTCGTGCTGAACGCTCGGCTGACGACCGTGCGAAGCTGTAATACCGCAGGAGCTGTCTTGTTCACTACCTGATTCTAAAATTCGTAAGTCGGTCGACTTGCTATTGGCAAAACTCGACCACTATTAATTAATACTCCGTCGGTCTCTGATGCCAGAATGTTACTTAAAATTAAACCTGCGAACGGTTCTAATATTTTGATGAAACCTGATCTCACACCTGCTCAACAGAATCATCTCAAAGCTCTACGTACTAAACTCGAAACACTTCGTTACAACGGTGATACTAACAAGACTATTAAATATGTTAATGGTGTCCCAAAAATTGTAAACAATTACCCTTCTTTTCGCAAGTCAAAAGAAGGGCATGCCGAAGATACATAATCTACATTTTTACTACCAAAATGCTAGAGGCTTGAGAACTAAGTTAAATTGTTTGCTTACCTTTTCTACCAACTACATCTGTGATATTATATGTATAAGTGAATCCTGGTTAATTCTGGCTATAACGAATAGTGAAGTCATTGATAATTCGTACGTAATTTTCAGGAAAGATAGAGATGCAACAACAAGCGAATTTTTAAGAGGAAGGGGAGTATTTATTGCAGTGAAGCGAAACATTCCAGTTGAACCCATAAATGTCATTAACAGCTGTATTGAACAAGTATTTGTCAAAGTTAAAGGTGTTGATTGCAACATTATAATAGGATGTGTCTATTTACCTCCACGCTCATCTCTTGGTGCATGTGCTGATCATGTCGCTACTATAACCTTCTTAAATAATAAGTACCCCAATTGTAAGTTGTTAGTGTTAGGAGACTATAATCTACCTTGCAGCTATCCTCGTAATAATTGCAAAAGTCTCTTATGTGGCGAGTTTTCTCTCCATGGTTGCACTCAACTTAACACCGCCAATATCATGTATGACCGTTTCCTAGACCTGTGCTTCTGTAATGTGGATGCCAATGTCGAACGTGCTCTACCCATAATTGATGAGGACAAGCATCACCCAGCACTGAGTATATATGTCAACATCGACTAGCCTCAGATCACCTGGCTTACCTACTTATGCCTTCAATAAAGCAGACTACGTCGAACTCAACAACTTCTTTCTCAATACCAATTGGGTGGATCTATATATACTGAACTCCGTGGACGAAAAGGTCTCCTACCTATATGAAAAAATTTCTGTTGCGCTTTCTCAGTTCGTTCCCATCTATACCAACAAGATTGATGACTACCCTTGTTGGTTCTCCAGAGAATTAATTTAAAAAATCACTCTGAAAAAGAAAGCACAGGCCGCACATAAGAAAAATTGCTCTAAATCTGCCTATAATAGGTTTCGTCAGGTAAGGTATGAGTGTAAAAAGTTAAGCGCGAGGTGCTACAAGGACTATACAGGTAAATTCGAAAACATGATCAAGTCTGATGCCAACCAGTTCTGAAAATTCATTAAAAATAAGCGTCGCAATGACATTGACATACCGTCATCAATGTTTCGGGACGGGATCACAGCAAGTAATGGTGATGATATAAGTACCTTATACACATCATTTTTCGAGAGTGTGTATGTCACTGCTCCGAATATCAGTGCTGCGGTATCTGTCCAGGTTGACGCTTGCTATAATGATGCTAGTTTATTAAAGTTCAGTGTATCTTTCGACGGCGTCTTCTAGCTCCTACTAACTCCTAAAACTGGATGCCAGGAAAGGTGCGGGACCGGACAGTATACCGAACCTGTTTCTTAAAAAATGTGCTGTGGGCTTATAACCCATATCCTCGACAAGTCTCTTGCTCATGGGCTATTCCCAACGGCATGAAAGATATCATACATATGTCCTATTAATAAATCTAGTTCCAGATCTGAGATATCCAACTACCGTCCATTTTGTTTAGCTCCGTTCATACCTGCAGGGGAGATCGCTGTAAGTCCGAATTAATGGTAATATTCCCAATAGGTATGTGGTGTCTTCTGGTGTTCCACAAGGGTCCCACTTAGGCCCTATACTCTTTAATATCTTCATAAACAACATTGGTGATAATCTCAACTCAGAATTTCTCTTGTACGCCGACGATTTGAAAATCTTCAGGAGGATTAACAGTATTGACGACTCTAACACTCTGCAGCATGACATTGATGCGCTTAGTGACTGGCGTATAGTTGATAAATTAAGCTTAAATTTAAAAAATCGTGTCTTCATGTTTTTCTCGCGTGCATACAATCGTCCTACTATAAGATACTACTTGAATGTTCAGCAACTGCAGGAAACCGGGTCTACTAAGGATCTAGAAATTATTATTGACAGCAAACTAACCTTTGCTTAACACCTAAGCAAAATATCCTTGCAGGCCTATAGGATACTCGGATTTATCATCAGATTTGGTAATGACTTCAGGAATGCCAAAACACTTGTTTGGCTCTACTGTGCTTTAGTCAAGCCTATTCTAGAGTACTGCTCGGTTATCTGGTCCCTCTACTCAAATATCCACATCAACACGATTGAGAAAACACAACATAAGTTCATTAAGTTTCTGTCTCATTGGTCAAGGATTAATGGATATTGACGTAACGGACTTCCGTTGCGTTGTCATCCAGTTACCTCCTAGTCACGCCTAAAGAAGTTTTACTTCAAAAATTCAGTCAGGGTTACGGATGAAACTGTCAACAAATTACACAATGGCAATAGCTACTTTAAGTATTTATACCACTGAGTCTTCTACTGGAATTGCTAAAGATTGCATAAAATCGAGTGGACTGTACCACATGTGACTATGGCTGCCAAAAAAAAAATTGAAGCTTTAAATTGTATTACAAGTGATCTAGCTATCTCAATCAGTTTCCGTGCTTGGGTGCTCTACGAGTATCTACTATTACCGAATTCTTCGTAGCATAAATGGGCAGTCGAAACTTCTACGCAACCGGAGAAACCACGTTTTGTGATTCTTGGATTTCATACTGCAAGAAAAAATGATGCAACTAAAAATGCCAGCGTATTTGATCACTGCAACATCAATAATATAATATTATTTTCAAACTCTAAGATTTATCCTTATGAGAATTTGAACCTCAACATTGCTAACAAACAATATGCTCTGTTGAATGACATGTGTATAAAATTCCAAATTTCATATGACAACAAAGAACCTTCAACCTGAGCTACTGCTGACGAAGAAGAAATTTTTGGAACAAGTGCCACTGTATGTTATAGATTAGTCGAAACAAAATGAATCGATTAAATTAGAACCAGTGAACATATGCCTGGAATTAAAGTCTGCAAATCGATTTCCCGCGCAGACATCAACATATTGCCTCATTATATATGATCGCATCGTCGAGTACAATCCTATAAGCAGCATCGTACGAAAACTAATATGAAGAATCTTCAATTTAGATCATCACCAAATATACACTACATGTATGTATGGAGATTTGCACACGAACAAGCAAGAAAACGTAAATTAAAACAAGTAGCAAGAGATCGAGAACGATTTAAGCAGAGAATTCATAAACAAAATATAATTATTGAACCTGTATTAACTAAAAAACTTTCACTTATAAATGAATCAACCTTTTTTATATAGATAAATATTATTTTTTTATTACTTATTTCTAAAATATGTATCTTGGGCTCACATAACCTTAAGTATTTTTTTTTTCATTCTACATAACCTTAGGACAGAGTGTTTAGCTTGCCAAGTCTGGTCGCACCTAGTATTATAGACGAATATTAGGGCACCACTGGAAGATGGACTCGGCCTTCCAGAACCGGATGTTGTATGATTTTATTTTTAATTAATTAAATTTAATTAATATATTTCTCAGAGTCGTTTGTAATATTTTGTGAGAGAGGTGTGGAATGGTAAAATAACTGAAATAATGCTAATTAAAATTTTATTAATTTCAAGCACCTTGCTGTATTAACCAATAATAATTTTCTTATGACAACTAATACTTATGACAAACTAATAATCTTATGACAAACTAAATTCCTCGTCCCCTGGACGGTATTACTTATGACAAACTAATTTGTTCCCTGAACGATTTTACACACACACACACCCACAATTATTAACCTCGTCCCCTGGATGGAAAACCTTAATCTATAACCTAGTCCCCTGGACGGTAAACCTTTATCTAATTTAAAAACATCCCCTGGATGTGTATTTACTTATAACTAAAATGTCCCCTGGACTTATCACAGACACAGTTAAATTTTACTTAAAACTACTTGACTCGACTTTGTACTCAATTTTATTCTATACTCAATGACATCATTAATTTTTACTTAATACTTGACTTTAATTTCTCAATATAAAAGTTCCACTAATAATTTTAATTCTTATTACTTTCCACTGATTTATTTATTTAATTCACTTTATATTAATTAATTAATTAATTTTGGTTTTAATTGTAATTATTAATTAATTAATTTACCAATAACTTTTATTAACATTTACTTCCTAAATTATAGATTTTTAATTCGTTCAATTATTTCTGATAATCATACTTCAGTATTCGACTCAATTTACTGACAAAATAATCCGTGCTTGTTTTACTTGACAACAATTCTACCGTAATTTTCCTAGCGTCTTTTGATTTTAGATTTATTAATTTATACTTATTTTAAAATTACTTTAAAATTATTTTAAGACTAAATTTACGACTAGAATTACGTTAAAATTGACTAGCATATTCGGCCCGGGAAATGGCGTCACGAGGCCTGAATTTGCGATTTTAAAGACACGGATAATTTACTTGAGGCGGCCGACAGGCCTGGAATACTCTTATAATTAATACTGAATTTAATTTGATTTTAATTATGAACAATTTACGCGGAAATTTATTTCACTCCAGCCGAGAGGCTTCGAATAGAATAAATTTAGAGTAACAACAAAATGACGATTGCGCAGCAAAAGATTTGATGGAAAGTTCGAGACGCGTGGTTGAACCAGCCGACAGGCCTTGAACTATTAATACAATTTAACGGAGTCAACGGGAAGATTTTAAGTAATTTAATTATAATTAATTCGGCCCTCTAATAATTAGGAGAGGCCTTAATTAATTATAATTTTACTTTTAGGAAAATTTCAGCCTTCAACCAAGAAGTAGTGTGACTCTCCGATCTCTCTCTTTCTTTTGCTCTCTCTGCTTTCTTCTGCTTTCCTCGCTCTCTCCGCTCTCCACAATCTCTTCTACAACAACCTTTTTTATAATAACTGATAACCTGTCAATGAACAGTACGCATTAGACAATGTAATTAATTATTAATTAAAGTAATTATCGGCCCTGAGGCCTTATAATCAATTTACA
This sequence comes from Microplitis manilae, assembly GCA_030273425.1. Taxonomy (NCBI): domain Eukaryota; kingdom Metazoa; phylum Arthropoda; class Insecta; order Hymenoptera; family Braconidae; genus Microplitis; species Microplitis manilae. Next base: position 14,039,503 of record CP092725.1, on the reverse strand, counting down.
AGTTAAATTAAATAATTAGTCATCGCCTCGTTCCACGTGAAGCGGACGTAGACTTAGATATTTACCTGGTTGTTGTTTGCGTACGGTCAGTTCCGCCGTCTGGGCAACTCTCCTGTTTTTCACGTTCCGCAGTCCATTATATTCCTTCACTCCCGTTCACTAGTCCGGAAACCTATTCCCACTATCTTAGACTAGGAAATGATGAACGGGCCGTAGTGATCCATGCAACACCCGGTGACTAGTCGCAACACTAACTCGCAACTTACGAGGTCGTTGGCCGGTTATCGGCGGGAAACAAAATTCAAATTCAAATTATTTTATTCTCTATGTTAATTATTTTACCCTGTTACAAGCTCAAATGCATAATAAACTATAGTTTTTGGTTCTTGACCTAGAAAAATACATTTTAGTTTTACATTACAATCGTAGCAATCTTTTTTGTATGGATATACAAAGCTATCAGGAATATCATCAAGAGATATGTAATGTTCTCGACACCTCCGATAACCATCTATTTTTTTTATTATTATGCAAATGATCTGGTAGTTTATCCCAAGCACAATTAATTTGCTCGGTTGCGAATCAAAGGATGAATGATTCATCAAGACAGCCAATGTCACGGATATCTATATTAAGTAGATTGTTTACTTGATAGTAGAGCTGAACCGACTTCTCGTATGTTAGTTAAATCCCATAATAACGCCAGACCCATCTCTTGAAATCATGAACATTTTGATATGTACATGAAGAATCCAATTACTTTAAGTGATAGGCATAATATGGGCATTGATATTTCAAGTAATCATTCTTATCATAGAGTAAGAAAAATCTAATTTTTTCCAAATTGATAATCGGTACAGCAGAGTTGTTGTAATTATAATTAATTGAATAAATGCCAGGACTGGTTGGTGGTTGGGATGTTTGAAAAATACGCATATTAAAAAATATAACAATATTTTTATTTGTCACAGCACGTAATATCACTGGGTTACAAAATTAAATCGTTGATTGAATTTATTAATACCGTTAAATTGTCTGAGCTCATGATAACGTAATTAAATGAATGCAACTTATAAAATTGATCTCGAGTAAATAATTGAAATAGTTGATTTGAGTGTAATTGAACACTGAGTTGATCGCAAAATTGTCATGAGAATAAGTAACATGAATTCAGAGGTTACCGAGCGAAGTTTACTATTGAACACTTAACGATTAATTTAAATTACACAAAATGCATAAATAATTGAGTTCATTGTTTAATTATATTATTGATCACTGAATTTAATTGTATTGAATGAGTCGATAATAAATTGCACTGAATTTACTTTATTTTATGAGCACGTGGTAGCATAATTGCAGAGGCTACCGAGCGAGAATTTACTGTTATATTATTAAAAATATTGAGCATGTTGATAATTGATGAATAATAAATTGAGTCTTTTATATTTATGAACACTCGATATAATTATTTATGGAATAAATAGGCACCTGTAATGTTTTCCGTTGGAATGACTTCTTGAAAAACGTGGTCGTCGATCACTTGAATTCTTGAGTTTTTTATTAATTTAGTTTTGAGCTCTGGTGCCCACAATTACAAAAATAATTATAATTTTGATGAGCTTGATGATTAATTAATTGATGTTAATTAATATTTTTATTTAATTACTCGAAATGAGTGCAAAAAGATACGATTAATTATAACACGTGTTATCTGTTGAATTTACGTATGTGAAAGATAATGGCGGCCGTCTTCTCGACACGAGGTAGGGAAACATAGATGCGCATGCGCCGAGCTGTACATGATCAAGCTCAAATTTATGGACGAGGCCCCAGTAGGTGCTGGCTCCTTTTGTCGGAAGTGAAACTATATTCAAATTTAAATATAGTTTCGATTACGCAACATTCCGCCCGCCATCAGCAACAGAGTTGATGATTGATGAGTTCTTGAGTACGTGATCTTTCGTTGAGTATGCTATTGAACCAGATGAGTTTTTTTATACAATCCGACCCTATGACTCTTTTAGGAAATTTTATGCCCTTCAATTTGGTGGCCTCAAAAAGTCTCTACGACAAGTTGGCGCGGAGTTATCATTGATCAAAGCAAAAAAGTCCATTTTGGCTCCGATAATCAATAACTCCAGACGTATTGGACGTACAGAGAATGAAAGTAGGGTTTTAAAAACTGGAAAACATTCTCTATAAGTCAAAATTAGTCACTTTATATCATCGTTGTTTCTACAACCTCAAAAACCTGTGTGTCCTGAAAAAACCCTAAAAATTTCTAAGTGCTGCGATTTTTCTTTCTTAGTGTTCCGAAGCTTTAAATTTATATGGTAGCATACCAGATATCCATGATATTAAATGTTAATGGCCACAATGATCAACACTTCTGCATTACAGCAACGTCAACTTGATCTAAAGGTGACTCAAACAACCTATGTTCACTTCGTGCAACTCTATATGTACACACTTCATCACAAATATCACTAGCACAAAGATTTTTCATCACAAATGTGTTCCATCAGGCATCTCGAAGCACACAAAATTAATTACTAATTCCATTATCACAGTTTGTTTGCTTTGAACAATGACTTAGGTAATATAAATGTGATTTTAGAACACGCTTGTTTGTAATCTTTGCGATCTTCAAAGTTTAATACTAATTCTTTCCGATGAGAAAATTGTGAGTCGATTTCTTTCCTTCAAATAGCAGTTACCTTCAACTTTTCTTCATTTGCTTTTCTAAAATAATAAGAATCTGGAATAGCAGCAGCGCTGCATCGTTGTCGTCATCGAAAATATCACTTTCGTCTCTTATATCCTCGAACTCAATTTGGGCCTCGTGGTTACCCTCATCAATGCATACGTGAAGTCTATAAAAGTTAATAAATGTAGTTAAAAAATCATACCTAAGTTACTTCACAAAAAAAAAAAAAATATTTTTTACATACCTTGAACCTTGAGAAACCATTGTTCATTACTTACTACGTATGCATAATTCCAGTTTTACCTTCTTTTCAATAATTATAAACAGATTCTTTGCAAACTGTCTTTTTCAGCGCAGCCTGGACACGATACTTCCCGTGCACTTTGAATAATTTTAATATTTTTTTCAAACGCAATTATATCATTAACAAAATTCTTAATGTTTTCAAAAGGCACATCACCAAATAATGATTCAATAATATCATCCAGGTTGTCAGTGTATGGCTGGTTATGGAAGAGAAAAATTTTTCATTTTCACTAAATTTATCCATTAGCACAGGCTGTTGACTAGAACGTTTCTCAGTGTAGACTGACTACTGTGAGCTCTCGAGCTCAGCACTCAGCTCATTACTCCTACCATAAGTCGAAAACAAGTTCAGACTTGTCGAATGACGTCATAAACGAAAGAAAAAACGAGTTCAGACGTGTCGGGTGACGTCAACAGCGTAAAAAAGAGGGGTGAGAAACTACACTACTAGATTGCATATCTTCTTACATGTGCTCATACTACCCCTAGTTTGAATATATCAAACATCAGTCAGGGAGTATACTGATCCCATGATGACGCTCAATACTGATTGACTGAAAAGTATCAGCCTTGATCGCCATCACGGAGTCGTTTTGTTCAGCCCACAAAATATGTTTTTTAAATCGCGAACTGCCCTTATTCTGCGTTTTACCGAAGAGTAGGTGGTTGGTGTATGATTTTATCTGTTATGAATAATTGTTAAAAAAGTATTTTAGTTTTTTCCCCTTTAATTTTATTTCACTTAGTTTACATTACTAATTGTGTTCGAGCATTGGTGTTACAAATAAGAGAGGTGTATTTTAGATTCAGTTGCTCGCGACTCAGTCCTACGGTGTTTTGCGTTGTACTGTTGTACCGAAAAATTTTACTGATTCCGGTCAATTATCGCAAGGCCCTCTTAGCCCCCAAGAAAGTGTGGGTGGTAGCGGTGTTACTAACCCGGCACCCTTCATCCCTTATGCATGTATATATATGTGGGTACACATATATATATATGGATAAAAATAAATATACACTGATAAAATAAGTCGGATAAATGCAAACTAAATAATTTAGAAATAACTTAAATTTTTAATCAAATTAAAGTACATAAAAATAAATAAATAATATACGATTTATACATTTGAACAATAAATAATGTATATATATATATAGATATATATATATATATATATATATATATATATATATATATATATATGGGGCATTCCACGCCAAATCGGACAGTTTGAAAATTTTTATTTTTGATTTTCTTGATTTTTTAATATGTTTTTATACTCATTGAGAAAGGCTTCCTGGTAAGTTTTCAGATTTTTTTCATAATCCGTTCAAAAGATATGAATTATTTTAAAAAATCGCTCTTTTTTTGGTTTTTTGCCTATAACTTCGTCAAAAATGAATGAAATTAAGTTTTTTTTTTTTTGAAATTTTCGTTTTTTTATATAGTTTTCGGAAAAAAATACAAAAAAATTCTTTAAACTATTTTACTATATGAATTTCAAGTTCGAAAATTTTAAAGCTGATTTCTAAATTTCATGCACCCTTCGATTTTTTTGAAATTTTTCTATAATAAACTACTGTTCTTTCTGCAACTTTTACGACCCATCCGATAATGGGCCTTTCATAACTTCTATTTTTTTTTTAATTTTTAAAATTAACAAAATTCTTTTTCCTCTGTAAATCGTCATTAATGCTTATGTATTAACTGAATATTATTTTCTTTTTATTTTTAAGTAATTTATATGACTTTTTACTGCGAATAGATAATTTAAATGAATAATTACTCTTCAAATCTGTGTACAAACAATGATATCAAATTTATTTATTTATTTACGATTTTTTTTAAAAATTTTACATATACGATCTTCCGTAGAATTTGAATATTCTTTAACTCTCACATTTCCGTCGCTCATAGGTACGATAGAGTGTACTTTTTGCGTCCCGGTGATTGACTTCGCTGTATGGTACCGAAGATCCAATTTCTCTTTTGCAGTCAAATAATCATTTTCAGGTGAAAACTTCACAGCAATATTAGGTAAAGAACCTGATTCAGCTGCCCATCTATATAATTCTTGAGGTGTTGTTATCTGATTATCGACTGGTCGTTGGAGGCTAGATCTAGCCGCAATTCTTTTTACTGTTCCTCCAATTCCATCACAGGGTCCTTTGCCGTGAGCTGTGGCAAAATAGTGCCATTCAGCATCTAAATGAAAGTCATCTTTATGATAATAAATATTAACAAAGTTTTTGAAATTTTTGAATTGCTGTGGAGCACCATCAGAAAAATAAATCATTTTCACTGCAGTGGGAAAAGATTCTTTTACAAAGTCAGTTACTATTTTGAGGTATACATAAACAGCTATTGCATCATGATTATTATTATCGGAAATAATAACCAAACTTCGATTAGTTATTTCACTGTTTTGCTTGAAATAGATAACCACGGGAAAAATTGTAGCTTGGTTATTATTCCAATGGAATCCCGGTGCTGCGTTTTGAAGTACAAATGCGTAATTTTCAGCAAAATCGCAAATTGCTAAAAATTCATTATCTTGCAACGATTCTTTGGTTCTTTTCATGAAAGCAGATTGTTCTTTAGCAATGAAATCATGCGGTAAGAGACTAACAATATGATGACAAAATGTTTCGATAAATTCCGGAGAAGTCTTAATGATATTTTCGAGACTACAGCGAGGATTAGATATCCAATATTTATACGTGACATCATCTACTTCATTTTCATCGAACACCGTTTCCAATAACTTCTCGAGAACTTGAATTCCTGGGCAATTCGGGCATTTCATAAAATAACAAGCAGATGATGAATTGGAACATAGAATGAGCTTGAAGCAATCTTTATATTCCGTCAAACAAATTGCTGAATCATTAGTTAGTTTTGCCAAACTAGACCCTACCAAAAAATAAAATTATTAACTTACAATTAAAAAATAAACATCTTATATAATTTACCTATCATCATGAGTTTCACATTTTGATGAATAGCACACACACAAATAGTATGAGTACCACTAGATCCTGCGAGTACACAATTTAAAGGTCTCAATGATGCAAAACTAGAAAATCCGATTCGGTTATCTGGATGTTGTTCTTTAAAATTTTTATACAATTCTGTTAAATTGCATAAAATAAGTTTTTTTTGGACTTGTTCTTTTCGTATAGAAACAAAATCTTTCTTGCCAGGCAAATTCACACTTACTTCATCACTTTTATAAAATTCAATGACCTTGCATTTGATATCGCTGGATAAAGGTCGTCCTAAAAACAATTATTATGAAAAAGATCAGTTAAAAATTTCTAAGCTAAGATATCGTTGTAATGCTGGACTATATTGCAATAGGAGTAAAATATAAATTGTGATAACAATAGACGACTTAAAACTGTACCTTTTTTTTTCTCTGGCTCTGACAAAACTCCTTTTCTTTCTTTAAGTGATTTTCATAACACTGCCATGTGTTTTGTAGCGCCCATAACGTCACAAATCTTGTTAATACTCCAATCACTTGGCAGAAGTGTCAAAATTTGTACTTTTAGCACTTGAGTAGTGTTCTCTGCATTAAATTTATCTTTAAGATTCTCCAAAATTGCATGATAATTAACAGAATTTTCGTAATGATTAGATACATTGTCTAGCTCTAATAATTTAGCAAATGTCGAACAAATTTCATTATATTTTCCACTTAAGTACGATGGTCGATCTATTGCAAATCTATCTAACGGTGAAATATTTAATAAAGCCAAAACATCGTTTATTACAGGTAATTGTGTGTTCAAACTTAACTGTGATATAGTTCGAGTAATCTCTTCACCTGATATTGATTGTGATCCTTAAAATAAAAAAATTAATGATAACTGCTCGTATAATAAAAAAAAAAATTCAATTGAAATTAACAGAAAAATATACCTGAACAAAATGAAACACCACCAGACAATGGTTCGGATCTTTCATATTCATTTGTTTCAGTGTCACTATTATCATGTTCAACATTCTCATCATCATTATCATCTTCAACATTCTCATTATTATCATTATCACTTCCATTACTGTCACTACTAAAGTTAGTTGATGTAGATGCAACTGATTTTATAGATAACGATTTTTTTCTACACGTTGTACACAAATAATCAAAACTGCTAAGATTCCAGGAGTTTTGTAATTTTACAGAAGCTCGTCTTAATCCCAATCTATTTTTATGATTTGCAATTTTTAATGGATTACAACATCTATTAAATCGCAACTCGGACTCCATAGTTAGATGTTTAGTATAAAATAACAAATTCAAATACAAGACACAGAATCAAGTAGGTTTCAAATGATAAATATAAGTACTTGAAAATTTTAGTTCTATAAATGAATAAACGATAGATCGAATTGTCGGTAATGTCGTAATAACGAAATATTCAGTAGCGCCATCGTGTGAGGAAATGACTCGTTTTTTTCAAAATCAAAATAAGATTTATTTATGAAATTGTTAAATTGACAAAAACTTTTCATTATGAACAGAAAATTTCAAAATATGACTTTTATTTGAGACAATAACACAGACAAATAAATAAATTTGATATCATTGTTTGTACACAGATTTGAAGAGTAATTATTCATTTAAATTATCTATTCGCAGTAAAAAGTCATATAAATTACTTAAAAATAAAAAGAAAAATAATATTCAGTTAATACATAAGCATTAATGACGATTTACAGAGGAAAAAGAATTTTGTTAATTTTAAAAATTAAAAAAAAAATAGAAGTTATGAAAGGCCCATTATCGGATGGGTCGTAAAAGTTGCAGAAAGAACAGTAGTTTATTATAGAAAAATTTCAAAAAAATCGAAGGGTGCATGAAATTTAGAAATCAGCTTTAAAATTTTCGAACTTGAAATTCATATAGTAAAATAGTTTAAAGAATTTTTTCGTATTTTTTTCCGAAAACTATATAAAAAAACGAAAATTTCAAAAAAAAAAAAACTTAATTTCATTCATTTTTGACGAAGTTATAGGCAAAAAACCAAAAAAAAGAGCGATTTTTTTAAAATAATTCATATCTTTTGAACGGATTATGAAAAAAATCTGAAAACTTATCAGGAAGCCTTTCTCAATGAGTATAAAAACATATTAAAAAATCAAGAAAATCAAAAATAAAAATTTTCAAACTGTCCGATTTGGCGTGGAATGCCCCATATATATATATATTATATGTATATGTATATATATATATTTAAAAATAAATATGTTTAACAAATAAGGAAATATATATGTATTCAAATGTAAATAATATACATTTTGATTGGAAACCATATTAAGAAAATTAATACATATATATATTTATATAAATTTGAAAATTATTAAAATGATGATAATTAATTAAATACACCATTTTGTGAGAAAGAGAACATACGCGAAGGCGAAACATTACATAGAAGTGGGCGCGAATACCGTGCTGTAACCTGAGTACCGGGCGGAGTAAAACAATAGAGTAAAGCCCAGAATAAAATAAAAGAAACGTCTGCAGCGAGAGTAAACGACCAACTTACTCCTGCTGTTATCCTAATACATAAAGTCAAAAAAGGACTGTTCAGAGGGCTGTAATACCCCCAAAATTAATAGTAAATTTATCGAAAACATTAAATTCAATAGTAATTTCATTTTTATAAATTTTTATCTATGCATTTTGGAAAATATCTATAATTTTATTATTTATGAATGTAACAAATTAAACTGCCGATAGCAATACTTTTGATTTTATTTAAATAAATAAACTGCTGATATGAAATATCAGATTTATTTAAATAAACAAAGATTCTGAAAAAACTTGGATCATCGATAAAATTTTTAATGAATAATCAATAAACTCTGGGAGAGTCTTTCTGCGTCTTTTCCCATGGCCGCTACCATGGTGGCCCATCTAAAATTACATGGCAAATAAAAGTCGTTGCACCAGCTAATGAAATCAGTCAGAAAACTCATCAGTCCGCGATGTAAATCCGTTACCCTTGGGTGTAATCCCGTTCTCGTCGGGTGTGATCCCGTTCCTTTATTTCATTTGGAGATTATATTCAAGGATTTCAATTTTTATTTCGATTTGGAAAGTATTCTCAAGGATTTTAATTCAATATTACATTCGAAGATTATTTCAAGGATTTCAATTGTGGATCTCAAAATTTTGGATTATTTCAATAAGTTCAGTTAACGTTAAAAATAAAAATTATTGTTTTTCCCCCTTCGTTAAACGCTAAAAGGGTGCAGTGATTTTCTTTTACTTTGTGTTACGAATTTATGGGCAATTAAAACAAATAAATTAAAATTTTACTTGCAAAAAATCTATAAAAAAATTTAGTGAATCTAAAACAAGTTCGTGTAAATTTAAGTTAAATTTTTACCTGCAATAAAGGTAATGATTTGTTATGAACATGTGTTTTCTTTCGTTATTTTCGTTTTGAGTTTCCGACGGACAATTAAAATAACAGTTAATATAAACGAGTGATGAGTAACTCAAATGACAATATATTTACTAGAGAAATTTTGATATTCCATAAGTTTATCCAATGAAAATAATTTTTCGATTATTTTCATTTAATTTTAAAATGAATAATATATTCCATATCTTCATTTAATGAAATATTAAGAATTCAAATAATAATTTTTCAATATGAATCTAATTACTTAATTTTAAATCTATATTTATATATTTACAAAAATATTATTCTACAACCTACTCATAATTTTACGAATTTTGAATATTAATTCAAATACGAATTCAATTAATTAATTTAAAAATATATATTACAAAATATTACATTATGAATTTTGTAGCGTAAATTACTAAACTAAATTTATCTGAAAAGTAAAATTAATCTGGCGTAGGCTGGTGACAGGTAAAAAAATCGGTCTGTCGGTTGACCCTGCGGGCCAGCCCCAAAACTTCCCGCTGTTTTCGAGCTCAAGGAAATCGAAAATATTAATGTGACTATATCTTCGAGCTCTTCGAGCTCGAAAATCTAATTGCATGCGATTGTTTTTTTATGAGTTTTTCAAACTCTAACAAGTTATGCATTATGCTAAAGTTTAAAAGTTTAAGAATCGAAAATCATTAATGAACAAGCGGTTTTTAAATTTTAATTCCCGATTATGCTAAATAAAATAAATATGTTGATGCAGAAATCAATGTCAGTGATCAAAATCAAGATTTGAATGAGTTTTCGCTTAGGTCAGAGCAATAATATATAAAATATCCGAGAAATTTATTAAAACCTGTGTTTTTTCAATTGTTTCGTTGATAATATGGTTTTAACTGAAGTCCAAGTTTGACGGCATTATACGATGATCAAAAGAGACCATTAAGAGGAAAAGTTTGTAAGATTTTAGACACATTTTAGTACAGTACATTTTGATTTATCTGGAAAAAATAACATACAATGTTATTTTTTTAACTTTTCAACACTGATATCTTTTGAACTAATAAACCAATTTTGACGTTTGAGGTGGCAATAGGCGCGTTTTATTGAATTCTAGAGCTGATTAAAATTTGAAAGCGATCGATTCAGCCGTCTTGAAGATATTTGAAAAAAACCGTTTTTTACCATTTCTTTCTCCAACAATATCTCCCGAACAAATTAACCGATTGAGATGTTTAAGGCGGCATTCGACGCGTTTTATTGAGTTCTAGAGCTGATTAGATTTTGAAGTCGATCGTTCAATTCGTTTTTGAGAAATCAATAAAAAACTAAAAAAAAAAAAATTTTTTTTTTTTCGTAATTCGCCAATATTTTCGAGTCTACTTGATCAAACGATCTGAAATTTTCAGGAAAGTTGACGGCCAACAAGCTCTTTCAATCGCTGCCTTAAACATCCAAATCGATTCATTAGTTAAAAAGTTATAGACCATTCACACACATACATACACACACACACGCACACACATACATACATACAGACACTCGGACATCATTCTGAAAATAGTCAGAATAGCTTCCTAGGACCTCAAAACGTCGACATTTGATGAAAACTCGATTTTCGAAAATCGGGGTGAAAACAATAACTTCCCGAAATTTTTGAAAATCATCGATTTTCTAAGCGGGAAGTTAAAAAATGCACTGAGTTTAATTTAATACTAATATAATAGTACATTGCATAGCGAGTGGGTTAGATGAGTCTTTATACGGGAAGCACAATGTTTTTAACACGAGTTGTAGGTGCACACGCACGAGCGCCAGCGAGCGCTTAGTGTGCACCGGAGACGAGTGCTAAGAACATTGTGTTTGACGGATAAAGACTTAACCCACGTGGTATGCACTATACTTTATTCAACAATTGTCTGATTCTTGCGAATTATCATATCAGCAAAGTTAACCCTAACTCAGGAGGGGTTCTATATGATACAAGTTCTTGATTTCTCTCACCACTCATATCTTTTATTTATTATAATTAATAAAAAATAATCAACGTACTTATACGTATACACTGACAGCAAAGTTGTTAGATTGATTGTACTACTCATTCTGAATATATTTAGTGTCGAGATTATTTGCTTTAGTGATAATAGTAGAGTTTGTTTTTGAGAACGGTCGATAATGACTTCTGAGGAACGTGTTTATGGATTCAAATCCGGATGTTTATGACCCTATAAACACACGCTGTTGAGAAACATGGGACACTATTTGCATTTTGACGAATTATCAACCACCGATCGGTAAATGGTCATTTAAGGCTTGCTTTGCAGATAAGATAAGTCGCGATAATCAGGCATGCGTTGAATAAATAATTTAATATGATGATGGAATGCAGCGAGTTACATTACTTGCCCACGTGGTGAGCGAGTACTCTCTTTATTTTTAAGATTTATTCACTTAATATGCACTAAATAAAGAAATACACTCAAATGAGAATTAATAAGAATATTAGAAATTAAAGCGAATTCAACAAATTATAGTGTAATCAAAATTGAGTAACTACTAGAAAATTATATCACAAAGAGAAAAAAGATTCAATTACTCTCGCGTCTAATTGAATAATCATAATGATAAAATCCATAGTAGCGTCTTCTTCTTCACGGGAGCGATGCTGCGCCTGAGCCAACAGCGAGAGACCAATCAAGAATTAAGTAGAAATGTGGCGTGATATTTAGCGAATAGTGAAATTCGTTATAAAGATTTAGTAAAACGTTAAACCAATCAGATAATTCGTTAGAATTATATATGATAATATATCACTTTTGCTCGATAGAGGTAATCATTTTAATTTGAGTAGCGAATCATTGCGTTTCACGTCACAACTCTCTATTCAGAATTAAGAACTACAGTTCGAAACATTTAATTCTTTGATTGGCTCTAAGTTGGCGGGTGATCTGAGCTGTTAGCTAGTGCTGCCGTCTTGCTGTGAGTAAGTGGAGGAGAGTGGGAAGCGCGAAGATTCAATTCTTTACCAAACAAATTTAAATAATAATTTTATTATTTCAATATTAATTCAAATATAAATTTAAATAATTAATTAATATTATACTACAAACTACTATAAATTTTACTATCTGTGAATATTAATTCAAATACGAATTTAATTAATTAATTTAAAAATATATACTAAAAAAAAATTATATTATGAGTTTAAATAATAATTTTACTATGTTTCAATATAAAATCGAATTTGAAACTAAATAATTAATATTATGTTATGAATCTAAATAATAATTTTACTATTTTATTAATTCAAGTATAATTAAATTAAAATATATTACAAGAGCATAATTATATAAATTTAGATAATAATTTCAATTTATGAGTTATTAAAGAATACTATTCTCATATTATTTCTAATATAATTAATTTCAGAAATAATATTTTATAAAGCTAAATAATAATATTAACTTATGAATTATGAACCAATATTATTCAAAATCATAAACTAAATAAACAATTTTAACTTGTGAATTTAAAATAAATTTATATAAGAATAACTGTAATGTGAATTTAAGGAATTGAAATAATTTTAATTTTTGTTAATTTTTACGAATTTAAATAATTTCAATTTTTTTAACTTTTACTAAATATCTAATAATCAATTATGTGTTTAAATGAAATTTAAAACTTCGAAATAAAATTCATTATTGTAAAATTTCACATCCATGGTTCCCCGTGAATCCCCCGAGACAAGTTATTCCGAGAATCCTATAGATTTCTAAAAATCAAAATATAAACATAATAAATTACTTAAAATTTTCACGGGGCCATAATAGCGGTGGGAATGTACAAGTAAAATTTAGATTATTACAATTGGTGAAAATCAAAAATAGGATAGGTTTAGACAAGTAATGGTGCGCCCATAGGTATAGAGGTGTACAGGTAAGAAAGATATTTTCAAGAAATGAGAGAGATCTAGAATAAACTAAAAAATCTTACTAAAATATGTGATTTACGATGCAATAAACTGGGGGAATTACAGTTGTAAATTCTCTAGGATTGAGAAAAAACCCAAGAGACAAATTTACAAAGTTTTAGTTTAAAAAAAAAAATGGATTATAAGGATAGCCTAAGACGGATAGTAATAGAAATATTGTTGAGCAGTAAATTCTGTAAACAAAAACTACTTTAGGTATTTAATATACTACCCCCGTTGAGAGTCTTGCGATCAACTTAATGTGTTTTTTTTTTTTTTTTAAGTGTAATGTTGGTAAATGTCTCATGACTAATACTAAATACAAACAAGTAAAAATACAAGTAACAAATATTATAGATGATTGGACACTTACCGTCTCTAAGTGATTTATTTATGGTTATTTAATTGATTATTCCGCACATTGGTCACTTTCTATAGACAATGCAACATGTTTTTTGACGTTTCTGGTTATTTCCCCTGTATATGTGCGTAACCGCACTACTCGTGTTATCCCGTCAGGTCCTGGTTGAACTTCAATGACTCTTCCAAATCTCCACTGCATTAAAGGCAAATTATCATCTCGAATGGTGAGAATAGTGCCGGGGCCGATAGTATGATCTCAGGCAAGCTCGACATAGTATCGCCAATAAGAAAATATATGGGGGTCAATGCATTGAAGTCACAGGAATCAGAGGAAAGTGAAGTCAAGGGGCGGAAATTCAGAATAGCTTCAATTTCGATGACAAGAGTATTAAATTGCTCAAACGTAAAAAGTTTATTACCGACAATTCGATATAAATGATGTTTGAAGGATTCCACTGCAGCTTCCCAAATGCCGCCAAAATTAGGTGATAAGGGGGGATTGAAATGCCAATTAATTCCCTCGTTCAATAAATGATTGTGCATATCTCGATTTTGCTTTTCTGATTTTAAAAACTCATAAATTTTTCTTGATTCGTTGTTTGCACCGGTGAAATTAGTACAATTATCTGAATTAAGATTTTTACATTTACCCCTTCGTGATATGAATCTTTTTAAAGCTGCGATAAAGGCTTCGGTTGTCACATCATTGACAACTTTCAAATGTACAGCTTTGGTGGCTAAGCAGATAAAGCCTGCTACATAAATTTTTATCTTGCTACGATTTCTAAATTTTTTTTCTTTAATATAAAAGGGACCACAATAATCTATACCTGCGTTTGCAAACGGGCGGATAGCTTGGGTCCGTACTTTAGGTAGACGAACCATGGGATAGTCCACGGGTAGGGGCTTAGCACGAGTACAAATGACGCATGAGTGTAATACTTGTTTCACTTGGTTACGACCGTCTATAAGCCAATACTTTGTTTTATTGAATATAGAGTGGCCTGCAAGCCCGAATGAAAGTTACGGAGGTGTTCTTGTTGAATGAGAGTTTTGGTAATATGTTAAGATTTGGGTAGTATAATCGTATGTTTTTTGGTATATTTATAATCGGAGTTTTGTAGATGACCGCCTACTCATTCGAGACCGTCATCTAATATGAATGGACTTAGAGGTGCGATTCGACTTTTTCGCGATACAGTATTATTTTTTTCTAATTACAAAATTCCTTCTGTGAAAGCGAAACGCTTTGCCAATAATATAATTCTGTCAGAAGCAGCGGTTAACTCTTGCGTTGTTAA
Organism: Microplitis manilae; assembly: GCA_030273425.1. Classification (NCBI taxonomy): domain Eukaryota; kingdom Metazoa; phylum Arthropoda; class Insecta; order Hymenoptera; family Braconidae; genus Microplitis; species Microplitis manilae. Next base: position 14,024,442 of record CP092725.1, on the reverse strand, counting down.
TAATGGCTTTACCTTATTGAAGGAAGGTAAAAAGCGTAAACAATAAGTAATTACACGTTGACGTTTGGCAAAGGAAGAAAACTTATTAAATAAGAAAATATCTATCGGCTTTGTTAATAAACATTTCGCTTGCCGAATCCCCGGTCTAGTTAAAGGTCTTGTCCATTGTTGTATAAACCATCGTTCTTTTTTTTCAGTTAACCACGATGAACCTTCTACTCATGAACCCGAATTTTTAAAATCTTTCGGTAAGACACCTCTTGACAAAAGATCTGCCGGGTTGTCATATGCCCGCACGTGTCTCCAGTCATCAGGATTTGTATTTTGCTGTATCTCCGCTACACACCTAGCGACAAAGGTTTTAAGACAACAAGGTTCAGTCATGATCCAATGCAACGTAATCATTGAATCAGTCCAAAATATATTTTTTTCAATCTTTTTATGAATGGAATTTTTTACACTAAGATACAGGGATGATAATAATAATGCTGCACACAGCTCGAGCCTGGAAATTGTCTGTACATTTATTACTGGAGCCACGTGAGATTTCGCGGGAAGTGTCTATAGACACAAAACACGGGACAACCGTGGCTCTAAAATTAAAAACACGGGGAAAATATAGAAACGGACCAATTTTTTACTGTTCCGTGAACTTAAGCAAAAAATACGTTAACAATATGATGTGTGTGCAGAATTTCAAAATAAAAAGTAAGAGTGAATAGATAACTTTAAAATAGCCGGAGACTTGTTAAAAAGACGGAAACATTAAAAAAACAGGAAAATTTTTAAAAAACACGGACTTTGGCTTAAGTATGCGGAACTGGTTAAAGAGACGGAAACATTAAAAAAACGGGGAAATTTTCAAAATACACGGACTTTGACTTAAGTATGCAGGACTGGTTAAAGAGACGGAAGCAATAAAAAAACTGTTGTCGACTGTTGGTGTGGTTATCTGGGGCCTTTTTGACATCATTTTGATGATAATTGACGTTATTTGGCAGTCTTTATACCGTTTGAGCTCATATTCGAGTTTATTTAGGACCCTTCTGACATCATTTTGACGCTAATCGACGTTATTGGGCAGTATTTGACATCATTTTAATGATAATTGACGTTATTCGGCAGTCTTTTTACCGTCTGAGCTTATTTTTTAGCTTATCTAGAACCCTTTTGAGCTCATGTCCGCCATTTCGAGCTCGTCTTATAATAGATGGCGTCTTGTGTATATTTTGAGTGGGAAATTTTGAAAAAAATATATACAATTATTGATAATGTACAATTTATGTAAAATTATGTACAATTTCATTAATGACTAGAATGAGTTCTCAGAATGCCTATCAGGTTACAGGTTCTGGCATCATATTTGTGCTTGACCCCAGAGCTGACACTAGCGTTGCCTACTCTGATTAATGCAATCTGTACACGTAAATGTATGATTTGAAGTCTAATATATTGAAACTGGGGTATGTAAGGGTACATGCGAGAAGCTTACAAGAGCATACCATCTAGTGGTATAGTTTCTCTCCCCTCTTTTTTGCTGATGATGACGTCATCATGCAAGTCTGAACTGGTTTTTCTAACTGCGTAGTAACATTTTTAAACTGCGCAATAGTATGTTCAAGATGATGACGTCATCAAAAAAGTCTGAATTGGTTTTTCCTTTGTTCTATTTCTAACTGCGTAGATGATGACGTCATCCGACAAGTCTGAACTTGTTTTCGGCCTAGAGTGGGGATTCGGAGCTGAGCGCTGAGCTCGAGAGCTCACAGCAGTCAGTCTACATCGAGAAACGTTTTAGTTAACAGTCTGTACTAATGGATAAGTTTAGTGAAAGTGAAAGAATTTTTCTCCGCCATAACCGGCCATACACTGATAACCTGGATGATATTATTGAATCGTTATTTGGTGACGTGCCTCCTGAGGAAATTGGTAAATTTGTTGACGATATAATTGCGTTTGCAAAAAATCTTGAAATTATTGAAAGTGCGCGAGAAGTATCTTGTCCAGGCTGTGCTGAAAAAAGAAAGTTAGCAATGAATTTATTTGAAATTAGTGAAAAAACGGAAAAACTGCAATTACGTATGCTTAGAAAATCCTAAAAATGGCTTCTCAACGTTCAAGGTATGTAAAAATTATTAAATGTTTCATTAATTTATCTATGAATATTTAATTAATTATCAACTTTGTTTTTAGACTTCACGTATGCACGGATGAGTGTAACCTCGAGGCCCAAATTGAGTTCGAAGATATAAGCGAAGAAAGTGATATTTTCGAGGACGACGATGCTATTCCAGATTCCTATTATTTTAGGAATGTAAATGAAGAAAAAAACAAAGAATTAGCTATTCGACGGCAAGAAATCGATTAACAAATTTCTCATTGGAAAGAATTATTGTTAAACTTTAAAGATCGCAAAAATTATGAACAAGCGTGTCATGAAGTCACATTTATATAAACTAAGTTATTGTTTAAAGCAAACAAACAGTGATAATGGACTTAATAATTGATTTTGTGGGTTTCGAGATGCCTGATGGTAGATTTGTGATAAAAGAACTTTGTGCTACTGATATTTATGATAAAGTGGGTACATATGGAGTTGCGCGATGTGAACATTAGTTGTTTGAACCACCTTTGGATCAAGTTGATGTTGCTGTTATGCAGAAAAGTGTTGATCACCACAAGCATCACCATTTAATATCATGGATAGCTGGTTTGCTACCATATGAATTATTGAAAGAAATTCTTGAAATTATGGTCAAACATACACGATACTTTTACGTACAAGGTGAAAAGAAAAAAAAATGGCTTGAAGATCTTATTGACACTGCTGTACCAATTATTGATTTAGAAAAAATGGAATTTTTCTCACTCTATCAAAAGAACGATTTCTTGAAATATCAATGTCCATATTATGCTTGTCACTTAAAGAAATTGGATACTTTATGTGCATTTCAAAATGTCCAAGAGTTCAAGAGATGGTTCTAGCATTTTTATGGAATTCAACCAACCTACGAGAAGTCAGTTCAAATCTTCAATCAATTGCGTAATCTACTTTGTATGGATGATCGAGACATCGCATGCTTTGATGATACATTTATCCTTGAAAATGCAACTCAGCAGATCGATTTCGTTTGGCACAAACTACCAGAAGAATTAAAAAATAATGAAAAATTGATCGGCTATCAAAGATGTCGTGATCATTATAATTTTTGTGATGATATTCCTGATAGCTTTGCATATCCATTCAAAAAAGATTGCTCGAACTGTACATTTTTATGTTAAGAAAAATACCTATACTTTATGTAAAACTAAAATGTATATTTTTAGGTTAAAAAAAATATCTATACTTTATTATGAACTTGAGGTTATGTAAGACTAAAATGTATATTTTTAGGTTAAGAAAAAACTATAGTTTTTTATGTATTCGAGATTATGTGAAATAAAAAAATATTTCGGGTTATGTTCCACTAAAATGTATATTTTTGGGTTAAGAAAAATATCTATACTTTATTATGTACTTGAGGTTATGTAAAACCAAATGTATATTTTCAGGTTAAGAAAAATATTTTATTGTATTTGAGGTTATGAGAAATATTCAAGGTTATGTAAGACTTAAATGTATTTTTAGGTCATAAGTAATAAAAAACAATATGTATGAAATTAAAAAAAAGTTTATTTATTTATAAATGTAAGTTTTTTAATTAATACAGGTTCAATAGCTATATTTAATTTATTAATTCTTTGTTTAAACCGATCTCGATCTCTTGCTGCTTGTTCCCATTCGCCTCTTCTTGCTTGCTCATGTGCAAATCTCCATACATACATGTAATGTATGGTTGGCGTTGGATTAAATTTAACAGTCTTCATATTAGTTTGCGTACGATGCTGCTTATAGGATTATACTCGACTATGCGATCATGTATAATGAGACAATAAGCTGATGTCTGCCCAGGAAATTGATTTGTAGATTAAAATTCCAGACGAATGTCCACTGGTCCAGATTTTATCGATTCGTTTTGTTTCGAGCAATCGATAACATACAGTAGTGCTTGTTCCAAAAATTTCTTCTTCGTCAACAGTGGCTCAGGTTCTTTGTTGTAGTATGAAATTTGGAAATTTATATACATGTCATACAACAGAGCATATTGATTGTTTACAATGTTGAGGTTTAAATTCCCATAAGGATAACTCTGAGAGTTTAAAAATAATTTTATATCTCTGAAGTTGCAGTGATCAAACAAGCTAGTATTTGTAGTTGCATCATTTTTTCTTGCTGTTTGAAATCCAAGTATCACAAAACGTGGTGTCTTGAGCTGCGTAGATGTTTGAACTGCCCAAATGTGCTTCGAAGTATTAGGCAATAGTGGATACTCGTACAGCTCCCAAGCTTGGAAACTAATTGAGATAGCTGGATCACTTGTAATGTAATTCAAAGCTTCAATTTTTTGTTTATCAGCCATAGTCACATATGGTACAATCCACTCGATTTTTTGCCGCGTAATTTCAACAGATTCAGCATGAGCTCCAGCAGTAGGTGTAGCCACAACGTAGGCGTTCAAATCGGAATTTAATCTTATTAAAATCAATTCATGCTTTGCATTGATGACAACTTTATGATAATCTTCAGCAAATCCAAGCAGGAGACTCAGTGGTATAGATACATCAAAATAGCCATTGTCATTATGCAATTTGTTTACAGCTTCATCCATAATCCAGCCTGAGTTCTCGAGTGTATTTTGTTGAGCTGGACTCAATGATGTATATCCTTTCATGAGACTTGGGATGCCAACATTTTTATTACGATCAATCTCAACACCATTGAGCTTGTAGCGTATTTCTTCAAACATATGACATACTGTCATGTTGACCATGTAAGTAGTTGCACTTACAGCTGTACCATCAGATTTTGTAAATTTTCCATACACATGCAGTGTACTTTTACTTGGAAGTAGACATAAATCTTGATGTTGAACGGTAATTCTTATTTCATCGCTGTTGTTGAATGTTGATGAAGCATACGGGAGATGAGCATGTGCTTCATAGTGTGCAATCGACTTATCAAAAATGATTTGTCTACGAATATTTAAGATTTCTGCCGCCATGGTCGTGTACACGTCAAACAACAAAAATAAATTTTTATTTTCTTAATTTTCCACGTAATTTTAGTCCTAGGCTCTGAATAAACTGAGCGTTCTGATGTGTTAACACCTTGTGAGGTACTCGGTGACTGATGTTGCTCGACCACGTTGCTGTCGTTGTATACCCAGCACCACTTTTTGTCTCATACACGATACCTATTATTTTATAGACTTTATATGCAGCCTTATGGTTATCGTTTCATTTCTAAAATTAGCCAGTTTTCCGTCTTGATCAACAATTCTCAGTCAGGGATTTTGTATTGCTTGTTCGGCGATCGGCAGATAAATGACGTGAGATGGCAATTCAACAATCTTATATCCTGGTGGTACCCTTCGAAAAAATTCATGAATAGTGTGAACTTCGTGCTTATTTATGTAAGCACCTGATGTGATGTTGCACTCAACCCTCAGAGCATTGAGTTTTAATATCTTCACTGGTAAATCTGATGAGTGAGTTTTATGTGGTGTCAGCTTTCGATTTGTAAATCCCAGTAGTCTACCAATAGAATCTTTAGGTGTAAAATTCACAAATTGACCACACTTAACTTCACTTCTCAATTCATTATTATTGGCTCTTATGCTGATGCTGAGTCTTTGTAATTTCTTTTGAATATATTTTTCAATGTCAGTGATTTCGTAACGTCCTGTTGGTATTGTCAAGACTCTCTCTACAACAGTTTCATATTCTTCAGCTTCTATATTTTCACTCATCGTATTATTATTTTCAGTTACTGAGACATTATCATCAAACTTTGTAATTATTGCCACATTTCTTTCAGCTCTTTTTTTCTTGACTCCTTTTTTAACTTCCCGCTAAGAAAATCGACGATTTTCGAAAATTTCGGGAAGTTATTGTTTTCACTCCGATTTTCGAAAATCGAGTTTTCATCAGATGTCGACGTTTTGAGGTCCTAGGAAGCTATTTTGACTATTTTCGGAATGATGTCCGAGTGTGTGTATGTATATGTGTGTGTGTGTGTGTGTGTATGTAAAATCTTTGTAACTTTTGAACTAATGAACCGATTTGGATGTTTAAGGCAGCGATTGAAAGAGCTTGTTGGCCATCAACTTTCCTGAAAATTTCAGATCATTTGATCAAATAAACTCGAAAATATCTGCGAATAACGAAAAAAAAAAAATTTTTGTTTTTAGTTTTTTATTGATTTCTCAGAAACGACTCATACGATCAAATTCAAAATCTAATCAGCTCTAGTACTCAAAAAAACACGTCGATTGCCACCTCAAACATCAAAATCGGATAATTCGTTCGAGAGTTATCGCGGGAGAAAGAAATGGTGAAAAACGGTTTTTTCTAAATATTTTCGAAACGACTGACGCAATCGATTCCAAATTTTAATCAGCTCTAGAATTCAATAAAACGCGCCGATTGCCACCTCAAACGTCAAAATCGATCAATTAGTTCAAAAGATATCGGCGTTGAAAAATTAAAAAATAACATTTTATGTTATTTTTCCCGGATAAATCATAATATAAACTACGAAAATGTGTCTAAAGTCATACCAACTCATCCTTTATATAGTTAGTTTCGAAACATAATGTCATCGAACTTGGTTTTTAGTTTAAATCATAGTACCAACAATAAAATTGATAAAACGTAGTTTTTAATATTTTTCTCGGATATTTCATATTTGATGGTTTTTCACATGAGTCAAAACTCATTTAAATCTTGATTTGAATCCCTGGCGTTGATTTCTGCCTGAATACACTTATTTTATTGAACATAATCAGGGATTAAATTTTAAAAACCGCTTCATTAACAATTCTTGATTCTTAAATTTTCAAACTTTAGCATAACAGGCAACTTGTTAGAGCTTGAGAAGATCGTAAAAAAACAATCGCATACGATAGCATTTTCGAGCTCGAAGAGCTCGAAAATATATCTACACCAATGTTTTCGAGCTCTCTGAGGTCGAAAACAGCGGAAAGTTTTGGGGCTGGCCCGCAGGGCCAACCGACGCCCAGATTTTTCCCATCAATATTATTCGTATCAATTTTTTCGATATCAATATTATCCACAGGATAAAAGACATGGAATTTATTAGCACCAACATTAATATTTGGTATTGAGTTAAATGTTAATAACTCTACAAGTCCCAGAACATAATTTTTAGGTGGTGATGATTCGATTGGAGGGAAGTAGTTGGCCTCCAACACGGATGTAGATCCCATTAACGTTAATCTGAACGACTCAGCCATGACTGATGTGCTGTACACAGAGTCACATAAATTTATAGTTGTCCAGTGAGAAATTTGCGACACAAATGTCAACATATAATTGTATCAAAATCTTGATATCTTTTGTGATTATATTTTACGCTACCAACATCGAGATATTCCATAAGATCTTGTGGTGGTTTTAAATTACCAAAACTGTCAAAGTAAACAACTTTATCATTATTTTTCTTGTATGCAACCCAATGAGCACCAGGTCCGAGCTTATCATCAAGATCAATAATAGCTGATTCATTTTTTCTTGGTCCAGTTTCAGGTAAATCATTTCTCATAAAAACACCACGAAAGTTTAGAATTTTTAGAGCTTTAGCGTATTTCAGTTAATCGATGTTTGTGAGTGCTCGATGTGGTAGCTCTACTTGTTTTTTGACTTGCATCCTCTGCCTGTCGGATATGGTCTCAAGCATAAGCCCATACCACGTCTGTAAGGTCTCAAGTATAAACCTTTACCCATGGATATTTGTTCCATTTTCAAATTATGTCGTTTGCTCTCCTCTAATCAATTTTTAGCAGCGCTTGCATCATTCACAGCTTTTGCTATACCAGCTGCACCTCCAGCCAAAGCTCCTGTTGCACTCAGGCCGGCAAAAAGTGGTATTAAAAATGGTAGTACACCACCAACTTTAGATGGCACTGGTAAAATTCGTGGCAGCCTGATATTTTTTTTCCCACCAGATTTTTTAACTGCCTGACGAGCTCCTTTCAACGCTGTTTTGATTGGATCACCACCAGGAGTCATGGACTTTTTAGCAGCTGTGACAACTTGTTTTAGTGCTACTTGTTTCTTTACACTGGTCTTTCTTTTGCTAGTCTTTCTCTTGCCAGTCTTTCTTTTGCTAGGCTTTTTCTTGCCAGCTGCTCTCTTCTTCAACCCCATACCAAATCTTTTTTTCATCTTCATGATTTTATTTACACTCCACGCAGCAGTTTTTTCACCAATACCAGCGTCTTTTGCTTGATAACGTTGCCACGCCTTCTCAGCAAGTATTTGATCAGCCTCGTGACGTGCCGCCAAATTTTCACGATTATACGAGTATGCGATATCGTGTTCTCTACACGCAGCATTCAGAGGATTAATTCCAGGATCTCCACGAGCTAATCTCTTGGTTAGCGTTGTGCCTAGTCCACAGTACTGGTAACCAGGTATATGTAGTTCAAATGGTAGCTTATTGATTATACTGTTTACAAAACCTCTACCACTGGTCTCTACACGTCTGCTCTCCATCGTAGCAGCATCATGACTAACTTAAAATGATATAAAACCTGGTACTTATAGCTCGCTGAGTGAGATGTTGTTGTGATCGCAAACTATCAACATGGAGTTTAAAAGTCAAGCAGCCAAGTTACCAGTAATAAATTTTGATCAAATTATTCGAAGAACGGGGGTAAAAAAAGTTAAGAGACACGGTGCTTTATTGCCAAACAGTGTACGTGCTATATTTTGTGGTCCATCAAATTGTGGAAAAACAAATGCTCTGCTCTCACTCATCATACACCCCAATGGCTTGAGATTTGATAATATTTATCTCTACTCAAAATCTCTGAACCAACCGAAATATAAATTTTTAGAATCACTACTTAAACCAATAGAAGGTATTGAATTTTTTACATTCAATGAGCACGAAGAAGTACTGAAACCGGAAGATGCAAAACCAAACTCATTGATGATATTTGATGATGTCGCTTGTGAAAAACAAGATCATATCAGAGCATATTTTTGTATGGGTCGACATAAAGATGCTGATAGTTTTTATCTCTGTCAGACTTATACACGTATTCCTAAACATTTGATACGCGACAATGCAACTTTTATAGTTCTTTCCGTCAAGATGAGATGAACTTGAAACATGTGTATGATGATTATGTAAATACTGACATGTCATACAATTTATTCAAAGACTTGTGTTCAGCAAGTTGGAATGATGGTAAATATGGTTTTATAGTGATTGACAAAGACAGTGAGCTAAATAGTGGAAGATATAGAAAAGGATTCGACTGTTTTGTTAGTATAAATTAACTTGTACTTGATAAATAGTCATCAGAGATTAAGTGAACTCTAAGGCATCAGCATGAAGACTGAGGAACTTTCGACTACCGACGGAAGCACAGAATGCTCAAGTTGGGTAAAGATACAGCTGAGAAGACAATGGGTGAAATGTTCAAGCCTATTGTTACACCTCTGCAGAGTCTAGTCGAATCATCTAAAGTCAAACAAGAAATCAAAGAAGAAGTTAAAAAAAATAATTCACCTGTGAATAATGATACAGAACTTGATGATACAAGAAATTATGATAGTATTATCTCTGAACATAGAACTCTGGAAGATACACAAATATCTCCTGCTGCATCAAGTACCCCTGCTAAACCAGCTAGCAGTGAAATAAAGTCTTATTTATCTAAAGTGTATAAAAAGAGTTGAGATATGGATATGAGATATGGTGTTCGTCGATGTTACAATGATTTTTACATTGGTGATTCTGAAATAGCTTTTGATGATACTGAGATTAATATGAAAAATAAAAATTACTCAGTGACTCCTGGTTTATTGAAATTATTATTTAAAAATTACCTGATGATTCGAAAGTCACACAGAATGATAAAAATAAATATCTCGAAATTATAAAGATGACAAATGCTCATAGAAAAAAATATAAGCCAGATGGTAGTTTTTATGAAGACTCGACAATCAAGTATAATAATTATATTGCTGATTTTCTTGCTAAAAATGCAAACTTATCAAGAGGTAAAGGATTACCGAATTTTATGATTGCGAAAAAGAAGAAAGCACGTATGGATTATGTCTACTGGGATGATCCAAATGAACTAGTTGACCGTCTGCGTTTACTCATGGCATCTCAAGCAGCTGGAAATCCAAGTCACACCAATGAAATCATATCAATTATCGAAGAGCTACGAGAAGCAGGAATTATTTATTAGCAACCACTGCGTCAAATTTATGCCACTTATTTGCTGACTGTTGAAGTGAAAAGAGCAAAAATGAGTATCGATATATTTGGACGGTCACTACCAACTGGTGCTGCAATCAGTGGACCACCAGGACCACCTGGACGAGGATTTCAAATAACTGTTGATGGGCAGTATGATGTTGAGAGCAAGAGACTGTGTCATGTTGGTAAACCAGCAGAAGATAGTGATGCAGCAACTGTAAAATTTACACGTGATCTTGTGTACAAAGAGCCGTCTCTATTGTATGATAGTATGAGGAATGATCAGTCAGAGATCATTTCACATTTGCACTCTCAAGTGGTAACACTGGACTCTGCTGTGACGCTTTTGAAAAAAGAAAATCAAGAATTAAAAAGCATAATAAAACGTATAAAGTCACGAAAAGAATTAATTAATAGAAATACACAGCGAATAAAAGAACTGGAAGCTAGAATTTTCGTTGACAATGGAGGACAAAAAATCAGTAATAGCGTATGAGCTGCACAGACCAGCACGCAGAAAATATCAACGTCGTCATGTTGACATACGAGCACTTGATGAAACTTGGCAAGCTGATCTAGTTGAAATGATTCCTTATGCAACAGTAAATAAAGGAAACAAATATCTGCTAACTGTCATAGATATTTTTTGAAAGTATGCTTGGGCTGTACCGATTAAAAGTAAAAGTGGTAGTGATGTCACTAGTGCAATGAAATCTATATTTCAACAAGGACGTGTACCAAAAAATCTGCATGTTGACCAAGGCAAAGAATTTTATAACAAAGAATTTCAAGAACTTATGTAACGTAAAAATATCAACATGTACTCAAAATTCAGCAATTTGAAGGCATCAATATGTGAACGTTTTAATCGAACACTTTAGACGAACATGTGGCGTCAATTCACCGCTCGTGGCAATTATAAGTGGATTGATATATTGGAAGATTTATTACACAAATATAATACTAGAAAACATCGAACTATTCAACTGGAACCTATTGATGTAACTTCTAAAAATGAAAAGCAGATATTTGAAAAAATATACCAACCTCTTCAAGCTCAGCGACATGCACGAAAAAATAAATTCAAAGTTGGAGATAAAGTTCGAATCAGCAAGTACAAACATGTGTTTGAAAAAGGCTTCACACCCAACTGGACCACTGAAATTTTAACAATCAAGACAGTGCAGAATACAAATCCAACAACATACAAACTTGTAGGCTATCAGGATAAGCCAATTGAAGGTGGATTTTATGTTGAAGAACTCAGCAAAGTCAAGCATCCAGATGTCTATCTAATAGAAAAAATTATAAAATAACGTGGAAATAAATTATATGTAAAGTGGCTCGGCTTCGACAGCTCTCACAACACCTGGATTGATAAATCAGACCTGTAAAACTTATATTCTAATAAATAAAAACAAAATTTTTAATTGTATATACATTTTTTTTTTAATTTTCAAACCTTAAAACTAATTTTACAAAAAAACTTGAAAATAATATTTACATTTTTTATTTCAATAAGTTCTCTTTTTTTAATTAACAAAAGTTCTCTTTTTTTATTTACATAAGTTTTCTTTTTTTCATTATTATCTCATCATCATCATCATCATCATCTACAACAATTTTCTTATTTTTATAGCCCCATGGTAGGGTGTCGTGGCTGCCATCAATGAGCTGGCGCTTATCATCAGCCCAGCTCAATGCAATTTTATTTTGCGCAATTGTTTTTACATTATGTTATTTCGATTTTATTAAATATTGTTTTTTTGTTAAAGTCACATGATTATTTAATCATTCCATAAAATCATCAAACGTGATTGTTTTCGAAGTAGGACCCTTGACTCCCTTTGCTCGTTGTTTAGCTTTTTCAATCTTATAAGTCTTGAATGCATATAATTTAGCCCTGAGTCCAGTGAATTCAGTCATGATTTCACCATTATTTTCATCCTTCATTAGACCCAGGACTTTTTTACTAGCTAATGGTATATTATATACATTATCTTCGGGATAGTCAGAGGTGTCGAATTTTAAGATATCACGTTTGATGATTTTATAGATATCTGGTACAGTAAAATGATAGATGAGACTGTCTGTGTCTGTGTACATTAATTTCGACTCATCGTTTTTAAAGTTCTTTTTTACATAATTATAATGAAAATCATAAATAAATGTTTTAGATAAATCTGAAATACAAAAGCCTACATAAATAGGTTTATTGGATCAGACTTTAACTTTTTTCATCTCAATAATTACTATATCTTTATCAAACATGGTAAGACTATGGAAATTTGGCTTGCATATCAATTCTTCGACTCCATATCTACCATCCCATTCAGTTTTTAATTGTACATCTTTGTGCTTTCTTACATTTTCCATAGTCTTACCAAATACAGCGTTGTTCATTAGTTTGTAAAAATTGTTTTCAAACTCATTCTTTGCTAATTTTCTACAATCAGTATTTTTATCTATATATGATTTGAGCCAAGGCGATTGTTCAAACTTTAGTACTCTGTGTATTTTTTTTAAATTTAATCCTAACTCTAGACACTGTTTTAAATTTTTATAATGTATTATATAATTATTTTCATCATACAGAGTAGTTGATAATTTCGAGTGCTTAGATCCAGGTGGTACAAAGTGTTCTGGGCACAGTGGTAAATTTTTATGGAGTTCATGTAACTCCTCAGGATACTCTAAGTCTACTTCTAATATATATCCTACATTATCATTATCATTTAAAAATTTATTTACATCGACATCAACATTTTCTACCCACTCAAATGAACCCGTCGGCAGTGGCATGCTCATAGCTGCACCATACAAGTTATTTACATCATAGTACATTAAATATGATTCAGCTTTGCTTGGATCAAAGTCTTCACCCATGTACCGATTATTAGCAGCAGCATATCGGTTTGTACACTGAGATACCCCACCTCTGATTCCTTTTTCAATAAAAAGTACCATTTCAGGATCAGTAAGGAGCTGAAGTTCCACACCAGTGTATTTTAGCATAGCATCATTGAACAGACCAGGAGCAGTATAGTAATGTAATGGATCTAGATTATAAGTTTTGAAGCAGCTACGTCTAAAATTTTCAAAGACATCTGCTAGAAGAAGTACATCAGTTTTAAGATATAAATCTGAGTACTCTCCCAATGTTTTGATGTTAAATTTATTCCAGACTAGCTGAGCAAAAAAATAATCCTCATCAGAGACAATTTCATTTGTTAGCTTTGAATAAAATGATACTTGATCAGGCAATTGTTTGTCATTAAGTTTGTCAACACTTGAAATATATTCATATGGAAATATGCCTTTGCGTGTAACTAATTTTAATTCATCTGGATCAGGATAGTGAAGTTTCGTTATAAGTTTTTCATCATCACCAAGATAAGAAGCTAATTTTTCAAGGATTGATGCCATAAATCTGAATGAGTCTATGAATCGTAATGTCACTGAAGTATTTTCAATTGATTTTGTGAAAGATATATATTTTTCTTTATTAATTGGCAGTAAAGTTACATCACCTTTAATTAATGTAGCTAGACTTTTAATTAAAAAATGTGAATCATAGCCGGATAAATTGTGAAATACTATGGGAATAACGTGAGACTTTGGATAATTAACATTACAAGATATATGAGCTGGACCGCGATAATTACCAGTGAAATGACAGTGATCATAACACTTATCTGTATTTGTAGTAATTATTTTTTCGCAAATATGACAAACAGTTGCCTGTGTTACGGCCTGGGTGAGGACACCAAAGATAAATAAAAAAAAAATAAAATTTGTATGTTGAAATTCTATCGTACCCTGGTACAGACAAAATCCTCTAAACATAAGAAGAGGTATTCTTGCTATAGAAGCTCTCTTCCAAGTCGGAGCGGGGAATACGCGAAGTGGTGGGATCTAGAGCGGTGAGAACTGTGCGTGCCCCTCGTAACCGAGTTAAAATGTTATTCGTAAGGTAACCATGGCGATTTTATTATTTCTAGGGTAATAAAACATTCAAACATAGTCACACATATTAAAACACAAAAAAATACTTGTATTGCTTTATTCAATTAAGAAATCGCGTTAATACACGGGCCATCTCTCGGATACCCTCTACATTCCCCGTGTATAAAAATGGGGCATTATAGTCCTCGAAGGATATTCGCGCATTGACATGGCGACTTAGCCGGACGGCATACATCCGCTCCGTAGCGTTATAAAGATCCTCCAACACACAGGGTAATCGGAGGCCGGTAACGATGGTAATCTCGTCTAACATGTCCACCACCTCCAGAAGGCGATAGTTGGAGATATCCGTTAGCTTGGTGAGAATTTCCGCCACTGCACGAATTACCTTAAAAACCATGATCGATTACGCCGGGTGTTATTTGAGGGAGAAATTCATTAAATACACTTACCTGATGAGGTAATCCTTGAACATGTCGCGCAAAAAACTGGTCACCGGTAAACACATTCATTACTACACAAAACCGAACCGTGATCGACTTAACTGTAGTTCCAATAGCTAATGCCACTGATATTTTAAAACTCTTAACTCTTAAAAACTTAGCCAGATTTAATACGTAGCATAATAAAAAAATAGTGTCGGAGCGCGTACACATGCACGCAAGGGGGCTCATACACACATCCTCACGGTCATCCGAAATAGGAGAGCATAAAACAGAAAAATAGCTGACGTAACCTGCACATGTACAGAGTAATAACTTATATTACTCAACACACATGCTAGGTACACTCACTCTCGAGTGTGATGCCTCTCTTCTTCTTACGCCAAGAAGGGGAGAGCAAGAGAGAACCCCTAATTTTACGAGTAAATTAAAACACTCACGTTAGTTCTCTAATTCCTTTATTTCCACTCAAGACCACAGTCGCGTGATTTATGAGCCATAAGACCTCAGCCCTGACATCACACGTGTCAACCGATGATTCTAGCTATTCTCCAAGAGCTCTCGTTTTAATCACCCAGTAACAGGAGTCACCCAGTAGCCGCTCTGGTGTTAGGCGATGCCTCTTAGATGGTACCCCTCCATTCGTTGGAGGCCAAGCCGGGATGACGCGTACCCCCCTTGAAGGAAACAAAGTCATACTTGCGCTTCCAGAACCTTCCCAACTAAAAATGATACTTATAAAAAACCCCCTCAACTCAACCAGCGAAGAAGTAGCGAAGGATTTAATTATTTTCTTCACCTCTGACCTGGCCTCGGGTACTGCACGTGCAGAATAAAACCATCGGAGGAGAAGTACATGTAGAAGTTCCTAGAAAACCCATAAAACTAAATACGGGTACAGCAAGCACTGTAAAAGATTCCGGGGCACGGCTCGGTTCCCCTCGATTTCAGACTATATAAACCCGCAGTTTTTCGGTCTAATTGTCCAGTCTAGTCCAGCCCAGTCTTCAAATCTCAGCTAAGCTAAAAACTCCGTCGTAATAATTGTACAACGCGTCGCGCTAAAGAAATTATTCTGCACGGTTCTCAACTCTCGGTATACCGCAAATCTGCAACCACCCAGGGGTACGGACTGAGCAAGCGTTGAATACGGGGTCCTTGCCTGGGCTACTATACGATTTACAAAAAAAATACAACGATCTTCCAACCAGCAACAACTACCAAATTGTACAACGGAAGCTGAATAAATTTTATAAACAACAATTGTAAGTTATCCAGTCGTTTTTATTACTATTTCTCTAGAATAATTATCTATACTGATCTTATTCCTCATACTCATTACCGTAACGACGAGGTCTCCGTCGCCCGAGTAAAGGACTTAAGTGTCTTGACTCAAAAGAAGAGACTGTACATGATCATTGCATGTTAGACGTAACACCTGATCATGTGTCTCTTGCTGCTGTTTAGTAAGCGGCTTCATTGGTATGGGATTTCTTAAAAATCCTTCATACTCGATAGCTAATTTTTCCAACTTTAAAATAAACCAATCAATACAAAATTTTGAACGATTTAATTTATAACAGGGCTATGCTGTTACTCTGGTCGTCCTTAATTTACCTTTTTATTAAGGGCGCCACTGGAAGGATTAAACGGTCTCCCAGAACCGGTTCTTTAGACTCAGGGTCGTTGTAAAAATTAATTGTAAGAGTTGGAAGAGGAAGGATAAATTTATAAATAATTTAGATTTAATTATTACCACAATATTCACTTTATTAATTTTAAACCTCATAATTAAAACCTTATAAACCTTATAACCTTATATAAACCTTATGACCTTTTGACCTTTATACCTTTAGACCTTATAACTTTTTACCTTATAACTTGTATACCAATTACCTTTGGCGTCTAAAATTACTTATACTAATTAGCCACTACCTTGGCATCACACACACACGCACTCGATTAAAATAAACTGCCAACTACCTTTGGACTTACAATAAAATGTCGGTTACCTCCCGATTAATTTATAAATTACAACATTAACTTTAAAATCTTTTATTACACACACTCGAGTCCCCTGGACTATAATTCACACGCACACTGAATTTAAAACTGACTTTTCCTGCCACGCACTATATTAAATTAATTAATTAAAATTTAAAGAAAATGATTGTTACTAATTAATTAATTTTAATATAATTTCTTTTCAACGACTAGACATGAATTATTAAAGTTTAATAACGAATTGATTTCACGAGACTTCGGTTATCGAGTTTCGGTCCGTAATTTACCTCGTGTCCATTTCTTTACTCGACACTCAAATTTTACTCGAGTTCCGCCATCTTTCTTTTACTCGCGGCCACTCGACTTTTTACTTTACTTTTACTTTATACTGAGTTCTTATTTTCGGAAAATTTGTTAAATTCAAATTAATTATAATTTATTAATTCTAGTATTTTAAATTAAATCATTTTATTTTATCTAATTGATTAATTGATTTATCAATTAATTTTAATTAATAATTTTCGTATTTTAATTAATAATTATTTCTTATTATATGTACAACGCGGACACGGAAATTTCTGGCTTCGCCTAGAAATTTCTACGACGTATATAATTCCGGCGATGGCCTGGAATTACAAAACGAAGCCCTGGATCCGGCAATTGGGCCTGGACCCGGTTAGACAACCGTCTGGCTTAATGATAATTATACAACTTATATAACTAATTAAATTTTTACGGGCCTAGACAAGGATTACCCGACGAACGACTAAGTATTAATTGAATTGAATTAATATTCTGGCTTCGGCCTAGAATAATTAACTTAATTAATACCTGAGAATTTTGTCTCGTCTCCGTCCTTGTCCTTTTCGTCGGTTCCTGGTGTCTCGTTCGTCTCGTCCTCCTCGTACTGTCCCTTCTCTTTCTTTCTCGTAAATTCTCTCTCAGTTGGCTCCTTCACCTGTATTTCTAATTAATCAGTAATATTTTATAAAAGATACCGGCTACTGGCCTGGTATTTATAATAATTGATATAATTATCGCTTGGTTCCACAAAAGAATCCAAGACTACAAATTAATTAATTACCTGGTTGTTGGAGAGCGTCCTAATCTTTTGGCGTCCTGATGTTTTGGTGTCTGGTCCGGTTGTGTGTCTCGGCCTGGGTTCACCCTGCACTTATAATTGTACACCCACTCGACCGAATTCGGCTACTTCCGGAAAACTTAGACCCTCCTACTTATCACTAAGTGGGACTGACAGACAAGCCCCTACGATTTCTGCTCGGGACGACAGTCGCACTCTACCCCGGATAACCCTGGGGCAGTAACAGACTATATCGACCGTGCACATGATAGAAAATCACGGCAACTGAGCGCGGAAAATTCAAAATTCCCTGTTACAAATTCAAATTTAGATAATTTACTATCATAACTGCAGTGCTGATAGAATGCTACACTGTGTGGAATATGCTTTTGAGTTTCATCATCTCCTTGGATTTTTTCTAGTGTACATTCCAAGTCTGCATATACAACAAACGGTACCGTGTCTTTATATCGGTAGTTTTTGAATTTTAAAATTTGATCTTTTTCTTTTGGAAACGTCATATGGACTTTATTCATCTTAAAACAATCAGCTTTATGATTTTTATACGAATAATCGAATCTAAAATGATTCAAGCATCTATCACAAAAAAATAATTTGCAAGTTGACTTGGAAACTTGTGGTCGAACTAGTCGTGAAAGATCTTTGATCGAAGCAAAGTGAAATTTAGGTTGAAAATTTTTAATATCAAAATCTGATATATTTAATTTAATATTCTGCTGTACCATTAAGAGATGAATAACTTTTTTATCGGACTTTATGAGTTTACTTAGATATAAAGGAATTATTGTACTTTTATCAGATTTTTTATTGCAAAATTCTGACTCGATACCGTAGACATTAATTGATAAATTATTTAATTTTTCAAATTTTGGGATATCATTTAAAGTGATTGGAAATTTTATACCTTTATATTTTAATATTGAGCTGAAGTGAGGATAAGATGTTTTTCTTACAGGATGACTATTAGTAGCAGGATGTAATGTCGCTACAACGCTCCATAGGAAACAGTGTTCGTCAAAATTTTAAATGTTTAAAACTGCTTTTTTCGCTTGTATATCCTTGGGTAGCTCCACAAACGTTGAATCCCCAGCTTGAAGAGGTGCATATCTTGACATTGTAATCATCAAATTGAGGATTTCAGTTAAACTCCACCCAGAATCCTTTTGATTAAATTCCTCGACTTTCTTTAGCAATTTATCGTTGACGTGATCTTTACACCAAGTAGCAAGAGATGTTGCGGGTAAAATTTCTCGGCTCTTTGTGTTGAATGATTTTGTTTCTTCAATCACATTTTCAGCTTTTACATTTCTGAATTTACATATTAATTCAACATTTACTTTAAGCCCAGCAACATCTCTGAGCATATTCTCAATTTTTCCAGTTATAAGAACTTGAGCATCATCAAGAAAAGCACGAAGATCAGTATGAGCTTGATTTATCACACATCCTGATCTAATGTAATTTGAGAATGCGTTTTCAAGATCTTGCCACTTGATGAGACGTCGGTTTGCACGCAAGTCACCACCAGTTACTTCTCCACTCAATTGTGCAAATTGATCTGCATACCAGTACAAAAGTACAATATTTGCTCGTACACTTCTTCTGACTTGAACATTTATTTGCGGATGTAGCAAAATCTCATTGTAGTAATCAATTGTATCAGCGCACACTTGATAACACTTTTGACAATGTTCTTCAGCTAATGGCTGATCATGTAAATCATTGAATGATTTAATTATTGAATCTACTAGACGCTGAAGCGCCGCAATAAAATCGTTTTGTGCCATTTTTTCAAAAGTTCACTTAAAATTAATTTTTTAAAAGTTCATCACTATTTATATTTACACTTGAAATTGTTTATCACTAGTATTATTTATTAAGTAGTTTTTATATAAATTGATTAGTTTAGTAAAAAATAAATTTTTAAGAAATCACTACGATTGTTCATTTAAAAATTTATCACTAAAAAACTTGAATTATTTATATATTGTTCAAATAACCACTTAAAAATTGTTTTTTAAAAGTTTATCACTAGTATTTTTTATATATAAATTAATTAGTTTAGTAAAAAATAAATTTTTTAAAAATCACTACGATTGTTCATTTAAAGATTAATCACTAAAATTATTTATATATATATATATATATATATATATATATATATATATATATATATATATATTGTTCAAATAGTCACTTAAAAAATTGTTTATTAAAAATTTTTTTGTTAAAAAAAAATTTTTAGAAAAAAAATTTTAAAACGCACACACAAAGAACTTCAAATCGTTGGAGATATTTTGAGCAGAGATTCGTACTTCATTGATGGAACTCGTACTTCTTTTTGTGAAGTATGTTCTCGCGCAGTGCTTTTATAGGTGGGGGATGAATCATCAATTGCGCAGTAGAAAGTTTCTAGTTCTCAAAAGTACCAACCTTATAAAATAAAATTACCAGAAACTTGAAAAATCCCTTAGAAAATGTCAAAAATTCGCTAGATTGCATCGACATAACCTAAGATCTAGATGGCGTGACGGAAAGTTTGATGTCATCTATTACGCAGTTAAAAATTTAACTAGATGAGCCATGATTGAAAAATAGAATCGAGTGAGTCATCATCTAAAAACAAAATCTCTGGAACATTCTACTGCGCAGTTAAAATAACATTAGAAAGTTTTTTTCTCGGAACTGGATGAGTCATCATCTAAAAATAAACATTCTACTACGCAGTTGAAAAAAGCAAAGGAAAGAACAAGTTCAGACCTGTTAGATGACGTCATCATCTAAAAATAAATATTCTAGACAATTCAACTACGCGGTTAGAAATAAACATTTACTGCGCAGTAAAAAAATAGAACAAAGGAAATTTTAAGCCAATCAAATTAATTGAAAAATAGAGTGGTGGGGAGATAATAAAAAAATAGTTGAGCTGAATTTTTCAATACTTCAGTTCATTGTTGACTGTTGTCGAGATACAATCTATAAAAATGGAAATGATACTGGATGTACAGGGATTCAGAGGTCCCGATAATCAGTTTATCGTGAAAGAACTTACAATTCAACATGTAATTGATGATGTTGAAGAGTTATCATGTACATTATTCAAGCCACCTTATCACTGGAAATCATGATCACATCAATATCAACGTCTAAATACTTGGGTAACACATTATTATCATGGAATTAACTGGAATGCTGAAAATACATCATTCTATAATCTAAATGAGGTAATTAATTATGTAACACGTTATTATAAATATATTTACGTGAAGGGTTATGAAAAAAAGTTATGGATAGAAGATTTAATTGAACACGAGAAAATTGTAATTGATTTAGATGACTTCAAATGTCCCGCGCTAAAAAATTTAAAATTATTCAACAATGATTTTTGTAAATATCATTGCCAATTAAATAATAATAATCATTATTCATGTGCACTTGAAAATGTAAAAATGTTAAAAAATTGGTTTATAAATACTCAATAAAAACTCTAATTTGAATTTGATAATATTTGAATTTTTTATTTTTTAACCTTTAAAAAAATTAATAGATTAAGTTAATTATAATTTATAGAAATATGTGATAAGTAAAAAATAATTAGTTTCATTTTCAATATATTTTTAAGTTTGAGATAAAAAAAATATTTGTCAGGTATGTATAATTTTTGAATTTAAAATTTTTACCGCCAAGAGTAATAATATATTTTAAATATAATGCTTAAGTTTTAATACATTCTAAATTTTTTAACAAATTGCTTAATTGACTTGAAGAAAAAATATTGGTCAGGTATGTATAATTATTAAATTTTTATTATCATAAGTTTACTTTATTCAAATTTCAAATTTTTACCACCAAGAGTATAATTCTTTATTAATATTTTTTAAATATGATGCTTAATTGTTAATATATTCTAAGTTCAAAACGAATTGCTTAATTGATTTGAAGAAAAAAAATATTTGTTAGGTATGTATAATTATTAGATTTGCAATTTTCACTATCATTAATTTATTCAAATTGAAAAATATGACCGCCATTATTGATCGCTAGTATTGATGTGTGATATAAATATATCTCAATAGAGGTCACCTCGGTAGATATAACCCTTTTCCGCGCGTAATTCGAATATATAAACAATCATTATTTTTATTAGTATTATTATTAGTATCATGCTATTATATTAGTTTTGATTTATCATAATTATTACTTTAATTCTAATAAATCTCACCGCTACACTAACTATCCCAAAAAACATTAGGTGACTTCATATTTTTACTGCGACTTCGCGAACGAGTTCTCTTTAAATTGATGACTTATATTTGTATTATAGAATTAAATTAAAATGATCAGGTCCAAAAATAATAAATAAAGATTTAGAATAGGAATTTTTGAATTTTATTATAATACTTTATCATACAAGAATTACATTTATGATTCAGTTACAAATTCAAATTTACTGTATTTTGTTCCATGAAATAAAAGATGAAGATTTTTTGTGACACCATGTTAATGAGAGTTTTCTATTTATCTTCATTAGTTAACAATTCATTATTTGTTCCTGTAGGAAAGTAGATCGTAAATTTATTATCTAGGTTAGCAACTACTTTAGGCCCAAACTGTGTTGAAATTTTTTTAATTTCAGTGATTTTGTAGGTCTTGCCAACTGCTAAATCCTGAAGTTTTTTGATCGGCAAGATGTATGCCAAGGTGTTGATGTCATTGATTTTCGAAAGATCGATCTTGGTAACTAGTAATTTAATTAGATTAGATAATTTTTAATAAATCACAACTCACTAAAACAAGATAAATTAATACTTACTTATTATCAGAATTTTAAATTAATATTAAATAATTGATAAATTAATAATTAATTAGAAACAACTTTTCATAAATAAAATTTCAATTTTAATTGAATGAACCACAAAAGTTTTTCACTGTTAACTAGGACGGTTCTCGATGTAGACTGATTGCTGTGAGCTCTCGAGCTCAGCGCTCAGCTCAGTAACCCCCACTATAGCTCAAAAACAGGTTCAGACTTGTCAGATGACGTCATCATCTAGAACATTCTATTGCGCAGTTGAAAAATGTTACTACGCAGTTAGAAATAGAACAAAGGAAAAACCAGTTCAGACTCACCTGATGACGTCATCTACTACGCAGTAGCCGAAAAAAGAGGGGAGAGAAACTATACTACTGGATGGCATGGCTTCTCGCAAGTGCTCGTACTACACCTAGTTTGAATGTATCAAACATTGGTCAGAAAGTAAATTGGCCCCGTGATGACGCTCAAGGCTGATAGACTGAGAAAGTATCAGCCTTGAGCGCCATCATGGTGTCATTCTGTTTCCAAAATTGCCCCCTCAAAATATACACAAGGCGCCATCTATCATAACAAGAGCTCAAAATGGCGGACACGAGCTCGAAAGGGTCCTAAATAAACTCGAATATGAGCGCAGACGGTAAAAAGACTGCCAAATACCGTCAATTATCATCAAAATGATGTCAAAAAGGCCCCAGATAACCACACCAACAGTCGACACGTTATCATCAATCGTCAACTTACCATCCGTCGATGCAACAGATCATGTCCATCTTGCCCCTGGTGGCCCAGAACCTTTCTTGCCTATCTACTGAACTGGTTAAAATGACGGAAACATTGAAAACACGGAAAAATTTTTGAAATACACGGACTTTGGCTTAAGTACGCGGGACTGGTTAAAGAGACGGAAACATTGAAAACACGGAAAAATTTTTGAAAAACACGGACTTTGGCTTAGGTCCGCGGGCCTGATTAAAAAGACGGAAACATTAAAAAAACGGGAAAATTTTCAAAATACACGGACTTTGGCTTAAGGTAGTTCTATCCCTACAGTCCAGTCAAAAAGTTGTGGATCACCACCGACGTATCGCGTACCTACGGAGCTTACGTTATAGTCCAAATTTTTTAGACTGGACTGTATTCCCAATACTACTGTATTTCCTACACAAACACGCTCACACTATGATAAATTAGTCTGTGTGAAAATCTGGCAACGTTGCATATTTATTCTCTTACCCGCCTTGTACAGCCAAGACTCACTTATAGTTCATACATATAATAAAAGATTGATGAATAAATAATTTATGCCATGTGATAAATATTTCTTTTATGATAATTTTTACTTCTAATTTTTATTACGCAGTGAAAAATTTAAATTTATAACACGATCAAAATTTATAATTTTTAATATGATTCAACTAATTCAACTAATTTCAATTAACTATTATCTAATTATTCAATTCATTGAATTTTTTAAATTTAGAAGCTGAAGCTACTTGTAGCGCATTTCAAAATGTACCCTAAATTAATTTATTTACTCATTAATTTATTTATTCATTTTTGTTGTTGTAAATAAATAGCTGCATTTTATTGATAACTATTTATGAAACATATATAATTATTCATCCACTAACATTATTCCCAATATTTTATTATATGACTTCAGCCGATTTGAATTTTTGCGCTGTCTACGCGTTGCAACGTTGCCGCTTCATTCACTCGTGACTGTTTCTCCTATCCCCTCCACTAAAACTAATTCTCAAAATGTGTAATTTATTTTAATTTTTTATACAAACTACACGGTAAATAATTCTAATTTTTTTTTTAAATGTTCTAAATATATTTTTCTTCATTATATTAGTTTTTCGTTAAAACGGTGAGCTTCCGTCAAGGAAAAATACGCAAATGTTTGTCATTTTCCCACGCTTCTCTTATGTTACATGTACAAAAAACATACAGTTTAATTGCTAATATCTTTTTCTAGACACGGTAAATCGTCTCTAAATTTTAACAGCGTGGGTATTATACATTTAAATACTTATATTCGAGATTTGAAAGATTTCTTGAATTTTCGCTTGCATGACCCAACTACCTTAAGTATGCGGGACTGGTTAAAAAGACGGAAGCAATAAAAAAACGGGAAAATTTTAAAAAAACACGGACTTTGGCTTAGGTCCGCAGGCCTGGTTAAAATAGTCTAAGAGCCAGTGGACGGATACCTGTATGTATTTGACCAGACCTGAGCTTTTGTATATTGAGGCCCCTATACCTACTGTACATAAGATGGGGACTCACTAAGCCCAAAGTGGTGGACGTGGCTACTGCGCAGGTAGGACAGGTATCGATTTTTGGCCAATTATAAATGCATTTGACCACGTCTGCCGTTTTGAAATTTCAAAATATATTATTATTATTGACGGAAAATAACAATGGCAGACCATTATCATGCGTCCAACATCATGGCAGACGATTTTGAAAATGCCAAAAAAAAATTTTTCTGAAAGTATTTGACCAGATCTGCCATTAATATATTTTATTTATTATAGTCTTAAGAACTCATATTTATCGCGGCAGACGTATTCATAGTGGACACACATCACCAGATAAAAAAATCTAAGATACTACCCGGTCAGATGTCTATGTATTACGATAGCTGTTTTACATCAATATAATTTACTTAATCACTGAATTTATCGAAATGACTATCTTTCATGTATTCTATATGCTAAATTTTAAAAGTTTGACGATAAAAAAAGGAGATATTACGAAAAAATCTTCAATATCGAAGTATACTGCTAATAACAAAAAAAAATTTTAATTTGTATTTTATTTTTCATTTTTGTTTATTTAATACAAGATTTATAAGGACAGATGAATAAAAATATACTATGCATGCATATAAACATAAATACACAAACGCAAAAAAATTGAAGGAACAGAAAAAGTTTATCCATTTTTTAGTGATTTTTGGAAGGCTGTAACTTTGTGAAAAATGATCGTACTGAGATTTTAAATAAAGCATTTTATTGCCTAAAATCTTTAATTTCGGTGAGTTCCTATCAAAATTTCTTAAGAGCCCCGGTTATTGCGCAAATATAAGAAATACCGTAAGACAAAAAATTTCTAAAATTTTTTTTTTTTTCTAAAGAGCAACTAAACCAATGCATAGTTCATTTAGTAAATTTAATCAGCTTCAATTTGGCTTTTTTGTTTAGGTGCGTAGGACGATGTGTCGCAGCGATATCAGCCAGAGTCAAAGAATGATCTTTTTGTTTTTGATCATCGATATTTCAGGTACC
The DNA here is from genome assembly GCA_030273425.1 of Microplitis manilae. Classification (NCBI taxonomy): domain Eukaryota; kingdom Metazoa; phylum Arthropoda; class Insecta; order Hymenoptera; family Braconidae; genus Microplitis; species Microplitis manilae. The sequence goes on along the minus strand of CP092725.1, from coordinate 13,998,476 downwards.
AATGATCGCACAGTGAATTAAAGGGCGGCGTTAAAAACTTAAATAAATTCCCAACATGATCCGATTATAATTGTTTTAACAAAACAACTTTTTTATTTTTAACATCCATTATAACTAAGTACAAAAGAATGACCTTTTTGGTTTTCTAGTAAATCAACCGCTACTCTGCAAATGTCGATGAAACAATGAATGTTACCAGGGACGTTATTTACCTTAATGTATCCTCAATAATCTTGTAAATTTTCAAATTGATCTATAAAACCGTTTTTTGGGGGTGATCGATCAGTTCTGCTAAACAATTTAAGGAACAAGTTTTGTGTAATGATCATCAAAATGAAAAAATAATTTTTTTTCATTTTTGCGTTGGTTTCTCAGTAAATGCAAGGGGAAGAGAAATAAACGAAACATTTTCAAAAAATGTAAAAAAATATTTTCATCCACAAAAAAACAAGTTTTAATTTTTGTTTTCGTTGACTTTTTTAACTTCCCGCTAAGCAAATTGCAAATTTTCAACAATTCGGGAAATTATTGGTTTCAGTCCGATTTGTGAAAATCGAAATTCCAACAGATGGCGTTTTGATGTCCTAGAAAGCTATTCAGACTAGGTTGCGTAACAGTTCAACCAAAGACAAAATAACCGCGACAAAATAACCACGACAAAATAACCAACGACAAAATAACCGAATGACAAAATAACCGAGTGACAAAATAACCGACGACAAAATAACCGATTGACGAAATAATCATTCAACACGATAACACCACATATTAATTATTTTCATAACCAACATATTTGTTACATTTAAATAAATTCTTCAACATTTCGTATAATATTTAAAATATTTTATTTTTAAATTTAACATAAAAAAAAAATATTGTTACATATCGCAATTTTATTGAATTAATTATCATTCAAAAATAATGATATAATAACATAATAACGTTAGATAGAAAACTATATTCAAAATTTTCATACCAATTTTCATGTGATTGTGAGAGTGACACATAAATACATCCAAATTCATCTAGAATTTATCCATAACATCAAAGTTTATAAGAAATCCGCATTTATTTTGTATGTGTTTATCGAAATATACGCCAGCATATAAGCTTTTTACCGTGTTATGCCCTTATATCATGATTTTTGTGTGTGTTTATCCGAGATTAAACCAACACATAAGCTTGTTATCGTATGTGCTAATAAAGTACAAAAATTTCATTCTGAACATTTGAATTTTTTGCAAATATTCCATTAAACAGTTATTTTATCATTTGATTATTTTGTCATCGGTTATTTTGTCACTCGGTTATTTGGTCATTCGGTTATTTTGTCGTCGGTTATTTTGTCACGGTTATTTTGTCGCGGTTATTTTGTCTGCGGTTATTTAAGCGTGACACCATTCAGACTAATTTCACGATGATGTCCGAGTGTACGTACGTATGTAAATATCTATAACTTTTGAACAGATCAACCGATTTTGATCGTCAACGTGTCATTCGACGCAGTTTTTTAATATCTTGGAGCTGAAAAATAAATTAAGCTTGATCCATAGGGCTCGTTCAAAGATATTCCAAAAATAAACTTTTTTCGAAAATGTTTTTTTTGGATAACTTTTTACGAGCACGATGGATTAATTTAAAAATGGACTGGGCTCTGGAGATTCATAAGCCGCGTTGAATGCCACCTCAAACATCAAAATCGGTTAATTTTTTCAAGAGAAGCCGTTGTCGAAAGAATTAAAAAAAAAAAATTTTTTTTAGTATTTTGAAAATTTTTCAAAAATGATTCGATGAATCAATTTCAAAATTAAATCAGTTATAGAACTCAATGGAACGCGTCGACTGCCACCTTAAACGTCTCAATTGGTTTATTCGTTCGAGAGATATTGTTCTAGAAAAAATTGTAAAAAACGGTATTTTTTGAAAACAAAAGCATACAAAAGTATTTTCGAGCTCGAAGAGCTCGAAAATGTATCTACTACAATTTTTCGAGCTCACGGAGCTCGAAATACATGGGAAGTTTTAGGGCTGGCCCGCAGGGTCCGCCGACAGACCGATTTTTTGACATTTGTTCAGCTAAACTCTGATTTATCGACCCCAAAAAACGGTTTGATAGATCAATTTGAAAATTTAGAAGATTATTGAGGGTACATTAAGGTGAATAACGTCTCTGGTAACATTAGTCTTTTCATCGATATTTACAGAGTAGCGGTTCATTTACAAAAAATCGGTCTGTCGGTTGACCCTGTGGGCCAGCCCCAAAACTTCCCGCCCATTTTAAGCTTCTTGAGCTCGAAAAATTGTAATAAATACATTTTCGAGCTCTTCGAGCTCGAAAATAATTTTGTAAGCTTTTGTTTTCAAAAAATACCGTTTTTTACCATTTTTCTACAACAATATCTCGCGAACGAATAAACCGTTTGAGACGTTTAAGGTGGCAGTCGACACGTTCCATTGAGTTCTATAACTGATTTAATTTTGAAATTAATTCATCGAATCATTTTTGAAAAATTTTCAAAATACTAAAAAAATTTTTTTTTTTTTAATTCCTTCGACAACGGCTTCTCTTGAAAAAATTAACCGATTTCGATGTTTGAGGTAGCATTCGACGCGGCTTATGAATCTCCAGAGCCCAGTCCATTTTTAAATTAATCCATCGTGCTCGTAAAAAGTTATCCATAAAAAACATTTTCGAAAAAAGTTTATTTTTGGAATATCTCCGAACGAGCCCTACCGATCAAGCTCAATTTATTTTTCAGCTTTAAGATATTAAAAAACTGCGTCGAATGACACGTTGACGATCAAAATCGGTTGATCTGTTCAAAAGTTATAGATATTTACATACGTACGTACACTCGGACATCATCGTGAAATTAGTCTGAATAGCTTTCTAGGACATCAAAACGTCGACATCTGTTGGACTTTCGATTTTCACAAATCGGACTGAAACCAATAATTTCCCGAATTGTTGAAAATTTGCAATTTCCTTAGCGGGAAGTTAAAAAAGTCAACGAAAACAAAAATTAAAACTTGTTTTTTGTGGATGAAAATATTTTTTCACATTTTTTGAAAATGTTTCGTTTATTTCTCTTCCCCTTGCATTTACTGAGAAACCAACGCAAAAATGAAAAAAAATTATTTTTTCATTTTGATGATCATTACACAAAACTTGTTCCTTAAATTGTTTAGCAGAACTGATCGATCACCCCCAAAAAACGGTTTTATAGATCAATTTGAAAATTTACAAGATTATTGAGGATACATTAAGGTAAATAACGTCCCTGGTAACATTCATTGTTTCATCGACATTTGCAGAGTAGCGGTTGATTTACTAGAAAACCAAAAAGGTCATTCTTTTGTACTTAGTTATAATGGATGTTAAAAATAAAAAAGTTGTTTTGTTAAAACAATTATAATTGGATCATGTTGGGAATTTATTTAAGTTTTTAACGCCACCCTTTAATTCACTGTGCGATCATTGGTACCTGAAATATCGATGATTAAAAACAAAAAGATCATTCTTTGACTCTGGCTGATATCGCTGCGACACATCGTCCTACGCACCTAAACAAAAAAGCCAAATTGAAGCTGATTAAATTTACTAAATGAACTATGCATTGGTTTAGTTGCTCTTTGGAAAAAAAATAAAATTTTAGAAATTTTTTGTCTTACGGTATTTCTTATATTTGCGCAATAACCGGGGCTCTTAAGAAATTTTGATAGGAACTCACCGAAATTAAAGATTTTAGGCAATAAAATGCTTTATTTAAAATCTCAGTACGATCATTTTTCACAAAGTTACAGCCTTCCAAAAATCACTAAAAAATGGATAAACTTTTTCTGTTCCTTTAATTTTTTTGCGTTTGTGTATTTATGTTTATATGCATGCATAATATATTTTTATTCATCTGTCCTTATAAATCTTGTATTAAATAAACAAAAATGAAAAATAAAATACAAATTAAAATTTTTTTTTGTTATTAGCAGTATACTTCGATATTTAAGATTTTTTCGTAATATCTCCTTTTTTTATCGTCGAACTTTTAAAATTTAGCATATAGAATACATGAAAGATAGTCATTTCGATAAATCCAGTGATTAAGTAAATTATATTGATGTAAAACAGCTATCGTAATACATAGACATCTGACCGGGTAGTATCTTAGATTTTTTTATCTGGTGATGTGTGTCCACTATGAATACGTCTGCCGCGATAAATATGAGTGGTAATTATATAGAAGTGGGGCTGCCTACGTTTATTGCGATAAAAAAAAAAGTATTTGAGATACGGACTTCGTTTTGGTGCCATTTTTTTCAGCTTTTTAGCGGATTTGTTAATCTTTATTGACAATTGGTCGATAAATTGAGTTACCTATTTCTTTTTTCACTTTTATATCTAAAATTTTGTAGTTTTTTTAGTTTTTCAATGATTTTTCACTCAAAACTATTTTCTGGGTTATTATCATATTTTTTTTCGTAAAGTACATTAAAAACTGAGAAAAATGGCGCCAAGACCATTTCGATATCTTAATTTGGACGGATTTTAGAAAACATAAAAAATTAGCTTTTTTTTTTACTTTTTACATAAATTAGGTCTGAATTTTTTTTTTTTTTTTTTTTTTTTTAATTTTTTTTTAAATTACTGTATGAAAAAAATTTTTTTTTTTGTTTTCTACATTTTTTTTTTAATTTTTTTTTAATTTTTTTTAAAATTACTGTATGAAAAAAATTTTTTTTTTGGTTTCTACTTTTATTTTAACAGTAATGTGAGCAATTTTATTTTTCTACTTTTATTTTAAATATCTGTATAATTAAAATTTTTTTTCATCATATCAATTACTAATTTTTTTTCTTACTTTTATTTTGAGGGTAATGGGGGCGAATTCCATTAAGAAAAATAAACATATTTTTTCACTAATAGTTTTTAATCAGTTTGTTTTACTAAACTTTGTTTCATTTATAAAACTTAAAATATCTTAAATTATTGTTTTTACTGAATTTAAATTCAAATTTTAATTTGATCTTTGAAAAATTCTCTTAATATTGCAAAAAAATTATGCAGACGTAATGTGTGGTCTGTAAATCGATTTCTAAATATAAAATCGGCAATATATCCCTCCATGTTTTCCTCAGATCGCCCATACTTCGGAATATTTGCCCGTGCATTACGCCAAGTTCTTTCGATATTTTGGGTATGTGCACCAGTCTCAGGGTCAACAAAATTCACTGAGTGATTTACAGATAAATGTCGATATCCTAAAATATTTTTAATAACAATACATCATTATGATATTTCAAAGTAATCGAAATACTATTTTTTTTATTTTTTATTTTCCTTTATTACCTTCGTCTTCTAAGCAATTGTAAGCTTTCATACAATCAGAATAAATAATTGATCCGCGACGTACTCGTTTTTTTATCACTTCCAATAATGTTTCTTTGGTTCGATTTTGTACGGGTTCAATGAAAAAATTTTTAGAATCTCTTTCGAAACCACCAAATAGCCATTGTCCATCAATAATTCGCCCTTTATTATACTTTCTAACACCAAATTTAGCCTCATCAATTTCAATGATTTTATTGCGACCACCAATCTTAGGATTCGAATTTTTTTCAAGCCAATATTCTAATACTTCCCTTATAAAAGCACTCCAATCACTATATGTGTTTGGAGATATTTTAAATTCGGTAATCAAGTATTGTTGGTGGGGTGGATTAAGTAACAAATATTGCGTAATAAACGAACAACATTTTTCAATGGGTAAATGTGCATTTTGGAACCATGATCCCGTTCTTAATGATTGTTTGAAATTACAAATTTTCGTTTTCCTTTTCTTATTTTCCGTATATATCGTTTTTTTTTGACAACGCCACTTCATACTTGTCGTATCTAATTTGCATATATTATTACAATTTTTACAAATAACTGCAGTTTCGATTGCGTTATGGTCCATCAAATATTTTATGGTATCATCTTTATTATTGAATAATATAATAGCTTCACGTAAATTCAAACTACAATTTCTACAACTCATTTTATTTCAAATTTAAAATTTATAACAATGATATTTAAGATTTATTTATAGAACAAATGAAAATAATACACACAAATGATAATTAGTCACGAAAAACCAATAAATAATTTTAAACAATCCAATAGCGATAATTAATTATCATTTTATTTGAAGTATATATGTTTATATATATTTATAAATTCTTATTTTGAAATATAACAACTAACACCAATCGATAAGACAGAACTCCATTTTATCATTGATAGATATTGCACAATATAAAAAAGTAAAGAAAAAAACATAAAAAAAAAAGTGAAAGAAAAGATGATTTTTCAATTTTCATACCTAAAACATAGAAAAAAAATTCTCATAATGAAGAACACCAAATGCCCTATAATTTGCCACCAAAACCCAGTTGATATCATAAAACGCAGCTGAGCATTAGAAACTTAAAAAAAAAGTAATTTAATTTACGTGTATTTTAAATCAGTCTGTCGGTTGACCCTGCGGGCTAGCCCCAAAACTTCCCGCCCATTTCGAGCTCCTTGAGCTCGAAAAATTGTTGTAGATACATTTTCGAGCTCAAGGAGCTCGAAAATACTTTTGTATAGCTTTGTTTTCGAAAAAAAAACGTTTTTTACCATTATCATAATATAGAAAAAAAAAAAAAAAAAAAAAAATTCAGACCTAATTTATGTAAAAAGTAAAAAAAAAGCTCATTTTTTATTTTTTCTAAAATCCGTCCAAATTAAGATATCGAAATGGTCTTGGCGCCATTTTCTTCAGTTTTTAATGTACTTTACGAAAAAAAATATGATAATAACCCAGAAAATAGTTTTGAGTGGAATATCATTGAAAAACTAAAAAAACTACAAAATTTTAGATATAAAAGTGAAAAAAAAATATGTTATCTAAGTTTTTTGGATAAATGTCAATACGCTCTCATAAATCCGCCGAAAAGCTGAAAAAAATGGCACCAAAACGAAGTCCGTATCTCAAATACTTTTTTTTTTACCGCAAAAAACGTAGGCAGCCCCACTTCTATATAATTACCATATGAGTTCTTAAGACTATAATAAATAAAATATATTAATGGCAGATCTGGTCAAATACTTTCAGAAAAATTTTTTTTTGGCATTTTCAAAATCTTCTGCCATGATGTTGGACGCATGATAATGGTCTGCCATTGTTATTTTCCGTCAATAATAATAATATATTTTGAAATTTCAAAACGGCAGACGTGGTCAAATGCATTTATAATTGGCCAAAAATCGATACCTGTCCTACCTGCGCAGTAGCCACGTCCACCACTTTGGGCTTAGTGAGTCCCCATCTTATGTACAGTAGGTATAGGGGCCTCAATATACAAAAGCTCAGGTCTGGTCAAATACATACAGGTATCCGACCACTGGCTCTTAGACTAAAAAGACGGAAACATTAAAAAAACGGGAAAATTTTCAAAATACACGGACTTTGGCTTAAGTATGCGGGACTGGTTAAAAAGACGGAAGCAATAAAAAAACGGAAAAATTAAAAAAAAACACGGACTTTGGCTTAGGTCCGCGGGCCTGGTTAAAATAACGGAAGCTATAAAAAAACGGGAAAATTTTTAAAAAACACGGACTTTGGCTTAGGTACATGGGCCTGGTTAAAAAGACGGAAACATTAAAAAAACGGGAAAATTTTCAAAATACACGGACTTTGGCTTAAGTATGCGGGACTGGTTAAAAAGACGGAAGCAATAAAAAAACGGAAAAATTTAAAAAAAACACGGACTTTGGCTTAGGTCCGCGGGCCTGGTAAAAATAACGGAAGCTATAAAAAACCGGGAAAATTTTTAAAAAACACGGACTTTGGCTTAGGTACATGGGCCTGGTTAAAAAGACGGAAACATTAAAAACACGGAAAAATTTTTGAAAAACACGGACTTTGGCTTAGGTCCGCGGGCCTGGTTAGAAAGACGGAAACATTAAAAAAACGGGAAATCTTTCAAAATACACAGACTTTGGCTCAAGTATGCGGAACTCGTTAAAAAGACGGAAGGAATAAAAAAAACATAAAAATTTTTTAAAAACACGGACTTTGTCTTAAGCATGCGGGACTGGTTAAAGAGACGGAAACATTAAAAACACGGAAAAATTTTCACAATACACGGACTTTGGCTGAAGTAGGCGGTACTGGTTAAAGAGACGGAAACATTGAAAACACGTGAAAATTTTCAAAATACACGGACTTTGGCTTAAGTATGCGGGACTGGTTAAAAAGACGGAAGCAATAAAAAAACGGAAAAATTTAAAAAAAACACGGACTTTGGTTTAAGTACGCGGGACTTGTTAAAGAGGCGGAAACATTAATAAAACGGGAATATTTTTAAAAAACACGGACTTTGTCTTAAGCATGTGGGACCGGTTAAAAAGATGGAAGCAGCTTAGGTGAGCGGGAATTTTAAAACAACAGAAAATTTGCTACTTAGCACGGGCTTTGGCTTAAGTACGCGGACCTGGTAAAAAAGACGGAAACTAAAAAAAAACGTAGAATTTTAAAACCACGGACTATTTGCTACTAGGCACGGACTTTGGTTTATGTACGCGGGATTGGTTAATAAACGGACGCTGCTTAGAGAATCGGGAATTTCAAAACGCTGGAACATCTGCCACTAGGCATCTGAGAAAGTAGATCTAGCCAGATCTTTAAATTGTCTCTATCTGGCGAGATCTGTCCAGATCTGATCAGATATAATTATATGTGGTCAGATCTGAACCTTTTTCCCCCGGTGAGTATTTTTAATCAGGAATGCTAAAGCTTAAAAGTTTAAGAAGCGAAAATCATTAATGAACAAGCGGTTTTTAAATTTTAATTTCCGTTTGTGTTCAATAAACTAAATGTATTGAAGCAGAAATCAATGTCAGTGATTGGAATTAAGATTTAAATGAGTTTTGGCTTAGGTCAGAGCAATAATACATAAAATATCCGAGAAATTGATTAAAAACTGTGTGTGTTTTTTCGATTTTTTCGTTGATAATATGGTTTGAACTAAAGAACAAGCTTGATGGCATTATATGATGATCAAAAGAGACCATAAAGAGGAAAATTTTGTAAGATTTTAGACACATTTTAGTCAGGTACATTTTGATTTATCTGGAATAATAAGATAGAATGTTATCTTTTTAACTTTTCAACGCTGATATCTTTCGAACTAATCAACCGATTTTGAGGTGGCAATAGGCGTGTTTTATTAAATCCTAGAGCTGATTAGGATTTGGAAGCGATCGATTAAGCCATTTTGAAAATATTTAAAAAGAATCATTTTTAACATTTCTTTCTCCAACATTATCTCTCGAACAAATTAACCGATTAAGATGGCTAAGGCGGCATTCGACGCTTTTTATTGAGTTCTAGAGCTGATTAGATTTTGAAGTCGATCGTTCAATTCGTTTCTGAGAAATCAATAAAAAACTAAAAAAAAAATTTTTTTTTTTTTTTCGTAATTCGTCAATATTTTCGAGTCTACTTGATTAAATGATCTGAAATTTTCAGGAAAGTTGATGGCCAACAAGCTCTTTCGATTGCCGCCTTAAACATCAAAATCGATTCATTAGTTAAAAAGCTATAGACCATTTACACACATCCATACAAACACACACACATACAGACACTCGGACATCATTCTGAAAATAGTCAGAAGAGTTTCCTAAGTAGTTGAGCTGAGGGAGTTCACCCTTTCCTCTCCCCGATAAAACAGATTGTGGGTTCTAGTCCAGGTTGAGTTACCGACGGAGGGTAACCTACGGGCGGTGGATGTGCACTGGCGGTCTGTAAGACCTGTTTTACCGACGGTGCTCCGGTTGGCAGTCGGCAAGCTCTGATTTGGCGGTCGGTAAGCACTACTTTATTGTCTGTATTGATATTGCCTGTCGCTCAACGTGGTTTGGCTGTCGATTACGATGTGTTCGCGGTTGGTAAGATCTATTTTACTGACTAAAATATGCTTTTGAGGTTATTTTTGGATGTATTTTTAAAGTTATGTACGATGGAGATTACATAAAAAGAGTAACATACACATATTTTCACAAACTAGATTGAGTCATGGGCAGCCTACCAGATTAAAGGTTGTTGAGTAATTCGCATCACCCCCAGAGCTGGCACTAGCTGCCTACCATCTACCTGTTGTACTAGTGTGTGTACTTACAAGTGTATTCATTTCAAGTCTTATATATTGAAAATGACGTAGGGACAAGTGCATGTGAGAAGTATGCTGAGAGGATGCCATCTATCGGCTTCCCCCCCCCCCTTTTTTTGCTAGATGACGTCATCGATTGCGTCATCCGACAAGTTTGAGCTTGTTTCTAAGTTGTAGTAAGGGTCGACGAATAATTTCTAGGCTCTTGAGCTCTCAGCACTCAGTCTTTGCTGAAACATCTAAGTGAATAGTCAGTGAACAGTTTATACTAAAGTTGCTTATAATATTTATTGAATTCATTTTTATAAAACACGTAAGTCATAGTTTTATAATACATTTTGATCAAATATTTTAGATATTTATCAATGTATTAACTAACTTATTAATTAACTAATTTACTAAACATCTTTTTAGGATGGATTTGAAGAAACTTAACGAAATTAGTAATTTAGAAAACATTTTGCCAACCAGAAAATTTAAAGAATTCGAAGTTGGCAAAATGTACCAAATTACTGAATTAAAAAAAAATCCAACGCAGTATGGACCCAGAGTGGTTGCTGCTCTTGATGGTCGTTTTACAGTCTTCTTTCCAACACGGACGAACAACCAATTAATCGCCGACGAAGACACATTCAACAAACGTGTCAAAACTGTCAAAGAAGAGCATCTTCATTTAAGATTTCATGGTAGTAAATATAACCAATTTGAATTTGCTATCTGGTCAACATAAATGTACTTTGTTAACAAAATAAAATAAAATATTTAAAATGTTATTATCCTACAGAATTATTTAAAGATCTTTCCGTAGTAATTTTTATCTATAGTTGAATTTTAAATAATAATAATAATAATAATAATAATAATAATAATAATAATAATAATAATAATAATAATAATAATAATAAGTTTATGCCATCTGGACCCGGAGCAGCCCAGTTCTTACCATTATCCAGAGCTGAACGAACTTCTTCCACGCTGACTTCAGGGCTCTCTTCATCAGCATTGTCGTTACGATGTTGTCGACAAAATGCCTCGAAGTCGTTGAGAGCTGGAGTGTCACGATTCACGTTCGGTTGGTCACCGTACAACTTGGACCAGAAAGCTTCTACTCGCTCGATGGATGGGGGATCGCCAGAAACAGATGTCTTAGGTGTCAGAAAGCGTGAAGGACTTAACCGAAACAAAGAGTTATCGGTAAGCCGCTTCAGCTTTTTCTCTAGTGACTTTTTGGCAGTCACTAGAGCCCGCAACCTGTTAAGGGAACCTTCTTTGATGTTTAGGAGATTCGCCTTATTCAGTGTGTGATGCTGGTATCGTAGTTGAGCCGCAATACTGCGGACTTTTTGTGTAAATGCTTTACGAGCATTTACAAAGTCAATCACACACTGAATGCGGGAGACATGTTTCCGGAGATTATCAATCTTCGGTGAAAGCTGTCCAATGCGCCCTCTCATCTTAGCCTCAGGAGAAGAAATATTTCTCCTCGCTGGAGGTAAAAGTGAGGAAGCAGCATCATAGACAGCTCGATTGATGGTGAGCAAAGTAGAGTCTTCCTGAATGCGAGCAGATAGTTCGTGGTTTTCCGTGTCAAGTAGATGTTTTGGGTAGTGTGTCTTTTTAGAGACACATACTTGTCGTGTGTCAAAATCATTGTCGGCGTCTTCGGAAGAACGGCGTCTCTCCTGATGTAGCTGTGCTGGAAAAGACAGACGGTGAGATAACCGTCCGTTAGTTAACAGTGATCTTCGTGTCCTCCGGAGATGAGAGGCATAATCACGTAGACGTTGTTGTGAGAATTGGCTATGGTTAGGGTGCATATCGCACCAAAGTGCATGCATCCTAGCCATGTAGCCTCTCCGCTCCGGTTCACTGTTATTATAGCACTTCAGGAGATCGGCTCGTAATTCCTCCGTCCACCTAAATGCAGTCCGTTGTTCGCCAAGGTCGTCATCATTCGGGATCTCGGTGCTCCGCCCAGCTAGTGGGTAGCCCTCATCCGAGAAGGGCCGGTTGTGGGGAGCACTTCTGTGTTCAGGATTATCTTGAACTCAGTATACTTTGCATTGGGGAGTTAGCCCAACGCAAAGGTCGTTGTGCGATTGGTAGGCCAGCAGATGGAAGGCCAGCCTACATTGCCCACGATGCGCCACGGGGTAAATAAAACCCCCGCCGGCCGCACAACATGCACCGTCGGCACCAGATGGCATAAACTTGTTTTGGTGGAAGAAACTAACTTCTACCCATAGTCATCTGGCCCGGATTTTTACAGCGTTCATCAGAGGTAATGAACCAATTCCATGCTGGCTTGTAGAAGGGCGAACCGTGCTCATCCCGAAGAAAGGAGACTTGTCTGACCCGAAAAACTACAGGCCTATCACCTGCTTGAATGCGGTTTATAAGATTTTCACCAAAATCTTGAATAATCGCATTCTTCAGGAGATAGACCCTGTATGGCAGCAGATATACGAACAACGTGGCAGTAAAAGGGGCCTGTCAGGTTGTAAAGAGAATCTGTTAGTGGATCGATGCGTCATTCAAGACGCGATCTACTATCAGCGCAACCTGTCAATGGCCTGGATTGACTACCGCAAGGCATTCGACTCAACATCTCATGAGCTTATTCTCTTTTTGCTCAAATGCCTTGGGGTCAATCGCGATACAGTGGGATGCATTCAGCGTACGATGCAGCTTTGGCGAACACGGTTCCACATTTCATGTGGTAACGACAAACGTGTAACCGAAGTTGTACAGTACAAACGAGGAGTCTTTCAGGGAGATTCTCTGAGCCCTCTGCTGTTTTGCATCTCACTGCTGCCAATATCTGTTGCGCTACGCCGTACCCGTGGATACTCAGTGGGTCCACCGAATGATCGAAAATACTCGATCACCCACTTACTCTACATGGATGATCTGAAGGTGTATGCTCCTGATGAGGAACACCTTCAGACATCCTTGAATATCGTAGGAGAGTATACACGGGATGTCGGCATGGCTTTCGGGTTGGACAAGTGCGCGGTCGTTAATCTGGTGAAGGGTAAGTGTTCCGATGTGCGTGAAGATATCGAGTTAGTAGATGGGAGCGTCATAGACCATCTTGACGCCGGAGAGTCGTACAAATATCTAGGGATTGACGGGAGTCCTATGCAGGACGTCTCGAAAATCAAAACGACTCTCTGCAGCGAGTATGTGCGGAGACTCCGGAAAATCTGGTCATCAGAACTTTCCGGGAAAAACAAAGTCTCTGCAACGAACATGCTTGCTGTCCCGGTACTTCTGTACTCTTTCGGTGTCCTGAAATGGGCCCGAAAAGAGCTCAGAGATCTCGATATCAAGACACGCAAAGTAATGAATATGCATCGGAGCATGCACCCTAAGTCTTCAGTCACCAGATTATACCTTTCCCGGCACATCGGAGGGAGAGGTTTACAGAGCTTGGAGTGTCTGCACGATCGTTTGGTTTTGGGTATAACATACGAGGTTGTCAATTTCACAGCAGATGAAGACGACTTCCTTATGCAAATTGTTCATAGTCATGAAAATAGGCATAAGGGAGCGTTTTTATATAAGGCAGCAATGTACGCGGCAAAATCCCTCGGTCTTGGAAGAGTAAACCCGCTTATTGAACTCCCTAAGGAGGAATTTAAGACGGTCATCAGGAATGCTGAGCAACAAAAACTGCTTAGTACGCATATGGACAAGTCCGTGCACAGCGTGTTCTTTAAACACGTGCGTGATCATGGCTTGTCCACACAGCTGACGTTTTCCTTCCTTAAGTCAGCTGGCCTGATGTCCGAGACCGAAGGATATATTTTTGCCTGCCAAGATGGTGTTATTAACACTCTCGAATACCGTGCTAAAGTGCTCCAGACGCAGCTACCCGACACTTTGTGTAGGGTTTGTAAACAGCATCCAGAGACGCTTATGCATCTTTTGTCAGCATGTCCTGTGCTGGCAAGAAATGCATACATCCAGCGCCATAATGCTGCTCTGCGAGTACTTTATTACCATCTAAGACACACGCACGGTATCGACAAAACACCAGTGCTGCCTTATCTGCCAGGAGAGATTCCGCAAGTTGTTGAGAATGAGCGTTGCCGTATTTATTGGAACGTGCCATTCGCAACAACGCGGAAAATCGACCATAATAAACCTGATATTGTGATCTTCGATAAAACCGCTCGTAACATTTATGTTATTGAGTTCTCAGCTCCGGCTGAGTATAACATCACGGTAAAAGAGGAGCACAAACACGAGATATATCAGGATCTCCTGTTTGAAATTGGCAAACTTTACCCAGGCTATCGTGTCAAGCTTGTCGTACTCATTGTTGGCGTCCTAGGAGGGATGAAACAGTCTTTTGTGTCTGCATTGGCTAAAATCCCAACTTGTTTATCGCAAGTTGAGTTTTTGGCATCGCGGATGCAAAAGGCCGTGATACTCGGATCCCTCCGTCTCCTAAGGCAACGAAACTTGGCCTGCTGCGCATGCTGATCATCTTGTTGATGAAGCAGCGCAGCAGTAACGATTTGGGGCTCAGGTGAGGCCCTCGGTAGAGTCGGACTACCGGGGATAACCCCCTAAGCATTTAAATAATAATAATAATAATAATAATAACAATAATAATAATAATAATAATAATAATAATAATAATAATAATAATAATAATAATAATAATAATATTAATAATAATAATAATAATAATAATAATAATAATAATAATAATAATAATAATAATAATAATAATCATAATCATAATCATAATCATAATAATAATAATAATAATAATAATAATAATAATAATAATAATAATAATGATGATAATCAGTCTAAAAAAAAATAAATGTTCATGCGAGGAATTCGAACGAAAAAAAATTCGACCGAGCATGCGCTATCGAAAGTATGATAATAAATGAAACGCTTGGCTTAAGCTAATTGCAGGTTAAGAGACAGTTTTCTATACATATATATATACATATATATATATATATATATATATATATATATATATATATATATATATATATATATATATATATATATATATATATATATATATATATATATATATATATATATGCGGAAAATTCAAACAAAGTGTGCTTGCGCCTGCTCTGTGCAGCGCACGGCTTTATGAATGCTGTGTGTATTGTCCGTGCATGTGTAATGTAGACAGGATTTAAACATGATGTGGATAATGGTGTAACTTGGACAACTGCATAGAATTTTACAAATAAAACAATTAATAAGAATTATTGAAGTAATTTTTTATTTTCAAGTAATGATTTTATAAATATTAAAACAATTAATAAGAATTATTGAAGTAATCTTTTATTTTTAAGTAATGATTTTATAAATATTAAAACAATCAATAAGAATTATTGGAGTAATCTTTTATTTTTAAGTGATGATTTTATAAATATTAAAACAAAAAAATGCTTATTTTTTATCTGAAAAGAATAAATTATGTTATATAAATGATGAAGAGAAAAAAAATAATAATAATGCCAAAACAGTGAGTAATATAGAAAGGAATCATGAAGAATTTTCATCATCATCATCGTAATCTGATGAAAATGATTTTCCATCGGAATTAACAAATCCAATCAGTGAAACTGGTTGTGATGTTGATGGTTCTGGTTCTGGTAATAATGGTGATTGTGATGGTGATGGTGGTGGTGGTCGTGGTGGTGGTGGTGGTGGTGGTATTGTTGATCGTACAGGCGAAGATGAGGAAGATATTGTGATTGTGATTAAAACTGTTGAAGCGAGAGAAGGCGTTGGTGACAGTTGTTGTTGTCATTCTTGTGGATGTCGTTGTTGCTGTCGTTCTTGTTGATGTCGTTGTTGCTGCTCACAACAGCAACAACGTTCTCGATTAGCTTTCTGCTCATCGATTTGTTGCTGAAAAAGTCGCTCTTGTTCCTGATTAATGCTATTTTGTATTTCAGCAGCGTCGTTCATCCATGCTCGAATTTGATATTATGAACGTGCGTTTCGATTTTTACGACTTGAAAATCGAGCGCAAAAATCTAGTTGATTCTACGGCCATCTGTTAGGAAAATTTGTATATTAATTAACACTTCCCAGTCCCTTGGGGCCATGTCAGAGGCCACCTCGATTGAATTTGAACTTCGGTGATAGTGGGGTAGTTCCACCCCTCCAAAATTAACATATAAAAGGGCCAGAAAACACTTGCTCGGAGACTTAGGCCCTGGCCATCGCCTAGAGTAGACTGAGGACGCTTAGCGAGGTCCTACTCTAGCACCAGGACTCAACAATTTATTTGAGTCGGCCTAACAATATCTAGTCCATCAGTTTATTATATCTAGTCATTTATTCTAAAACTCAGTTCTATTCCGGTCAATCTGTTACCTAAATAATTTTATTTGTTGAGACTTTTCTTTTATATTAAATTAAATTATTTATTTTATTATAAGTGACATTTGTTTATTCGAATTTAATTAAATAAGGAGATTTTGCGACTCCTTCGTCTGGTTGAAGAAAACCAAATTTAAATTTGTGAGTGTGGTGGTTTGGTGTGCAACGTCTGCCGAAGAGGATCGACCTCGAGTCCAAGGAGCCCGCGAAGATTTCACGAAGAAGATCGACATCGAATCCAAGGAGCTCGCGAGGATTCACTGAAGAGGATCGACATCGAGTCCAAGAGGCCCACAACCGACCGGAGATCGATATCACCAGTAAGCCCTCGTACAACCAGATAAGTTTCGACAAATTTGTCACAAACCTTCTCTCTCTCTTCAACGTTATACTCATTTTAAATAATTATTTAATTTATTACCCTGTGTCCATTAAATATTTGCGCGCTAAATAAATTGTCGTTGGACACTTGTTATTTCTAAAAGAAATTAATTTATAAGTAAAGGGGAAATTTTGTATATACTTGGGCTTGGTTAAATAAAATTTGTTATATATAATTTAATTGAGTCTCTTTGAACAAATTTCTTATCACCAGCGTCGTTTTAGAATAAGCATATTTCAGCCGCGTGTCCGGTCAGAACGAGTCGACCCATTCCTGAGATATTTTCCCGTACCAGAACCAGCTATATGATAATTAATACTTATAATGAGATTTGATAATTTATCATTAATTAAATTAATTATTCGGGAAAATTTAGTAACAGTGGTTCGTGGCTATTGGACACGAAATAGCCAGGGCCCACCGTTATATTTGGCGCCCAACGTGGGGCCCACCGTTATAATATATATTATTTTGTTGTGGCTGCTCTTGTGGCTGCTCCTGTGGCCGCTCTTGTGGCTGCTCTTGTAGCTGTTCTAGTGGCTGTTGCTGTTCCACAAAATTCCGGATTCGCTCGTCCACTCTTCGCTCCTCATCAGCGATATCATAACCAATCCACATAAATATGTATGCCGCTGCATATTGTAAAAATATGTAAATTTCAGATGATGATGACCCGGGCACTCGCAATTGCCACATCTGAATGGTATCATCTACCACTAACTCCAAGCTCATGTTTACCAAAATTAAAATTGGCTCACTATCGAGTGATTCTGAGCCACGGATAATATTCGATATTTGGGCCCGAAGCTCACTAGCAAATAAATACTCGTCCCGATTTAATCTTTGCCAGCATTGCAGAGGAATTGCTAGCCAGTGATCTAACCAGCTATCAATATAATTCAATGTTTGAATTAATCGACCATTCATTTCTCTTTAAAGTGTTGTTTGTGTTGTTGTCGTTGATCACCTTTATTCCTATAATTCAAAATAATTTATGTTAATTATTTTCATTATTATTATTAATAGAAAATTTTGATAAATAAAGTCACATTATCATCAATTGACCATTCTCATATATATGTAGTTTAAAGTCATGTAATTATAATAATAATTATCGTGATTCGTAAATACATGAGGATGGTTGATTGACTTGCACTTTAATTACCAGATTTACAAAAAAAAAAAAGAATGATTTTAGAAATTTGTTAATTCTTCAAGTATCGAATTATCAATATAAAAATAAATTTTTTTAAAAGTTAGTTTTTCATCGAATTATGTATAGAAAAAAAAAAAAATAATTTTTCTTCTAATTATTTTAATATTTAGACATAATTAATCATTTAAAAAAGCAAAAAACTTGTTTATCTACTTACTTTGATTAAAAATATTTATTGGTTTTAACGGATAGTTCAAAAAACTTGTCACTTTGTTAAATGTCCGTAGGAGTTATTTTAGCCCTTTGTCTATCTTGACAAGTTTTAACAAGAAACTACCCTACCACTTTCTGAAATCTTATAACGAATACAGAAAAAAATTAAAGGGCCAATCGGAAAAAAAATTGATTTTTCTTGACCAATCACAGAAATTTACATATCTTTTATTGTTGGTCACTATGAGCACGTGGGTAACAAACCCACGCTGGTTTGTTTACATTTTTGAAGAAATTGATTTAAACGATGTTTTACAAAAATAATTTGAAAATATCAATTAATATCATAGTGTATGATCGTAATCATTATTTTTAACTTTCCGCTTAGAAAATCGATGATTTTCGAAAATTTCGGGAAGTTATTGTTTTCACCTCGATTTTCGAAAATCGAGTTTTCATCAGATGTCGACGTTTTGAGGTCCTAGAAAGCTATTCTGACTATTTTTAGAATGATGTCCGAGTGTCTGTATGTATGTGTGTGTGTGTGTGTGTGTGTGTGTGTGTGTGTGTGTGTGTGTGTGTATGTATGTATGTAAACTCTTTATAACTTTTTAACTAAGAAACCGATTTGGATGGTTAAGGCGGCAATCGAAAGAGCTTTTTGGCCATCAACTTTTCTGAAAATTTCAGATCATTTGACCAAGTAGACTCGAAGATATTGGCCAATTACGAAAAAAAAAAATTTTTTTTTTTTAGTTTTTTATTGATTTCTCAGAAACGACTTATACGATCAACTTCAAAATCTAATCAGCTCTAGAACGTAATAAAACGCGTCGATTGCCACCTCAAACATCAAAATCACATAATTCGTTCGAGAGTTATCGTTGGAGAAAGAAATAGGAAAAAACAGTTTTTTGCGAATATCTTTGAAACGACTCAACCAAAAAATCTGAAAATCTAATGAGCTTTAGAATCTATTAAAATACGTCAATTGCCACCTCAAACTTAAAAATCGGATAATTTGTTTGAGAGTTATTGCAGGAGAAAAAAATGCTAAAAACTGTTTTTTTCGAAATTAATGGCATGCAAAAGTATTTTTGAGCTCGAAGAGCTCGAAAATGTATTTACAACGATGTTTTCGAGCTCTTTGAGCTCGAAAACAGCGGGAAGTTTTGGGGCTGGCCCGCAGGGTCAACCGATGCCCAGATTTTTTTTTTAGTTTTTTATTGATTTTTCAGAAATTACTCATACGATCGACTTCAAAATCTAATCAGCTCTAGTACTTAAAAAAACGCGTCGATTGCCACCTCAAACATCAAAATCGGATAATTCGTTCGAGAGTTATCGCGGGAGAAAGAAATGGTGAAAAACGGTTTTTTCTAAATATTTTCGAAACGACTGACGCGATCGATTTCAAATTTTAATCAGCTCTAGAATTTAATAAAACGCGCCGATTGCCACCTCAAACGTCAAAATCGATCGATTAGTTCGAAAGATATCGGCGTTGAAAAATTAAAAAAATACCATTTTATGTTATTTTTCCTGGATGAATCATAATATAACCTACTAAAATTTGTCTGAAGTCATACCAACTCATCTTTTATATGGTTACTTTCGATACATTATGTCATCGAACTTGGTTTTTAGTTTAAATCATAGTACCAACAATAAAATCGATAAAACGTAGTTTTTAATATTTTTCTCGGATATTTCATATTTGATTATTTCTCACATGAGTCAAAACTCATTTAAATCTTAATTCAAATCCCTGGCATTGATTTCTGCCTGAATACACTTATTTTATTGAACATAATCAGGGATTAAATTTTAAAAACCGCTTCATTAACAATTCTTGATTTTTATATAAATTTTCAAACTTCAGCATAACAGGCAACTTGTTAGAGCTTGAGAAGATCGTAAAAAAACAATCGCATATGATAGCATTTTCGAGCTCTTCGAGCTCGAAAATATATCTACACTAATGTTTTCGAGCTCTTTGAGGTCGAAAACAGCGGGAAGTTTTGGGGCTGGCCCGCAGGGCCAACCGACGCCCATATTTTTTTATTCATAAATTAATTAAAAATGAATAAATTCCTTCTTAGAAAAATATTTGCGCACGTAAGTTTAGACATATTGAATACCGCCATCTATGAGTAAAAAATGTAACCAACATTGTATTCGAATTATCGGCTATAAAATCCCAGCCATTTGAAATTCATCGATATTTATTGAAATACATCGATATTCATTCAAATAAATTAAAATATAAATTATAATTACCTGTTTTGTATAAGATAAAACACTAAAGTAAAAATCAATGTATCGAATCATTAGTTGTGGTAGGTGACCGGCCAAAATCACTCACACACAAACAACTCTGACCATAATAACTCAATCAAACTTCGTAAAAAATATACTCTGGTAGTCAGCAAGTTGGCATAAATGACTGAAAATGACCGTAAGTTGTCGTTAAATTGTCATCAACTTATCACAATCACCATGGTGAGAGCATTAGGTTGATGACAACTTATCATTAGTTTTGCCTACCAGAATGCATGTAAATCATTTGATAATTCAATTAAAATAATAATAATTAATTACAAAAAGTTAAAATATTTTCTAGGTTATAAAAATGTAAACAATTACTTAATATCTTTTAAAAATAATAATTGTCAGAAAAAAACTTGAGTTGCATCAAATTTAATTTTATTAATTATTTTTAAATACCAATTTTACATTTTCCAAAAAAAATATGCAAGTAATTATTTTTTTCAAGCGCGGGAAATTTAAAATCGATAGATCGGATCGTTAATGGTGGCGGTAAATTCAATCAACTTGTTGTCATCAAAATGTGACAACAAGTTATTTCAGTGGGTAGATGTCAACTTATCATCAGTTTTGACTATCAGAATACATGTAAATGATTTGATAATTCAATTAATAAGTAATTATAAAAAGTTAAACTATTTTCTAGATTATAAAAATGTAAACAATTACTTAATATCTTTAAAAACAAAAAGAAAAGGGGGAAAAAAATAGAGAAAAAAATTAAATAACATGAAGTTCAATTTTATTAATTACTTAAAAATCCAATTTTTTAAAATTATTACATTTTCCAGAGCACACAAGTAATTATTGTTGTTGTTCAAATTACAGTGATATTCACAAAAATTATTGTGCAATAATTTTATATTTTTCAACGCGGGAACTTTAAAATCATCTAAATCAATTACAATTTTTTCGCTTCCAATTAAATCTTGGATCCATAATTTTTTCTCAAAACCTGTTACATAAATATATTTGT
The DNA here is from genome assembly GCA_030273425.1 of Microplitis manilae. Taxonomy (NCBI): domain Eukaryota; kingdom Metazoa; phylum Arthropoda; class Insecta; order Hymenoptera; family Braconidae; genus Microplitis; species Microplitis manilae. The sequence continues at coordinate 13,976,849 of CP092725.1, read as the reverse complement.
AATTATAAGTGGCATGTTCAATTGTTTCTTTTAGCTTCAAATATTGCGTTTTTCCAGCATCCCAGGTGATTCCATGATGATTATATGTTACCCAGGTATTTAAGCGTTGACACTGATTTGATAACAATGTCCAATCACAAGGTGGTTTGAATAACGTACATGACATTTCTTCAACACCATCAATTTTATGTTGGACTGTAATTGAAGCAAGTTCTTCTACAATAAACTGATTGTGTGAGCCTTTAAATCCTTGCACATCTATTATCATTTCCATTTTGATAGCTCATATCTCGACAACAGACAATGAATCACTGATTAATTAAAAAATTCAGCAGAGCTATTTGTTATTATCCCTCACCACACTATTTTTTAAGTTAATTATATTTTAATTTCATTGGTTAATTTTAAAATTGCGCAGTAGAAAGTTCCAGAAGATCTATTTTGAGACTGATGAGTCATGCATGTGCAGGAATAAACTCGTTTTCTTTGTTTGATTTTATAACTGCGCAGTAGAAAGTTCGAGAAGATCTATTTTTAGACTGATGACTCATGCATGTGCAGGAATAAACTTGTTTTCTTTGTTTGATTTTCAAACTGCGTAGTAGGTGACGTCATACCATTTGTCGCGCCATCTAGCGTTTTAGGTTATGTTGACACGTTATTCTAGGGGATTTCACTACTTTTTGTTTGGTGATGTTGGTACTTTTGGTGCGACATCTATTTTTTACGGCGTCATTTATGACGTCACCGGTTGTTTTGGAACTTTCTACTGCGCAGTTGATGAGCCGTTTCCCACCTATAAAAGAGGCGCGTGAGACTATACTCCACAAAAAAGAAGTACGAGTCTCTAAATGAAGTACGAATCTCTGCTGAAATATTCTCTGACGTTTACTGTGATAAAGTTTTTTTGTGAAGTTCTCTGTGAAGTTCTCTACAGTTTTTTGAATAATTTTTTTATAAAAAATTATAAACAATTTTTTAGTTTAAGTGAAGTGCATAGACATTGTTTTTAGTGCAACTGACACTCATTAGTTTTAATTTTTTTGTGCAACTGACACTTATGAGTAAGATCACGTCAAGTGGACCCCCCATTTTCCACTTGATCATGAAAATTAAGTCTATGTATTTTTTTCTTATGTAGTCATTATGAAAAATTAAACCCTCAAACGATTTTTCAAAATTTTCATTTTAACAACAATTTTTTTTACAATGAAGATTTTGAGTACTTTTAATTAAAAAATAGATTCCAAAACAACCGTTAAAGATAACTTAATGAAATTTTCAGGATTTATTGTCAAATATCTATATTTCATAAAAATATTAATAGCTTGAAATTCTTTGTTTATTATCCTATTGTTAATTAACTTTTAAGTAAACGAATGAAAATTTCATTGACTTCTCGGTAACAAAATAAAGTTTTTTTTTATTGATTACATGAGTTATTTATTAAAGTTTGAGATCCCAAAAAAAAATTTCACTGCTCGTGATTAGTTTAAACAAAATAAAATTATTTATCACCGCACGTCGGTCGCTGAGCGCTTCCAATACGGTGCGCGGCCAAGCGTCTCAGGCTCTATTGCAGCTTTGGTCAGTCATAATTCAAAGTAACATTTAAAAATACTATTACTAAACGAATTGTATTTTTTTTTAACAATATCATGAATAATACAATAGAATAACTTTTTATTATTAAACTGGAACAGAAAAAACTAACTAATAATTAAACTTAAGTTTAATTATTAGTTATTTTTCCTGATTATTGTTTAATAAATAATTAATTTATTATTAATTAATAATAATTTACAAATTGTAATTAACTAATTATTGATACACTAGTTATTTACTAAACAATAATCAGGGAAAACTGTCCAATAAATAAACTTAATTATTAATTAATAACTTATAAATTATTATTAACTAATTAATAATATATTAATTATTTATTAAACAATAATCAGGGAAAACTGTCTAATAAATAAACTTAATTATTAATTAATAACTTATAAATTATTATTAACTAATTAATAATATATTAATTGTTTATTAAACAATAATCAGGGAAAACTGTCTAATAAATAAACTTAATTATTAATTAATAACTTATAAATTACTATTAACTAATTAATAATATATTAATTATTTATTAAATAATAATCAGGGAAAACTAAATAATAATTAAACTTAAGTTTAATTATTAGTTAGTTTTTCCTGTTTCAGTTTAATAATAAAAAATTATTCTATTGTATTATTCATGATATTGTTCAAAAAAAATACAATTCGTTTAGTAATAGTATTTTTAAATGTTACTTTGAATTATGACTGACCAAAGCTGCAATAGAGCCTGAGACGCTTGGCCGCGCACCGTATTGGAAGCGCTCAGCGACCGACGTGCGGTGATAAATAATTTTATTTTGTTTAAACTAATCACGAGCAGTGAAATTTTCTTTTGGGATCTCAAACTTTAATAAATAACTCATGTAATCAATAAAAAAAAACTTTATTTTTTTACCGAGAAGTCAATGAAATTTTCATTTGTTTACTTAAAAGTTAATTAACAATAGGATAATAAACAAAGAATTTCAAGCTATTAATATTTTTATGAAATATAGATATTTGACAATAAATCCTGAAAATTTCATTAAGTTATCTTTAACGGATGTTTTGGAATCTATTTTTTAATTAAAAGTACTCAAAATCTTCATTGTAAAAAAAATTGTTGTTAAAATGAAAATTTTGAAAAATCGTTTGAGGGTTTAATTTTTCATAATGACTACATAAGAAAAAAATACATAGACTTAATTTTCATGATCAAGTGGAAAATGGGGGATCCACTTGACGTGATCTTACTCTTATTAGTTTTTAATTTTTTGTGCAACTGACACTCATTAATTGTTTATTTGTGAACTATTGATAAAAAAACATTGTTTAAAAAATGGCGCGATTAGTTGATGCACTTCACGGTTTGGTGAATTCTGTTGCACAATCATACAATGATTTACAGTTAGAGTCAGTGAATGAAAAACATTGTCAGAGGCGCTATCAGGTGTATGTTGAGACAATTAAATATTTCAAGACTATTTTGGCAGATCCACAATCGAGTGTTCAAATTAAGAGAAGCGTTCAAGCAGGTATAGTGCTTTTGTGCTGGTATGGCGATCAATTCGCTCAACTCAGCGGCTTGGCTACAGGTGGTGATTTGAGAATGCGTCATCGACTCATCAAGTGGCAAGATCTCGATAACGCTTTCTCGAACAACATTCGAACTGGATGTATCACAAATCTTGCTCACACAGATTTGAGAGAATTTTTGAATGATTCTCGAGACTTAGTTTTCGAAAAAATCCAAGAAATGTTGGGTGCCCGTGAAAAAATTTTCTGATATGGCCTGATATGGCTTGATTTCGGCGGTTCATATCAGGCCTGATATGGAAATTGGCCATATCAGAAAATATATGTACAGATAAGATTTGATATGTTCTGATATGGACATATCAGACTATATATAGTGAGATCAACATTGTTATTTCGGGAACTAAATTTATAGATAATTTCATAAAATTGAGTATGACTTTGTAAAGTTGTATATGCAATAATTGTCATGAAAAAAAAAAAAAAAAAAAAAAAAGAAAAAAAATCCAGCCAGGTCATGGGTTCGAACCCGGGCACATCCGAGTCAACGTCTGATCTATTACCCAGTCTGCCAAATCATGAACTTGAAACGTAAGGTTGATTATATCTACTTGGATAAAATTGAAACTAAGAAAATTAAAGACATCAGATAAATGATTGATTTGGTTACTTGTATTTTATTCAATTGTTATTGTTTATAGAGTACCGGGCCCATTAACGGTATACCCACCAGTAACGAGGCAAGAACTACTTCTTTTGGTAAAAAAAAAAAGAAGAAGTTAAAGATTTTTAAACTTATAAGTTTTAAAAAAGTATAGATAAAAGTTTAATTATAATTAAACTTTTTCCAATTTACAATCTCAATTCTTCATATTTAAATTCATTACGAAAATTTGAAATTCTCTCAGAGATTTAAAAATTAATCTCGTTAGGTTATTGGAAAAATTTTTCAACGAAGTTTGTATACTTTATACAATTTATAAATGCGGTAAATCAAAATATTTAACAGACTTCATAAGATTTTATGAATCATTATAGATCGGTTTTTCCGAACAATGTTACGTTATTTGGACATTTCTAAATTATTTACCGAACGTATGTATACGGAAAACTCGAAAAAACTAGTATATGTGCCCATATCAGGGCATATCAAGCCATATCAAACCTGATCAAGATTTTTCTTGACAAGCATATAAAAATATATATACCCTTATCAAGTTATATCAAGTCAGATCAAGACATATCAAATCTGATATCGACATATCAAGTTGATATGGACATATCAACTTGATATGGCTTGATATGGCCAATTTTTATATCAGACTATATCAGAATATATGAAAAATTATATATGGGCATATCAGATCATATCAGGTCAGATATGAATATATCAAATTTTTTGATATGGCCATATCAGGTCATATAAGGCTCGATCAGAAAATTTTTTCACGGGTGATGTTGCTGGGGTGAAAATCAACGTCGAGCTTGTATGTAAATTTAGAAATGAAAAAATTAATGACGTCGTTGATGAAACTAAATCTTTCAACACTACAAGCCGGGAAATTACACCCACAACATCTCTCGCTGATTGGTATGCTGACCATGTCAACGAGAACTTATCAAAAAAGGTCGAAGAGTTCAATCAAAAGGACTCTGGGTGGAGATTACTTGAGATCCATAGCTTGGTCATCACAATGTCCAGATATATTCCACTACAAGCTGGAGCATCTACTTTTGTTAGACTGCCCAAAGATATCCAGATGAAACGTGCAGTCTTAAACATCGAGAACCACGACGAGTACTGCTTCCTCAGGTGTGTTGTGGCAGCGACACACGAAGCTCACACTGGACATCCAGAGAGGACAACATCGTACCCTCATTACAGCAGCGTACTTCAGTATGAAGGTATTGATTTTCCAATTACCCCGAAAGATATTCCAAAGTTTGAAACGTTAAATAATCTGTCAATCAATGTATACGGGATTGAGTCAGAATTTAACGGCTTCGGGAATAAAAAAAGTACAATTATACCGTTATATTTAAGTAAAAATTCTAAGTCTGATGTAAAAAAAATTCATCTTTTAATGGTGCAGGCGAACGCTAATGTGAATATGTCTAATGAGAATGATTATAAAAATTATAAGCCTGTTTATCATTTTGCCTTGATTAAAAATCTATCGCGATTAGTAGAAAATCAAATTTCTAAGGCGCATTGCAAATTTTATTTCTGTGATCGATGTTTAAGTCACTTTAAAACAGAAACATCTATCAATAATCACAATGATGACTGTTTTAATTTAAATAAAGTCCGTATGAAATTTCCCACTAATGAAAACAAAATATTAAAATTTAAAAACTATCGTAATAAAGACTCGGTAGCGTTTGTTGTCTACGCAGACTTAGAGTGTACACTAGAGCCTCAGGGGGATGATGATATTCGAAAACATGTTCCACACAGCATGGCATTTTATCGTCACTGTAATTATGACAATAATTTGTCGAAATTTGAAATTAATCGTTCATCTGATTGCGTGAAGTGGTTTGTTAATAAACTTGAAAATTTCGCATTTAAAGTTGAGCAGTATTTAAAAAATCCTGTACCCATGAAACCACTGGACAACTAGCAACAAACGAGTCATAATCGGTCAACTGTTTGCCATATTTGCGAAAAAACAATAGCCTCAGATAAAGAGAAGTGCCAGGATCATTGCCATTCTACGGGTAACTATCGCGGACCTGCACACATCTCATGCAATTTAAATTACCCAAAATCTCATGTAATACCGGTAGTTTTTAACAATTTATCTGGGTATGATTCTCATTTTTTAATTAAATCATTAGCAACTGTTTTTGAAGGTAAAGTCACATTATTGCCAATTAATAAAGAGCGATATATCTCATTTACAAAATCTATTGATGATAGATCTGCGTCTTTACGTTTTATAGATTCATTTAGATTCATGACATCAAGTTTAGAAAAATTGGCATCCTATCTTGATGATGACAATAAACAAATCACAAACTTCATTATCCAGATCTGGAAAAATTCCAATTAGTTACTCGCAAGGGTGTATTCCCGTATGAATACATTACAAACATCGATAAGCTTAATGACAAACAGTTGCCCGATCAAAATTCATTTTTTTCTAAATTATCCAATACTGGTATAACTGACGATAATTATTCATTTGCTCAACTTGTCTGGAATAAATTTAACATCAGTACATTAGGCGAGTACTCTGATCTATATCTTAAGACTGATGCACTACTCTTGGCTGATGTATTTGAAAATTTCAGACAAAATTGTTTAAATAATTATAACTTAGAACCGCTGCACTATTATACAGCGCCCGGATTAGCTTTTGATGCAATGCTGAAGTACACTAATGTGGAACTGGAACTATTGACTGACCCCGAAATGGTACTTTTCATCGAAAAAGGTATACGAGGTGGAGTGTCTCAGTGTACTAATAGGTATGCGAAGGCCAACAATCAGTACATGGGTGATGAATTTGACGTTAAAAAACTCGAGTCATACTTGATGTATTTTGACGTCAATAATTTGTATGGCACGGCAATGAGTATGCTACTACCTAAAGGCTCATTTGAATGGGTAGATGAAAATGATTTAAGTGATGTAAATAATTTTGTAAATACCAATGACACTGTAGGATATATTTTGGAAGTAGACTTGCACTATCCTCAGGAGCTACATGAGCTACACGAAGATTTACCAATGTGCCCTGAGCACTTTTTACCCTCAGGTAGCAAGTCTACCAAATTATGTACAACTTTGTATGATAAAAATAAATACATAATACATTGTGAAAATTTGAAACAATGTTTAGATTTAGGAATGCAGTTAAAAAAAATTCATGGCGTACTCAAATTTGAGCAATCGCCATGGCTAAAGACATACATCGACAAGAATACAGACTGTAGGAAGGCTGCCCTAAATGAGTTTGAGAAGAATTCCTTCAGACTCATGAATAACGCAGTCTTCGGTAAGACTATGGAGAATATTAGGAAACACAAAGATGTTCAATTGGTGACAAGATGGTCTGGTCGATATAGAGCATCAGACCTCATTTGTAAACCTAACTTCCATAGTCTTACTATCTTTGACAAAGACATGGTTATAGTGGAAATGAAAACAACCCTGGTATATTTTGATAAACCCATTTACACTGGGTTCGCGATTTTAGTTTTATCAAAAATATTTATCTATGATTTCCACTATAACTATGTTCAAAAAAACTTCACAAACCAACAATCCAAGTTGATGTACACGGACACTGACAGTTTAATTTACCACTTTACAGTACCAGACATCTACGAAATCATGAAACGTGATATTTCAAAATTTGATACATCGGACTACCCCCCTCAAAATTCGTACAATATGCCGATAGCAAACAAAAAGGTCCCAGGTCTAATGAAAGATGAGAATAATGGGAAAATTATGACTCATTTCACCGGACTTAAGGCCAAACTATATGCATACAAAATTATGAATGATAGCAACACTAAAAAACGAGCAAAGGGGATGAAAGGTGCGACGTTACGAACTATCACGTTTGATGTTTTCAAGAGATGTCTTCACGATCACATTAACTTGACGAAAAAACAGTACTTAATTAAAAGTTCAAAACATGACGTGACGACATTAGCACAGCACAAAATAGCCTTAAGCTGGACAGATGACAAACGACAACTTTTGGACAACTCAACCGACACATTGCCACGGGGATTCACATCAAATCATGATGATGATGATAATGATAAAGATGATGACAATGTTTTATCAATTAAAAAAAAAACTTTTCTAAAAAAAAAAAAAAAATGAAAAATTTTTGTAAAAAATTAGTTTTTTAAGTATGTAAAAAAAAGTATGTAAAAATTAGTCTTAAGGATATGTGTGTAAATAAATAAATAAAACATTTTTATATACAAATGAAAAAAAATTGTTTTTCATTTTATAGATATAAGTGTATTTTTAAAAGTTTATTTACAGATCAAATTTTTCAATCCAGCTGTTGTGGGAGCTATCCAAGCCGAGCCACTTTACGTACAATTTATTTCCGCGTTTTTTTATAATTTTCTCCACTAGATACACATCTGGATATTTGACTTTGCTGAGTTCTTCTGCATAAAATCCACCTTCAATTGGCTTATCCTGAGAGTCTACGAGCTTATACGTTGTTGGATTTGTTTTCTGCACTGTCTTAATTGTAAAAATTTCAGTCGTCCAGTTGGGTGTGTAACCTTTCTCAAACACATGCTTGTACTTGCTGATTCGAACTTTATCTCCGACTTTGAATTTATTTTTTCATGCTCGTTGCTGAGCTTGAAGAGGTTTGTATATTCTTACTAGTAGTTCTTTTTCATTAGCAGCAGTAACATTAGCAGGTTACATTTTAATTGTCCGATGTTTGGTATTGTAACGGGGCAGCTAGAGGTTCGACTACTCAAATCGGTCGCGCCATTTTAGGGAGCCCTCAGCTTACACACCACCCTTATCAACGCATATTTGCTACCATGTTCACGGAGTCTCCGAAAGAGGCCCATGGGTCAGTGTGTCAGACATTCTAGACGGAAGTTCAGGCGAAGTCACGTGGATGATCCCTTCTCAAATTCTATGGCTATATAAGGGCGAACAATCGTCGAAAAAGGCAGTTTTTAGTTCAGTTCAGTTCAGTTCAGTTAGCTTGCAATGAGCATACACTTAGTACCTAGCAATCAGCTGGGAGATGTAGAGAAGGGCTGAGGACACCTAGCGAGGCCCTTACTCTACACTCTCCAGCTCACTAAGCACACATTGCTGCATATCTCTAGTACTAGTCAAGTCTAGTCAATTCGTTGTATTGTAAAGTCCGTTATAATTTATTGTCAAGTCTATTTATTTATTGAAAAAGTCTATTCAGTTTAACTGTTATAAAATCTAGTCAGTTAATGAACTTCATTCAAATCTGTGTAATGAAATCTGTGCCATAAAATCGAGTCGTCGCCAGTAGTCTTGTCAAGGGGTCAGTCCAGTACGATGCAGTCCACGCTCAAGATGTCCGACCCATTCTACGAGATCATCGATGTAAGTCTGCACGCAGTTAATTATAAGTTTGCCAAACGCGGAGTAATTTATTTTAGAATTTGTTAAATTTAATTTTCTCTTAATTTACTGAACAATATATATAAACCTTGAAAATTCATTTTGACTTGTTGATAGAAATGATTAAGATAAATTATTTAAGGTGTTACCAGAAATAGTCATATTGTATAAAGTAAATTCTTCAAACCGATTATGTTACTGATGAGATCAGACCCAGGATCTCCTATTTGCTTATTAATACAATAATTCTTTTGGATTTCCTTTCTAATCTAAATGTCCAAATATTTAGTAGATAACATTTGTAAATAATCAGAACCTTAATAAAATCAATTAAATAATATTATAATAACGAGAATTGCATTATAAAATAAATTCATTACACCATTTCCTCTATCCTGTAATCAAGCTGCGTACTCAGTCATACTAGGTATTTCAGAACCCAGTTGCTCATAACCAAAGCAGCCGGACAAGAAGGACTGTTCGAACTTCCTGGTACGGGGAAGCCAGGGCAGACCCTTACAGTATTATTGTAAGTATCCAATAAGTCTTCGAGTATATCAATCCATTTATAGGTACCACGTGCAGAAAATTCACGCCACATTTTATTTTTGATTGTCCTGTTAAATCGTTCACATATGGATGCCTTCAAGTTGCTGAATGTCGAGTACATGTTGATGTTTTTACGTTGCATGAGTTCTTGAAACTCTTTATTATAAAATTCTTTGCCTCGGTAAACGTGCAGATTTTTCGGAACACGTCCCAGTTGAAATATAGATTTCATTGCACTGGTGACATCACTACCACTTTTACTCTTAATTGGTACAGCCCAAGCATACTTTGAAAAAATATCTATGACAGTTAGCAGATATTTGTTTCCTTTGTTCGCTGTTGCATAAGGAATCATTTCAACTAAGTCAGCTTGCCAAGTTTCATCAAGTGCTCGTATGTCAACATAACGACGTTGATAATTTCTGCGTGCTGGTCTGTGCAGCTCATACGCTATTACTGATTTCTTGTCCTCCGCCATTGTTGACGAAAATTCTTGCTTCCAATTCTTTTATTCGCTGGGTATTTCTACTGATTAAGTCTTTTTGTAACTTTAAACGTTTAATTTTAACTTTTAGTTCTTGATTTTCTCTTTTTAATAGCTTCACAGCAGAGTCGAGTGTTACCACTTAAGAGTGTAAATGTGAAATGATCTCAGACTGATCATTCCTTATACTATCATACATTAAAGACAGCTCGTGATATACAAGATCACGTGTAGATTTTACAGTTGCTGCATCGCTATCTTCAGCAGGTTTGCCAACATGACACAGTCTCTTGCTCTCAACATCGTACTGTCCGTCAACAGTTACTTGAAATTCTCGTCCAGGTGGTCCTGGTGGTCCACTGATTACAGCACCAGTTGGTAGTGAACGTCCAAATATATCGATACTCATTTTTTTTCTTTGCTCTTTTCACTTCAACAGTCAGCAAATAAGTTGCATAAATTTGACACAGCAGATGCTAATAAATAATCCCCGCTTCTCGTAGTTCTTTGATTATTGATATGATTTCATTGGTGTGACTTGGATTTCCAGCTGCTTGAGATGCCATGAGTAAACGCAGACGGTCAACTAGTTCATTTGGATCATCCCAGTAGACATAATCCATACGTGATTTTTTCTTTTTCGCAATCATGAAATTCGGTAATCCTTTACCTCTCGATAAGTTTGCATTTTTATCGAGAAAATCGGCAATATAATTATTATACTTGATAGTCGAGTCTTCATAAAAACTACCATCTGGTTTATAATTTTTTCTATGAGTATTTGTCATTTTAATAATTTCGAGGTATTTATTTCTATCATTCTGCGTGACTTTTGAATCATCCGGCGATTTTTTGAATAATAATTCCAATAAACCAGGAGTCACAGAGTAATTTTTATTTTTTATATCAATCTCATTATCGTCAATAGATATTTCAGAATCACCAATATAAAAATCATTAAAACGTCGACGAATTCCATATCTCATGTCAATATCTTTACTTCTTCTATACACTTTAGCTAAATATGATTTTATTTTGCCACTCACTGGCTTAGCAGGGGTACTCGATGCAGCAGGAAATACTTGTGTTCCTTCCAGAGTCCCACTTCTATCTTCAGAGATAATACTATCATAATTACTGGCTTCATCAAACTCTGTATCATTATTCACCGTTGGATTATCATCTTTAAATTCTTCTTTGACTTCTTGCTTGATTTCTTGTTTGACTTTATGCTTAGACGACTCGATTAGACTCTGCAGAGGTGTAACAATAGGCTTAAACATTTCACCCATTGCCTTCTCAGTTGTCTTTACCCAACTTAAGCATTCTGTGCTTTCGTCGGATAGCATCACTAGCTTGAGATATCTGATGTAAAACATCTCTCTGCTTTGAAAGCTCCTCAGTCTTTATGTTGATGGGTTAAAGTTCACTCAATCTCTGATGACTATTTATCAAGTACAACTTAATTTATACTAATAAAACAGTCAAATCCTTTTCTATATCTACCACTATTTAGTTCACTGTCTTTGTCAATCACGACAATACCGTATTTACCATCGACATCATTCCAACATGCAGAACACAAGTCTTTGAATAAATTGTATGACATGTCAGTATTTACATGATCATCATACACATGCTTCAAGTTCATTTCATCTTGTCAAAAGATAACTATAAAATTTGCATTGTCACGTATCAAATGCTTAGGAATACGTATATAAGTCTGACAGAGATAAAAACTGTCAACATCTTTATGTCGACCCATACAAAAGTATGCTCTGATATGATCTTGTTTTTCACAAGCGACATCATCAAATATCATTAATGAGTTTGGTTTTGCATCTTCAGGTTTCAGTACTTCTTCATGCTCGTTGAATGTAAAAAATCCAATACCTTCTATTGGTTTAAGTAGTGATTCTAAAAATTTATACTTCGGTTGGTTCAGAGATTTTGAGTAGAGATAAATATTATCAAATCTCAAGCCATTGGGGTGTATGATGAGTGAGAGCAGAGCATTTGTTTTTCCACAATTTGATGGACCACAAAATATAGCACGTACACTGTTTGGCAATAAAGCACCGTGTCTCTTAACTTTTTTTACCCCCGTTCTTCGAATAATTTGATCAAAATTTATTACTGGTAACTTGGCTGCTTGACTTTTAAACTCCATGTTGTCAGTTTGCGATCACAACAACATCTCACTCAGCGAGCTATAAGTACCAGGTTTTATATCATTTTAAGTTAGTCATGATGCTGCTACGATGGAGAGCAGACGTGTAGAGACCAGTGGTAGAGGTTTTGTAAACAGTATAATCAATAAGCTACCATTTGAACTACATATACCTGGTTACCAGTACTGTGGACCAGGCGCAACGCTAACCAAGAGATTAGCTCGTGGAGATCCTGGAATTAATCCTCTAAATGCTGCGTGTAAAGAACATGATATCGCATACTCGTATAATCGTGAAAATTTGGCGGCACGTCACGAGACTGATCAAATACTTGCTGAGAAGGCGTGGCAACGTTATCAAGCAAAAGACGCTGGTATTGGTGAAAAAACTGCTGCGTGGAGTGTAAATAAAATCATGAAGATGAAAAAAAGATTCGGAATGGGTTTGAAGAAGAGAACAGCTGGCAAGAAAAAGCCTAGTAAAAAAAAGCTTACTAAGAAAAAAACTGGCAAAAGAAAGACTAGCAAGAGGAAGACTAGCAAGAGAAAGACTAGTGTAAAGAAACAAGTAGCACTAAGACAAGTTGTCACAGCTGCCAAAAATTCCATGACTCCTGGAGGTGATCCAATAAAAACAGCGTTGAAAGAAGCTCGTCAGGCTGTTAAAAAATCTGGTGGGAAAAAAAATATTCGGCTACCACGAATTCTACCGGTTCCATCCAAAGTTGGTGGTGTACTACCATTTTCAATACCACTTTTTGCCGGCCTGAGTGCAACAGGAGCTTTAGCTGGGGGTGCTGCTGGTATAGCGAAAGCTGTAAATGATGCAAGTGCTGCTGAAAATCGATTGGAAGAGAGCAAACGTCATAATTTGAAAATGAAGCAAATATCCATAGGTAAAGGTTTATACTTGAGGCCTTACAGACGTGGTATGGGTTTATATTCGAGACCATATCCAGTAGGCCGAGGTTGCAAGTCAAAAAACAAGTAGAGCTACCGCATCGACCACTTACAAACATCGACATACTGAAATACGCTAAAGCTCTAAAAATTCCAAATTTTCGCGGTGTTTTTATGAGAAATGATTTACCTAAAACTGGTCCGAGAAAAAACGAATCAGCTATTATAAATCTTGATGATAAATTTGGACCTGGTACTCATTGGGTTGCATACAAGAAAATTAATGATAAAGTTGTTTACTTTGACAGTTTTGGTAATTTACAACCACCACAAGATCTTATAGAGTATCTCGATATTGGTAGCGTAAAATATAATCACAGAAGATATCAGGATTTTGCTACAATTATATGCGGACACTTATGTCTCAAATTTCTCACAGGACAACTATAAATTGATGTGACTTCGTGTAGAGCACATCAGTCATGGCTGAGTCATTCACATTAACGTTAACGGGATCTACATCCGTGTTGGAGGCCAACTTCTTCCCTCCGATTGAATTATCACCAAATAAAAATTATTTCCTGGGACTTGTAGAGTTATTAACATTTAATTCAATACCTAATATTGATGTTGGTGCTAATAAATTCTATGTCTCTTATCCTGTGGATAATATTGTTCCTGTGGAAAAAAATAGTCAAGAAACAAAGAGCTAAACGAAATGTAGCAATAATTACAAAGTTTGATGACAATGTCTCATCAGTAACTGAAAACAATAATACAATGAGTGAAAATATAGAAGCTGGAAAATATGAAACTGTTAAAGAAAGAGTCTTGACAATACCAACAGGAAGTTACGAAATCACTGACATTGAAAAGTACATTCAAAAGAAACTACGAAGACTCAGCATCAGCATAAGAGCCAATAATTATGAATTGAGAAGTGAAATTAAATGTGATCAATTTGTAAATTTTACACCCCAAGATTCTATTGGTAGACTATTGGGATTTACAAACCGAAAGCTGACACCACTTAAAACTCACTCATCAGATTTACCAGTGAAGATATTAAAACTCAATGCTCTGAGAGTTGAGTGCAACATTACATCAGGCGCTTACATAAATGAGCACAAAGTTCACACTATTCATGAATTTTTTGCGAGTGTACCACCAGGATATAAGATTGTTGAGTTGCCATCTCATGTCATTTATTTACCGATCGCCGTACATGCAATACAAAATCTCAGACTGAGAATTGTCGATCAAGACGGAAAACTGGCTAATTTCAGAGGTGAGACGATAACCATAAGACTACATATAAAGTCTATAAAATAATGGGTATCGTGTATGAGACAAAAAGTGGTGCTGGCTATAAAAAGATAGCAGCATGGTCGAGCATCATCAGTCGCCAAGTACCTCACAAGGCGTTAACACATCGGAACGCTCAGTTTCTACAGAGCCTAGGACTAAAATTACGTGGAAAATTTAGAAAATAAAAATTTATTATTGTTGTTTGACGTGTACACGACCATGGCGGAAATCTTAAATATTCAACAGCAAATTATTTTTGATGAGTCAATTGCGCACTATGATGCGCATGCTCATCTCCCGTACGCTTCATCAACATTCAACAACAGCGATGAAATAAGAATTGCTGTTCAACATCAAGATTTGTGTCTACTTCCAAGTAAGAGTACACTACATGTGTACGGAAAATTCACAAAGTCTGATCGTACAGCTGTAAGTGCAACTACTCACATGGTCACCATGACAGTCTGTCATATGTTTGAAGAAATACGCTACGAGCTCAATGGTGTTGAGATTGATCGAAATAAAAATGTTGGTATCACAAGTCTCATGAAAGGATACACATCACTGAGTCCTGCTCAACAAAATACACTCGGGAACTCAGGCTGGATTGTGGATGAAGCTGTAAACAAATTATACAATGACACTGGCTACTTTGATGTATCTATACCACTGAGTCTCCTGCTTGGATTTGCTGAAGATTACCATAAAGTTGTCATCAATGCAAAGCGTGAATTAATATTAATAAGATCGAATGCTGATTTGAATGCTTACGTTGTGGCCACACCTGCTGCTGGAGCTCATGCTGAAGCTGTTAAAATTACGCTGCAAAAAATCGAGTGGATTGTACCATATGTGACTATGGCTGATAAACAAAAAATTGAAGCTTTGAATTACATTACAAGTGATCCAGCTATCTCAATCAGTTTTCGTGCTTGGGAGCTGTGCGAGTATCCTCTATTGCCAAACACTTCGAAGCACATTTGGGCAGTAAAAACTTCTACGCAGCTCGAGAAACCACGTTTTGTGATACTTGGATTTCAAACAGCAAGAAAAAATGACGCTACTAAGAATACTAGCGTATTTGATCATTCAACATCAGAGATATAAAATTATTTTTTAACTCTCAGAGTTATCCTTATGGAAATTTAAACCTCAACATTGCAAACAATCAATATGCTCTGTTGCATGACATGTATATAAATTTCGAAATTACTTACTACAACAAAGAACCTGATCCACTACTAACGAAGAAGAAATTTTTGGAACAAGCACCGCTGTACGTTATCGATTGTTCGAAACAAAACGAATCGATAAAATCTGGACCAGTGGACATTCGTCTGGAATTTGAATCCGCAAATCAATTCCCTGCACAGACATTAGCTTACTGCCTCATAATCCATGATCGCATAGTCGAGTATAATCCTATAAGCAGCATCGTACGAAAACTAATATGAAGACTGTTAAATTTGATCCAACGCCAGCTGTACATCACATGTATGTATGAAGATTTGCACACGAGCAAGCAAGAAGAGGCGAATGGGAACAAGCAGCAAGAGATCGAGAACGATTTAAACGAAGAATTAATAAATTAAATATAATTATTGAACCTGTATTAATTAATAAACTTACATTTATAAATAAATAAACTTTTTTTTATATTGATATATAGTGTTTTTTTATTATTTATAACCTAACATTTACATTAAAGTCTTACATAACCTTAAATATACTATAGATATTTTTCTTAACCGAAAATATACATTTTAGTCCTACATAAACTATAATCTTTTTTCCTAACTTAAAACTATACATTTTAGTCGTACATAACCTCAAATACATAATAAACTATAGTCTTTTCCTTAACCTAAAAAATATACATTCTAGTCGTACATAACCTCAAATACATCATTAACTATAGTATTTTTTTCCTAACCTAAAAAAATATACATTCTAGCCGTACATGACCTCAAATACATAATAAATTATAAATATTTTTCTTAACCTAAAACAATGCACTACAGTTAGAGCAATCTTTTTTAAAGGGATATGTAAAGCTATCGGGGATATCATCGTTGAATACATAATGATCCCGACACCTTTGATAGCCCATTAATTTTTCATTCTCTTTTAATTCTTCTGGTAGTTTGTGCCAAACGAAATCGATTTGCTGAGTTGCATTTTCGAGGATAAATGTATCATCAAGACATGCTATATCACGATCATCCATACACAGTAAATTCTTCAATTGATTGAAGATCTGAACTGACTTTTCGTAGGTTGGTTGAATTCCATAAAAATGTCAGAACCATCTCTTGAACTCTTGGACATTTTGAAATGCGCATGATGTATCCGATTTCTTCAAATGATAAGCATAATATGGACATTGATGTTTCAAGAAATCATTCTTTTGATAGAGTGAGATAAATCTTATTTTTTCCAAGTCAATAATTGGAACAGCAGTGTCAATTAGATCTTCAAGCCATTTTTTCTTCCATTCACCTTGTACGTAAAAGTATCGTGCATGTTTGACCATAATTTCAAGAATTTCTGTCAATAATTCATATGGTAGCAAACCAGCTTTCCATGATATTGAATGTTGATGTCCACAGTGATCAACACTTTTCTGCATTACAGCAACATCGACTTGATCCAAAGGTGGTTCAAACAACCAATGTTCACGTCTTGCAAGTCCATATGTACCCACTTTATCATAAATATCAACAGCACACAGTTCTTTCACCACAAACTTGCCATCAGGCATCTAGAAACCCACAAAATCAACGATTAGGTCCATGCTGTTTGTTAGCGTTAAACAATAGCTTGGTTAGCATAAACGTAGTTTTATGGCAAGCTTGTTCGTATTCGCAGCGATCTTTGAAGCTAAGTAATAATTTCTTCCAATGCTTCACTTGTAGATTAATTCCATTCTTTTGTTTGGCCAATTTTTTTAATTTTTCTCGTTCTTCATTATGACGATCAAAGTCATTAACGTTGTCGTCGTCCATTTCATCCTCGAAGTCGATCTGCGCATCATGAAAGCATACATCCGTACACACGTGGGGTCTGGAAAAGAAGTTAAATTAATTGGTTATTATAATTAAACGACTATAATGCAGGTTATTAAAAAAAATAATTACTACCTACCTTGACGAACGACTCATCGTGATTATTTGTCTGCTATACGCTTTTCCAGTTTCACCAACTTTTCCGTAGTTTTTAATAATCTTCTTGATAAAATCCTTCTGTCGTGGCAGCTTATACACGATGCTTCTAATCGAACACTGTGAATTATTTCCGTGTTTTTTGCGAACGCAATTATATCGTCAATAAATTTACCGATAGACTCTGGAGGGGAAACGTCACAAAAACCCTTCAATAAGATCTTCAAAACTTTCCGCAAAAGGGTAATTATTGCGAAGAAAAATCTTTTCACTCTCAGTCAATTCAGCCATAAATACAGGCTCTGGTACGCAAACTGTTCAGTTCAACTATTCTCAGCGTAGACTGACTGGGTGCGAGCTCTCGAGCTCAGCGCTCAGACCAGTATCCCCCACCCCAAACCATAAAACAAGTTCAAACTTGTCGAATGACGTCACAAGCAAAGGAAAATCAGTTCAAGCCTGTTAGATGACGCAATATTCAAGAAATAAGTGGGGGGAACTAAGCCAATAGATGGCGTGCTCATCACAAGCTTCTCGCATGTACCCTTACACACCCCAGTTTCACTATATAAAACCGGATGGAGATGTAGATGTACTTTGTGATGACGCTTAAGGCTGATAGACTGGAAATCGTCAGCCTTAAGCGCCATCACGAAGTCTTTTTTAGTTCAAAATTTCCCGCTCAGAACAAATTTCAAGCGGCATCTAGTCGAAAACGAACTCAATTTAACCGACTGAGCTATATTTTGAGCACAAAATGGCCTCCATAAGCTCTAAAAGTACCGGAAAATGAGCTCAAGAATGATTTACCGTGGGTAAAACAGAGATTACTGACTGCTAATACGAGCTTGCCGAATGCCAAATTAGAGTTTACCAACTGCTAACCCGGAGAATGACGGTAAAACAGTCCTTACCGACCACCAGTATACACCGACCGCCGGTAGGTTATCCTCCGTCGGTAACTCAGCCCGGACTAGAACCCACAATCTGTTTTACCGGGGGAGGGAGTGAACTCCCCCAGCTCAACTACTTTCCTAGGACCTCAAAACGTTGACATCTATTGGAAACTCGATTTTCGAAAATCGGGGTGAAAACAATAACTTCCCCAAAGTTTTGAAAATCATCGATTTTCTAAGCGGGAAGTTAAAAAATAGTCACTCTTGGACTTTATATTTCATTGTTTGAAATGATAAAATACGTCATCTTGTCATGTCGATGTATTCACATCAGTAATACTTGAGGTTAATTCTTTCACATATACATTGGAAGCCCTCAAATACAAGGAATAATTTATTGTTTCAAACTATAAAAACTGATGAGCCCAAGATGTACTTTTTGACTATTTGAAGAAAGTAAAAATTATATAACGTAGAATATAAAATGAATTGTTTGACATTAAAAATCTTATTTATCACGCTGAATGTTTTTTCTACTTTTTTACTGTAAAGTTTAATGTTTCAAACTAAATGGTGAATCTGAACGTTAAATTATTATTATTTTCTATACCAAACAGTAATTTCCATTACTCATAATATATTTTATTTACATGTAAACTTTAAATATCAATATTGAAATCAAGATTTATTCTATAAAACCACGAAATTACTGTTAGCAATGTTACTAAGCTGTGAATACATTCTAAATTTTAAGTTATCAATTATTATTTTTTATAATTCATTTTTTCGCGTGTATGATATGATTTAAAATACAATTTTAATGACCTCATTTCATAACTATGACAAATGCAATTTTGATACAGTAAAATCCTTAAACACAATAGATATCTATTGATTTATTTTATTTATTTTATTTTAACCAAAATATTACATACTTAAAAACAGTTTTTAAATGTATTCAATTGAATATGTTTTGAACTTATTAATGTTAATTTAAATATTATAAATCTCTTACAAGCTATCATTATATTTTAGGCAAATTCGTAAGTCCGTTAATGCAACTATTGCAGAACCAATTACCGTCAGGTTCTTCACTGATACCAACACAGCTCCATTCAAACCAAAACAAACATTGGTCACAACAAACGCATTTTTCAGAAATCGTTGTGTTACATATTTGACATGGCTTCAATATGGAATTTGTTTTTTTACATACAATATTAGATATATATTCGAAAGCCTATGGCGTGAAATATTTTTTGACAGTAGCCAGATCATAACTTATGACAGGATCTTCGAGGCAGTCAGCTGTTAATTTTAGAACATCTTTTTTCTTGATCTTATTTTTTGAGTCAACATTTGCTAGGAAATCATTATTCCCGAAAATATTTCTTAATATAATCTCTTCTTGATTTTTTTTCGGTAACATTCTGAAAGCTACTGGTGTAGATTCATTATTCATTTCTAATCTTTATTTGTGATATTCCGATTTCTCTTTTTCATCCTCTGGTTCTTGGTCTTTTTTTTTAATACTGTGTTTTTTCCCTTTATTTTTATTTACATATTTTGGTGGCATTGTTATTAAACTTAAACGTGGCTGACCTTTTATTTTCATTGCTGGTGGCATAGAAACGGATTTAAGTAGTTCTTCTTCATTTTTATTGACTTCAATAAATGAATTTAAGTCTGTTTCTAGGTTTACTTCGGTATTCAACACTTGCTTCGATGAGTCGCATGTATGATGATCCAATATTTTTAAATTTATGCTTTCATTTTTGCTCCAAAAGTCAATTAAGAGTTTTATTACATCTAATTTGTTCTCATATTCAAGTTCAGAGGACTTAGCACACTCTTTTATTAAATCACCAGTTATTGACTGAACAACTTTTCTTTTTTCTGGTACACTTAATATTTTCTTCCGGTTATCAATGCAGAGCTTACGAAAACGTTCATTCATATTTTCTGTTGAACTATTTTGACTTTTTTTTCCTGTTATCTTTTCCACTGAAACAATGATATTTTTCTGCCACATATTTAGAATTCGTGATAATGTCTCTAATTTTTCATAAAATCTTAATTTACAAAAATTACTTGTAATTGTAACTAATTTATTTACATAAGATTCAGCAAGGTGAAACCGCTCTTCTTTAGTGGTAACGGGTGATTTTAAATCAGTAACTAATGGTATGGTAGATACAGAAGGAATCTCTCCCGATTGGAAAATCCGTTGTTTTTGACGGTAATACGATTTAGTTCAGCGATTATGACAAAGCGTTTCATCAAACATCGAGTAGCCTAAAATTTGTCGAGCTGCCGATATGTGTCGACATGGTAAAAGTGAAGAAGTCCAGGCTTTACAGTTACAATGATTTTCAGAAACGTTGATTTCTTTACCATCTCTTATGTAAAAGTTTCCACCTTCGCTGTTTAGATTAATTTTAACTTTGTCATAGTGATTCCACTCATCCATTAATAATGAAAATCCCTTTTCAGTTAATAAATTTCTATAAGCAATTTGGTCATTATCTGTCAAGCATTTAGTTTTTGTTTTTAGAAAATTCTTGGCTGCTTTATAATCAATTTCACTATTGATTGAAGTTATAAATATAAAAAGAGACTCTATAAAAACTGGTAGTGAACTTCTTTTCTGTACAACCTGTTTTACTTTTTAATTTAAAGATTCAAGACAATTATTAGAGTTGTTTTTCAAATTCCCTTCTTTCATGTTATACACTGTCCATTCAGATTGACAATTAAACCAATTTTTATTAAAGTAATCTAAAATCGCTGGTGGTACTTTATTACAGAACGTTTTATACTGCCGATTGTAACTTTCTTCCGATGAACTATTAGCTAAATTTTGAAATAATTTAAAGATTTTTTCTTTTTCATCTCCTGATATTTGCTTATTATTCAAAGCTCTTTCTACTGCTTGCATTGTGTGAAATAAACAGATATACACTGGAATATTTTTGAAATTATCTTTTAACACTCGACGTTCAACAATACTCCTGTCTGCCATGAAAGATTTTATTCTAGAGGACGGCTCTTGATTGTTTTTGAAAAATATTTTTATAAACTAATCAAAAGTAGACAGATCTTCTGATGCTAGTAAACCAATTGCTACAATGTTAGTCAAGCCATTAGAATCCTCTACAGCCACAATGACGAGAGTCAAATTGTTGTCAAGCAGTGTGTAGGTTCCATCAATAAACACAATTTCAGGCCATGCATCCATAGAATTTTTCATATCAAGGGTTGAAAAATATAATCCTTTAAATTGATTTCCTTCCTTAGAAATTGATACATCTACACCTGAAATTTATTCTACTTTTAGAGGACTATATGAGAAACAAAGCTAAGGTAAAAGTAGTTGCATCTCCACCATCAGATCCAATTTTAAGCAAACATTCAATCAGAATTTCTCAGAGCGTTCCATGTATCCGATTCAAATTTAATCAGATTTAATTGGCAAAAAAATTTATCAATTTCCGTTTAAATCCGATTAAAATTTTTCAATCAGATTGAATTGAAAAATAGTAAATTTATTTTTCGATTGAATCCAATAGAAATATCTACACTCTGCTTGTATACGCTTACTATTGTTCACACTATGCTAATTCGTGAAAATAAGCCAATAAAAAGTTATTCGTTATAAAACATCAATAAAACAAATTTCGGACTATTCCTATTGAAAAACTTTTTGTTTTGAGTTAAGTGATTCATATATAAATAATCACAATACCCGCATATTTTATCAAAAACATATGTTTGAAAAATATTTTTTTTATGATAAACTTTCGAATCTATAAAATTTGACAAAAAAAAAAAAGAAAAAATAAAGATAAGATCTTAAAATTTATCTGTCAAAATTGATTATTGAATTTCTTTTTTGAAATAATTTTTTTTTTTCTCTCAATGACACTACGAAAAATTGTCATTATTTACAATGATTAAGTGACTAACAGCTTAATAGAAATTTTCATTTCAATCCATAATTTCATAATCGATTAAAAATCTGAGATATGAGCCATTTGTTTTAAACGTAATTAAAGTATATTACTACAAGCATACTTACACAAACCTTATTAAAAAAATATAAAATTCAAAAAATAATGTTCACCTTTTTCTTGTAAGTAATGTATAATATATGTTAAGTCATCTGCATTAATTGTTTTTTAATTTTCGCTTTATAATTTGATAAATCTTTTAACGTACAAAATTTTCCATAATTTGACATAATATGGTGACGTAATCGTTTTTTCTCACATTGAAGAGCTATATAATTTTGTATTTCAACAAGCTGTTCAGAATTTAATCTTCTATTCTCAGGATATAGTTTATACAATCGCTACAACAAAAAAGATACACAATATAAATATAAAACATGTTGACTGACGATTAATGGTAAAATTTCGTTAACGAATTACATACCCCTGTTGGTTCATGTTCTGTATGCATTAAATTGGATTCAACTATTTCCAAATGACTATTATCTTTGGTCAATTTAAATAAAATTGAAGCTGAGCAATCGACTTTAAATGTGCTGGAGAGAGAAAAAAAAATGATTTTTTGCACTATACAATTTTATTCCTTAGCTACATATCGAACAATTTTTTAGGCATAAGCTGCTTAAAGATTACAAAGGTCATGCAAAAAAAACAGTTTTTCGATGTGTAACATCTTAGCTCTCGGTTTAGGCAGTAATTTTGTGTAAATGAAACGGTAATGCGTTGAGGAAGTAAGAAAAGCGCGGGCTATTTAATTTACTAGAATATGATTTGTTGGTTCAACTTACAGTTGGCATATGTGCTCCAGTAAGAGAGAGAGAGAGAGAGAGAGAGAGAGAGGATTCTCAAACAGTACCCACTTTTTCAAAATATTTATTGACCTTGAACTGTCATAAAGAGTATTAAAATTTTATTAATTGATTTCAAAAAAAATTAAAGCATTAATTGAAAAAAGGACGAACCAGTTACAATTTCACCGAAATATAGATTTAAAAAAAATTACTCAAAGTTGTTATAAATTAGAAGTTAAATAAAATTTGATAAATAAATTTTAGCCTGAAATATTTGACATTTTGAATCGTTATATTGACATGGAGATTTTACCGGAATTTCTTTTCCAAATTTCGTTCAACTCCTATTTGACATCAAATGTAAATCCTTTTTTTAAAAATCAATGTCTCGGCGAAATTCTAACTGTGTTGCCCTTTTTTTAATTAATGCTTCAACTTTTTTTCTAATAAATTATTAAAATTTCAATACGGTTATTAGTATTGAAAGTCATTTAATATTTGATAAGAGTAGGGGGTATTGTTTGAGAATGACCTCAATTAATAATTTCTGTAATTGATGATATTCATCTTTCAAAATTTTGGGTTAATTTCTCAAATTATTCAAAAATATTTATTTAAAATATATGTGAATTATAATTTTTAAATATTTTTGTAATGTTAAAAATAAATGTTTTATAATTCAGTTCATTATCATTATTATTTAATTTATATCATAATTGGATTTTACCCCCTGGTTAAAAATACTGATTAAAAAGAATTGAGAAGCGGTTACTCCATGCAAACTGTATATCTATATATACAAGCAAAATAATTGAAATTATTGTAAAGAATTCAAATTTCATCATTTTTAATTCTTTTCAATCAATATTTTTAAACAGGGCCATTATTTAATTTATTTTTGAGTTATTAAACCAAATATTATAATTTTTCAAATATTTTTTTACAAAAATTTTACTCATTACCGAGGCTAAATGTTACACATCTTTGGTAAGTACTGTCACTCACTTTTGTTTTTTTTTTTTTTTTTTATAACTGATAAACATGGATCATTTCTCAATTTTCATAATGTGGAAGTAAAAGCAGCAGGCATATAAGAATTTTAAGACATAAATGAAGTATATATAGAAGTAAATTCATAAAAAATTGCTTATGATACTGAAAACGTCTTTTAAGAATGTTTTCAACAATTTTCATCTATTAATTTGTAATTCTATATAAAAAATAATTAAATGTATAACAGTAAAGTTAACAGACGTTCGATTATTTTTAAGTTTTTACAAGGATAATTAATATCGTGAACAAAATTAAATGAAAAAATCGGTCTATCGGTTGACCCTGCGGGCCAGCCCCAAAACTTCCCGCAGTTTTCGAGCTGCTTGAGCTCGAAAACATTGTTGTGAATGCATTTTCGAGCTCTTCGAGCTCGAAAATCTTATTGCATGCGATTGTTTTTTTATGAGTTTTTCAAGCTCTAACAAGTTACGCTTTATGTTAAAGTTTAAAAGTTTCAGAATCGAAAATCATTAATAAACAAGAGGTTTTTAAATTTTTATTCCCGATTATGTTAAATAAAATTAATACGTTGATGCAGAAATCAATGTCAGTGATTAAAATCAAGTTTTGAATGAGTTTTGGCTTAGGTCAGAGCAATAATATATAAAATATCCGAGAAAATGATTAAAAACTGTGTTTTTTCAATTTTTTCGTTGATAATATTGTTTAAATTAAAGAACAAGTTTGCTGGCATTATATGATGATCAAAAGAGACCTTATAGAGGAGAAGTTTGTGAGATTTTAGACACATTTTAGTACAGTACATTTTGATTTATCTGGAAAAAATAACATAGAATGTTATTTTTTTAACTTTTCAACGCTGATATCTTGTGAACTAATCAACCCATTTTGACGTTTGAGGTGGCAATAGGCGTGTTTTATTGAATTCTAAAGCTGACTAGAATTTGAAAGCGATCGATTCAGCCGTCTTGAAGATATTTGAAAAAAACCGTTTTTTACCATTTCTTTCTCCAACGATATCTCTCGAACAAATTAACCGATTAAGATGGTTAAGGCAGCATTCGACGTGTTCTATTAAGTTCTAGAGCTGATTAGATTTTGAAGTCGATCGTTCAATTCGTTTCTGAGAAATCAATAGAAAAATAAAAAAAATAATATTTTTTTGTTTTCGTAATTCGTCAATATTTTCGAGTCTACTTGATTAAATGATCTGAAATTTTCAGGAAAGTTGATGGCCAACAAGCTCTTTCGATTGCCGCCTTAAACATCCAAATCGATTCATTAGTTAAAAAGTTATAGACCATTCACACACATACATACACACACACACACACACACACACACACACACACACACACACACACGCACACACACACACACACATACATACATACAGACACTCGGACATCATTCTGAAAATAGTCAGAATAGCTTCCTAGGACCTCAAAACGTCGACTTCTGATAAAAACTCGATTTTCGAAAATCGGGGTGAAAACAATAACTTCCCGAAATGTTTGAAAATCATCGATTTTCTAAGCGGGAAGTTAAAAAGTATATTTAGAAATTTGTAAAAAGTTTCGCAAGCATTTTTTCAAATTTGTTGGTGTTATGAATTTATTTACTGTTAAAAATACTTGAAAATTATCGGATATCTGCTAACTTCATTTTCATTTATAATTGTTGGGAGTCGGCCATATTCTATTTCATTTTTTATATCAACCATCACGCTCGTCATTTATTTACTAATATTATTTGCTGTATTAATTACATCAAATTATTATTGTTGAATTTCCCTACCTTGTTTCACGAACATCATTAGATTTGTTACGATATTTATTACCATCTCTTTTACAAGAAAACCTGACTCGAGTGTCGTGAAAGATTTGACTGTATGGTTCTGAAACTGGAATACGGTTACTTGTTTGTATTGTAAATAATTCTTGCGATGAATCCATGTCTTTCTTTAAGAAAGCCCAAGCATCACTATAGGTTGAAAATAATAATCCTTTTGTAGGAATAATTTGATTTTCTTGCATTTCCATTGTGCAAATTTTTGAAGTTTGACGCGTTTCACAGAACCAACTGATATTATTGTCATTAGCTGAATATTTATGTAGACAGTAAATTTATATATTTATTTTTGGTTATTTCTCTTCCTTACCGACCCAAGCTAACTGGTAGTAAGCTGAAAAGTATGTTCATTGGTATAATATAGTCTATGCTTCTGTTAAATTTTTGTCATTCGTGGTTTGAGTAAGTGTTACCAACAAACATATATATATCCATGGATATACCATTTTCACCAAGTAACGAATATAAAACGCACGTTATTTTCCGTAGTGATGATATGAACAAAGAATCATTTGATACAGTATCGAAAGAGCTTAAATTTGGGTCAACGAAAAAAATTTTATTTGATACAAACATGTCAAAAAATTTTTATCAAGGACAAAAATTTAATAGCATAAATGAAGTCTATCATGCTATCGAAGATTATGAAAAAGAACATCAATGTGCCATTAAAAGAGGTAACACGAGAAAACTCAAATGTGATGATGACGACGTAAAAAATCGTTTAGAATATGAATACGCTAAGTTTACGTGTCCAAAATCTGGGATTCAAAAAAGTGAAATTGATGATGAAAATAGACAGAGACAGAGAGGGTAAATTTTATTAAATGTTTTATAGTTTAACTGATCAGGGTTGCAATAAATGCTTTTTTTTTTATCAATACGCTTGTTATTGAATTGATAAATTATAAATTATTTTAATTAAAAATTTTTAACTTCCCGCTAAGAAAATCGACGATTTTCGAAAATTTTGGGAAGTAATTGTTTTCACCCCGATTTTCGAAAATCGAGTTTTCATCAGATGTCGACGTTTTGAGGTCCTAGGAAGCTATTCTGACTATTTTCGGAATGATGTCCGAGTGTGTGTATGTATGTGTGTATGTGTGTGTGTGTGTGTATGTATGTAAACTCTTTGTAACTTTTGAACTAATGAACCGATTTAGATGTTTAAGGCGGCGATTGAAAGAGCATGTTGGCCATCAACTTTCCTACAAATTTCAGATCATTTGATCAAACAGACTCGAAAATATCTGCGAATTACGAAAAAAAAAAAAATTTTTTTTTTAGTTTTATAGTGATTTCTCAGAAACGACTTATACGATCAACTTCAAAATCTAATCAGCTCTAGTACTTAAAAAAACGCGTCGATCGCCACCTTAAACATCAAAATCGGATAATTCGTTCGAGAGTTATCGCGGGAGAAAGAAATAGTGAAAAACGGTTTTTTCTAAATATTTTTGAAACGACTGACGCGATCGATTTCAAATTTTAATCAGCTCTAGAATTCAATAAAACGTGCCGATTGCCACCTCAAACGTCAAAATCGATCGATTAGTTCGAAAGATATTGGCGTTGAAAAATTAAAACAACAACATTTTATGTTATTTTCCCCGGATGAATCATAATATAACCTACTAAAATGTGTCTGAAGTCATACCAACTTATCTTTTATATGGTTACTTTCAATACACTATGTCATCGAACTTGGTTTTTAGTTTAAATCATAGTACCAACAATGAAATCGATCAAACGTAGTTTTCAATATTTTTCTCGGATATTTCATGTTTGATTGTTTCTCCGATGAGTCAAAACTCATTTAAATCTTGATTTGAACCCCTAGCATTGATTTCTTCCTAAATACACTTATTTTATTGAACATAATCAGGGATTGAATTTTAAAAACCGCTGCATTAACAATTCTTGATTCTTATATAAATTTTTAAACTTCAGCATAACAGGCAACTTGTTAGAGCTTGAGAAGATCGTAAAAAAACAATCGCATGTGATAGCGTTTTCGAGCTCGAAGAGCTCGAAAATATATCTACACTAATGTTTTTGAGCTTTTTGAGGTCGAAAACAGCGGGAAGTTTTGGGGCTGGCCCGCAGGGCCAACCGACGCCCAGATTTTTTTATAATGCTTTAATTAAATTTTTATAATTATTAATTTCTTTTTAATAGAAGTTAATTAGGTTATTAAAAATCAAAAAACTCTATTGTCTATTTCCAAAATATAAATTATGAAAAATATCTAATGAATGCATCACAAAATAATAAAAAAATTTTATTGGAAAAATTACAATAAAAATATTCTAATTTTAGCCTAGTATTATTATGATTTTTTTATAAATAATAAAAAATGAAAAGTTTTTCTTAATTGACTGATTATTCAAGTTTAATCTTATCGTTCCAACAACAAATAATTTAATCTTTTGTAAATACATTGTTCATAAAATGAGAACAGTTTGATTCGTCTGGAGAAAAAAAAGTTAATTAAGGTTATTTAATTAGTATATTTTATCACAAATTTAAAATTACAATGATTTAATTAATGCATTTCTTGAAATTTAAAATTTAAATAAATTTTAGTTGGTGCAACTTTTCAGTTAGTAATTAAAAAAAAAAAAAAAAAATGCTCTTAAAATGAACCGGACAAATCAATAACATATCAATCTGTCTTTCGAAAAAAAAAATAGTTTAATAATTTGAATTATTCATGTTTAGAAAAATTGATAATTTAAATCGTTGTAAAGAGTGATTTAATTTTAAATAAAAAATGAGAAATTTTCAAACAAAAAGATTTGCAACCCTGTAGTTCATTTAATTCCATGAAATTATGCATAATAATCTTTAATTTTTAATTTAGATCAGAGAAGACAGATTGTCCTTTTGAAATTTACTTCAAAAGTTTAACAAAAAAACAAGCCAATGGAGGACCATTGTACTTATATGTGGCATCATGTAATTTACAACATAAACATGATCCGCTCAAAATTACAGTAATTATGAAATTTCCTATGCGATCATTATATTTCACTATTATATTAATATCATAATTATTATATTATTGTTTTATTTTCCGCAGAGTAAAAATGACCACGTACCAGCTGATGTAAGTATAAATGTATGCATGTATGCATTTATTAATGTTATTCGATTATGATAATGATCTTATTCATCACTCTTGATGTTTAGGAACCACCTCATAAAAAAATTAAGCAAAGTACCTGTAAAATATTAACTTAAACCTAATTACATTAAATATTTATTTTCGCTGGATCGGGATGGTGGAAGAAATAATAAATCACTTGTTTGGTGTATTGTCCATATTTAATAAAAATATATCACAGATAATATTGTCGAGGACATAATTGAGCACGAGATTATTTAACAGAGCACTGGATATCTATAATTTATTACAATACATCTTGTATAAGAATCGAGCATGAGTTTATGTTATAGAGCACAATATTTCATTTTAGTGTTATAAGAATTACACGGCACCTTACACGTGAATTTGATAGACATGTGAGCGCAGAGAAATCAAAAGAACCATACGTAACAATTGATACTTCAAGTTATGACAATTAATTTATAATGTAAGATTCATAATGTAATTTATTACGAATATTTTATGTACTTTTGAACCGAGTAAAAAAAGACGAGTCGAGTATCGAGTTTTGTCGTTAACTGACTTAATTTGCAGTCACAAATAAAATTTGGTATTTATTTTAGAGATTAATTGCATAGCTGGATGGATTGAATGACGACATCAACCACACCAGATAGCATCGAGTACCAGTAGAATATTTCAGTGATGAGTAACAAGTAAATGATAATCAATGTGAACGTGATTTGAATATTTAGTATTTGTGACTGCAAATCACGTGATACCGAGTATGTATATATGTATAGACATAACCGGCAGGTTAGCGTAGCACGCGGTCAACCCAAAAAAATGATCACAGAGTTTGTATATTGAAGGAAAATGAGATAACAAATATGAATGACAAAAAATACCTGATAATTCAGCGAGTGTAACTACCGATGGTCTTAATTATGACGTCGAGTAATTAACGAGATGTAGCTTGATTTTGATTGCGTTGTAATTAAATTGCACGTGGTACTCTGTAACATGTGTTGTAGAAAAGTAGCAGTTGCCGCGTAGCTGGCGATCGAGTTGAAATTCCGAGTAGCAGAGGGCGCGTCGATAGCAGCACCTCTGATAGAGTAGAGTGTAGAGTTATCAACTGTTCTGGCGCGAACATTTGATAATTACGCAACAGTACCAATAAATCCAAGGAGAAAGTCAAACCACCAGTTTTTAATGTAGTGGTAAGTAACGGTGCATTAATATGACAGATTAATATTACTGACAAATTTCACGGTAATTTCACGTCAATTTCATTAATTATTTATTAATAAATATAATTTTTGTAAACTTACCTGATTATTCTTGATAAACCTAGATTTAACTTCAAAACCACATTATAAATCAGCATATATTATTCAGTTCAAATTCAACATACGCTGAAAAATTGTTGAAAAAAAAAAAAATAATTGTAATCATTATTCAAAATAACTCTGTGATCACAGTTTTGATTGAATTCAATACTTAATTTTTCAAGCAATATTTAGAATAATTTTATTAGAATTTTATTTTTTATTTGTTTTTTTTTTAGCAACCATCATTAGAAATCACCAATAACAATGCTCAATCAACTGTTCCAACAAACCAACCATCATTGAGTACTGCTAGTGATTTTGATAAACTTTTTGATTCTACTCTAAATTCACTTCGAGATCTTTTGATGACAAATGTTGAAGACAGAAAAAAAAATATTCAAAAAGTTGAAAACATGATATTGCTCTTTAAGAATAATAATTGGTTAAATAACAATTCAGAAGCAAATGGACAAAAATTATGTGACTTAAATGATAGCACAAATGATGACTTACAACTTTAATTACTTAGATCATCGCAATCTATCACAAAACACCTTTTGAAAGACAAGTTGATCGCTGATTCAAAAAAATTTGAGTATGCAAATCTAGAAGTAATTGATAAAGATAATAGTAATAATAATAAACTTAATAATAATAATAACAGTAACAATAACACCGATGAACAGAAAAATCTTCATTCTGAAGACAATAAAGATTTGCAAAATAGCGAAAAAGAGCTAAATAAAGTAAATGAAAATAATTTCGATCGTATTTAGACGGTATTAAACGATGAAAAATGCTCAAAGAAAATGAATACTGATACTTCTGAAGACTTACTTGAACTGTGTGATGATGAACGTCAAAAGCTACCGAATTCTGAGAAGCAGAATGATGCAAAGGAGAAGGAAAAGTTACTGCTACATAATGATGATGATCAAAATAAAAGAAGTAACACTATGACCTGTGAAAATCACAATCTATTTAATTGTAATGATTGTACTGCTGGAATATTGAAGAATATTGCAACAAGTAATAAAAAAAATGATATGACTACGAGTGTTGAGAAAGAATTATCAATGATAGATGATAATCCTACTAAAACCAACGATGTCTTTAATAATAACCGTAAGTTATGTCACGATGCTCGTCGAAAGTCTCCGAACTCAGAAAAACAAATTGACGCAGAGGATAACGAAAAATTGCTGCTGCAAAATGATGAAAATCAGTATAAAATAAACAATAAAACGAGTTTTGATTATCATAATTTATCTAATTGTAACGATTGCACCGCTGAAACACTAAAAAACATTGCTGACAATGATAAAAAAATTTGTGCAGCTACTATTAATAAGAAAAAATTATTATTAATAGATGATAATTCTACTAGAATCAACAGTAATGTTGGTGAAGATGGCAACAATCAAGATTTTGATGGTGCTATACAGGTAATTAATGGTAATAATACTGAAAAAATTATTCCTGTAGAATTTGCGTTGTTACCACAAGAGAAGCAAGAACAACATATTTTACTATCGATATTTGATAACAAAGATTATATAGTGAAAATCAATGAAAAAAATAAAGTAACTAAAAAAGATGTTATCAATCTGAATACGGAAAATATTAAGGATCCTCTTACTAGCTGTGACTTGAATATCGTTCGACAATATTTTACTTCTCACGCTTTCAAATATATAAATGAAATAATCCAACAAAAAATAAATGCTAAATCATGGTCATGTCAAATATGTAACACAACTATTTCTGAAAAATGCATCTGTTGTGACCAATATTTGTTTTGGTTTGAATGGAGCTGTGTTGGTATCAGTGAAGAACCTGACGGTAATTGGTTCTGCAATAGTTGCATTAACGGACTTATGAATTTGCCTAAAATATAATGATAGCTTGTAAGAGATTTATAATATTTAAATTAACATTAATATGTTCAAAACATATTCAATAGAATACATTTAAAAACTGTTTTTAAGTATGTAATATTTTGGTTAAAATAAAATAAATAAAATAAATCAATAGATATCGATCGTGTTTAAGAATTTCACTGTATCAAAATTGCATTTGTCATAGTTATGAAATGAGGTAATTAAAATTGTCTTTTAAATCATAGCATATCAATTGAAAAAAAGATATTAAAAAAAGTCGAGTCCTTCAGTATAAGTTACATAATTTAAGCTTCATTTATTTTTCAAATGTTAAAAATGTCTATTTCACAATGTAAAAAGTTACACACGTGATCTATTTGTCATGCTGATACTTAATAAAGTGCAATAAAATGATAGCCAACAGACAATAAACTAGACAAAGTATGTACAAATATATCAAACAACCCGTAGTAAAATTAATCCGATCTACGAGCATCTAAATTTTAGAACTGCTCTGCATAGATCTAAAGAGAACTACGAAAGTCTATGCAGATTCACGGTGATCTAATTAATCTACGTAGGTTTGAAGTTTTTCATATTATACAATCCAATTTGATCTGCGTATATCAATGAGTATCCGCATGAGTCTAAGTAGATCAACGCACACTGACATATTTTTAAAAAATCTGGAAATCGGTTGACCCTGCGAGCCACACCCTAAACTTCCTGCTGTTTTTGAGCTCCTTGAGCTTGAAAACATCATTATGAATATATTTTCAAGCTCTTTAAGCTTGACAATATCTTCGAGTACATTTATGTTTTCAAGCTCGAAAAGACTCATTTTGTGTTAATCTCTAACCATTCGAGGAATTTCAAATAATCAATAAGGATCATTTTGTGACGTTTTGCTTACAATTATTCTTGATTTTCAATCTTTTTCGACACAAACTAATAGAAATATTCAAAATAAAGAATTACATGAACTTTGAATGAGACCAGCAAGTTAGTATACGATATATCCTAAAAAATCTGGAAACCGCCTAACCCTGTGGACCAGCCCCAAAACTTCCCGCTGTATTCGAGTTCAGGGAGCTCTAAAACATTATTACATGTAAATTTTTGAGCTCTTCGAACTCAAAAATTTTTTTCGCCAGTAATACATATCTTCACGGAAAAATTAAAATTTTTAACCGACGATATCTTTGGAACGAATGAACCGATTGGAACGTTCTGAGTGGCAATCGAAAGGGCTCAACAAGACTTTGAATTTTTAAAATTTTGAGGGGAATCGGGTATATGGTCTATAAGTTATACGCAAAAAATCTAAAAAAAAAAAATTTTTAATTTCAATTTTTCGTATAACTTGTAAATTAGATGACCGATTGACTCCTGAATCTAATCAATCATAAGTCTTGGTAAGCCCTTTCGATTGCCGCCAAGTACGTTTAAATCAGTTGATTCGTTCCAAACATATCGTCAGACAAAAAAAATTTACACACACACACACGCGCACGCACACAAACATCCACACGCACGTCCATCCGGGAATATTTAGAATAGCTTCCTAGGACCTCAAAACGTTGACATCTGACGAAAACTCGATTTTCGAAAATCAGACCGAAACCAATAACTTCTTTTTTTTTTAAAATTTGCAATTTTTTTAGCGGTAAGTTAAAAAAGTTGAAAGCAGTGATTTTTCAAAAATTTTATCGATGATACTGAAACAAATGAACCGATTGCAATAAAGTATGAGACCATTATCGAAGACGATAATTCCAGAGGGTCGGTATGAGTTTCACAATTCATGATAAATTGTATAATACGTTATCCTGGAAAAACGAAGTAAATTTTTATTTTTTAAATATTTATCACCCATATCTTTTGGACTAATCAACGGTTTTTTAAGGTTTGGAGCAGCATTGAAAACGACTGTTCAGTCTTTAACGCTAAAAAATATTTCGAATTAATTAGTTTTGCAATTGTTGAATTTATTAGAAAAAAATTTGGACAACGGTTGGCTCTGCAGGCTAGCCCCAAAACTTGCCGCTGTTTTCTAGCTCCGTAAGCTCTTCAAAATTATTGTGAATTACTTTTCGAGCCCTTAAGGATCGAATTCAAACTCAAAAGTGACCTCGGATACAGTTTTATTCATAAGCTTTTCTAACTCGAACAAGTTACGTTATATGTTCCGTGTTTTTTAGAAATTTTTACGATTTTTTTATTCCTTCCGTCTTTTTATCCAGTCCCGCATGCTTCAGACAAAGTCCGTGTTTTTTAAAAATTTTCCCGTTTTTTTATTGCTTCCGTCTCTTTAACCAGACCCGCGTACTTAAGCCAAAGTCCGTGTATTTCAAAATATTTTCCGTCTTTTCAATGTTTCCGTCTCTTGAACCAGTCCCGCGTACTTAAGCCAAAGTCCGTGGTTTTTAAACTTTTTCCCGTTTTTATTTGCTTCCGTCGTTTTAACCAGTCCCGCATACCTAAGCCAGAGTCCGTTCTTTTTTAAAACTTTCCCGTTTTTTTATTGCTTTCGTCATTTTAACCAGTCCGACATACTTAAGACCAAGTCCGTGTTTTTTAAAAATATTCACGTTTTTTTATTGCTTCCGTCTTTTTAACCAGGCCCGCGTACCTAAGCCAAAGTCCGTGTATTTCAAAAATTTTTCCGTGTTTTCAATGTTTCCGTCTTTTTAACCAGTCCCGCATACTTAAGCCAAAGTCCGTGTATTTTGAAAATATTCCCGTTTTTTTAATGTTTCCGTCATTTTAACCAGTCCCGCAAGCTTAAGCCAAAGTCCGTGTATTTTTAAATTTTTCCGTGTTTTCAATGTTTCCGTCTCATTAACCAGTCCCGCGTACTTGAGCCAAAGTCCGCGTTTTTTTTTTCATTTTCCCGTTTTTTTTTGCTTCCGTCTTTTTAACCGGTCTCACATACTTGAGCCAGAGTCCGTTTTTTTTTTTAAATTTTCCCGTTTTTTTATTGCTTTCATCTTTTTAACCAGTCCGACATACTTGAGCCAAAGTCCGTGTTTTTGAAAATATACCCATTTTTTTATTGCTTCCGTCTCTTTAACCAGTCCCGAGTACCTAAGCCAGAGTCCGTTCTGTTTTGAAATTTTCCCGTTTTTTTATTGTTTCCGTCTCTTTAACCAGTCCCGCATACTTAAGCCAAAGTCCGTGTATTATGAAAATTTTCCCGTTTTTTTAATGTTTCCGTCTTTTTAACCAGTCCCGCGTACTTAAGCCAAAGTCCGTGTATTTTTAAATTTTTCCGTGTTTTCAATGTTTCCGTCTCATTAACCAGTCCCGCGTACTTGAGCCAAAGTCCGCGTTTTTTTTTTCATTTTCCCGTTTTTTTTTGCTTCCGTCTTTTTAACCGGTCTCACATACTTGAGCCAGAGTCCGTTTTTTTTTTTAAATTTTCCCGTTTTTTTATTGCTTTCATCTTTTTAACCAGTCCGACATACTTGAGCCAAAGTCCGTGTTTTTGAAAATATACCCATTTTTTTATTGCTTCCGTCTCTTTAACCAGTCCCGAGTACCTAAGCCAGAGTCCGTTCTGTTTTGAAATTTTCCCGTTTTTTTATTGCTTCCGTCTCTTTAACCAGTCCCGCATACTTAAGCCAAAGTCCGTGTATTATGAAAATTTTCCCGTTTTTTTAATGTTTCCGTCTTTTTAACCAGTCCCGCGTACTTAAGCCAAAGTCCGTGTTTTTTAAAAATATTCCCGTTTTTTCATTGCTTCCGTCTCTTTAACCAGTCCAGAGTACCTAAGCCAGAGTCCGTTCTTTTTTCAAATTTTCCCGTTTTTTTATTGCTTCCGTCTCTTTAACGAGTCCCGCGTACTTAGGCCAAAGTCCGTGTATTTTAAAATTTTTCCCGTTTTTTTTTGCTTTCGTCTTTTAAACCAGTCCCGCATACCTAAGCCAGAGTCCGTTCTTTATTTAAACTTTCCCGTTTTTTTATTGCATTTGTCTTTTCAACCAGTCCGACATACTTAAGACTAAGTCCGTGTTTTTTAAAAATATTCCCGTTTTAATATTGCTTCCGTCTCTTTAACCAGTCCCGCGTACTTAAGCCAGAGTCCGTGTATCTTAAAATTTTCCCCGTTTTTTATTGCTTCCGTCTTTTTAACCAGGCCCGCGAATCTAAGCCAAAGTCCGTGTATTTTGAAAATTTTCCCGTTTTTTTAATGTTTTCGTCTCTTTAACCAGTCCCGCATTCTTAAGCCGAAGTCCGTGGATTCTAAAAATTTTCCCGTCTCTTTTTGCTTCCGTCTTTTGAACCAGTCCCGCATACTTAAGCCAAAGTCCGTGTTTTTTAAAAATTTTTCCGTTTTTATTTGCTTCCGTCGTTTTAACCAGTCCCGCATACCTAAGCCAGAGTCCGTTCTTTTTTCAAACTTTCCCGTTTCTTTATTGCTTTCGTCTTTTTAACAAGTCCGACATACTTAAGACTAAGCCCGTGTTTTTTAAAAATTTTCCCGTTTGTTTTTGCTTCCGTCTTTTTAACCAGTCCCACATACTTAAGCCAAACTCCGTGTATTTTAAAAATTTTCCGTTTTTTTTTGCTTCCGTCTTTTTAACCAGTCCGACATACTTGAGCCAAAGTCCGTGTTTTTTAAAAATATTTCCGTTTTTTTATCGCTTCCGTCTCTTTAACCAGTCCAGAGTACCTAAGCCAGGGTCCGTTCTTTTTTTAAATTTTCCCGTTTATTTATTGCTTCCGTCTCTTTAACGAGTCCCGCGTACTTAAGCCAAAGTCCGTGTATTTCAAAATTTTTCCCGTTTTCTTATTTCTTCCGTCTTTTTACCCAGGCCCGCGTCCCTAAGCTAAAGTCCGTGTATTTTAAAAAATTTTCCGTGTTTTCAATGTAACCGTCTCTTTAACCAGTCCCGCGTACTTAAGCCAAAGTCCGGGTTTTTTTAAAATTTTTCCTTTTTTTTTTTTGCTCCTGCCTTTTTAACCAGGCCCGCTTACTTAAGCCAAAAACCGTGTATTTTGAAAATTTTCCTGTTTTTTTAATGTTTCCGTCTTTGTAACCAGTCCCGCGTACTTAAGCCAAAGTCCGTGTTTTTTAAAAATTCTCCCGTTATTTTTTGCTTCCGTCTTTTTAACCAGTCCCACATACCTAAGCTAGAGTCCGTTCTTTTTTTAAACGTTCCCGTTTTTTTATTGCCTTTGTCTTTTCAACCAGTCCGACATACTTAAGACTAAGTCCATGTTTTTTAAAAATATTCCCGTTTTAATATTGCTTCCGTCTCTTTGACCAGTCCCGCGTACTTAAGCCAGAGTCCGTGTATCTTAAAATTTTCCCCGTTTTTTATTGCTTCCGTCTTTTTAACCAGGCCCGCGAATCTAAGCCAAAGTCCGTGTATTTTGAAAATTTTCCCGTTTTTTTAATGTTTTCGTCTCTTTAACCAGTCCCGCATTCTTAAGCCGAAGTCCGTGGATTCTAAAAATTTTCCCGTCTCTTTTTGCTTCCGTCTTTTGAACCAGTCCCGCATACTTAAGCCAAAGTCCGTGTTTTTCAAAAATTTTCCCGTTTTTTTATTGCTTCCGTCTTTTTAACCAGTCCGACATGCTCAAGACTAAATCTGTGTTTTTTGAAAATATACTCGTTTTTTCATTGCTTCCGTCTCTTTAACCAGTCCCGCTTACTTAAGCCAAAGTCCGTGTTTTTTAAAAATTTTCCCGTTTTTCTATTGCATCCGTCTCTTTAATCAGTCCCGCGTACTTAAGCCAAAGTCCGTGTATTCTAAAAATTTTCCCGTTCTTTTTTTGCTTCCTTCTTTCCAACCAGCCCCGCATACTTAAGCCAAAGTCCGTGTATTTCAAAAATTTTTCCGTTTTTTTTTGCTTCTGTCTTCTTAACCAGTCCCACGTACCTAAGCCAAAGTCCGTGTATTCTAACAATTTTCCCATTTTTCTGCTTTCGTCTCTTTAACAAGTCCCGCGTACTTAAGCCAAAGTCTGTGTTTTTTAA
Source organism: Microplitis manilae (assembly GCA_030273425.1). NCBI lineage: Eukaryota > Metazoa > Arthropoda > Insecta > Hymenoptera > Braconidae > Microplitis > Microplitis manilae. The sequence continues at coordinate 13,938,171 of CP092725.1, read as the reverse complement.
AAATTTTCCTGTTTTTTTTTGTTTTCGTCTTTTTAACCAGTCCCGCATACTTGAGCCCAAGTCCGTGTTTTTTCAAAATATACCTTTTTTTTTAATGTTTCTGTCATTTTAACCAGGCCCGCGTACTTAAGCCAAAGTCCGTGTATTCTGAAAGTTTTTCCGTTTTTTTTTGCTTCTGTCTTCTTAACCAGTCCCACGTACCTAAGCCAAAGTCCGTGTATTCTAACAATTTTTCCGTTTTTCTGCTTCCGTCTCTTTAACAAGTCCCGCGTACTTAAGCCAAAGTCCGTGTTTTTTAAAAATTTTCCTGTTTTTTTTTCTTTCCGTTTTTTTAACCAGTCCCGCATACTTGAGCCAAAGACCGTGTTTTTTTAAAATATACCCTTTTTTTTAATGTTTCCGTCATTTCAACCAGGCCCGCGTACCTAAACCAAAGTCCGTGTATTCTAAAAATTTTCCTAATTTTTTTGCTTCCGTCTCTTTAACAAGTCCCGCGTACTTGAGCCAAAGTCCGTGTTTTTTCAAAATATACTCTTTTTTTTAATGTTTCCGTCATTTCAACCAGTCCCGCTTACTTAAGCCAAAGTCCGTGTATTTTGAAAATTTTCCCGTTTTTTGAATGTTTCCGTCTTTTTAACTAGTCCCGCGTACTCGAGCCAAAGCGTTTTTTTTCTAAATTTTCCCGTTTTTTTACTGCTTCCGTCTTTTTAACCAGTCCGACATTTTTAAGACTAAGTCCGTGTTTTTTAAATATATTCCCGTTTTTTTACACTGAGAGAAAAAATTACTTTTCTAAAAAAAATTAATTTTTGACCCAAGAAATAAATTTATTGCAAATTTGCAATAAAGTTCGTTTTTCAGTGAAGAATTTATAATCTCTTCTGTAGTTTTTTTATAAGAAAAAAAAGTTTACTTGATGCAAGATAATAATATTTGAATTAAAAATCGACAAAGTCTTTAACTACAATTCCATATATCTGCTGCCGAGCAATTTTTCTATCTACATATTTTATTGATAGTAATAGTATTACAATCTTGATTTTGTATGAAAGTTTTTTATTAATAACATCGATCTTTTCTTTTTTTTAAAGTTTTTCGTAATCGGTTCAAAAATCAGTGTCTTTTATTGGAATATCAGTATAAAGCACGAATTATGTGTATGCTTATTCGATAAATGATTGGAAGTTACTTGAACATTATCATTTTTCATCAAATGATTTTATTTCTTGATACAAATAATTTCGAATTTATTAACATGAAACAAAATGGATTTAATAAAAAGTTGAGTATTTTTCTGAAACTTGCATTCTCTATGAATAACTAATGTTGTTTGAGTGAAACTAAACTTACTTGTCATCAATAATTTTATTTATTTTATGAAGAAAATATATCCTGAGGAATTGTAAGAAACTATTTAGTAACCACTTAATGAAACATCATTCAAATCATCTACAGTTTTTTTTTAAATGTATTAAATTCTGAACTCAATTGATTTGACGTATTTTTCAAAATAAAACGATTATGAACTTGTTTAATGTAAATTGAGCTATAAAAGAATAATAAGTTCATTTTATTTATCAAAGGAGTTTTAATTATAATTTAGAATTAATGATGTGATGAATTCTTAGTAATTAATTAGTCTATATTGAGGATCTAGCTCATACGTATTAATAATTAGGATTTTACTAATCGTATTTCAATAAGTTCAATATTTTGAACTATTGAGGATCTGGCTCAATGTAAACTAAAACTTTTGAAGATTTCGTTTGATTTTTTTTCTAATTGCTAATGGTTGAGGATCTAGCTCATATAATAATATAATCTGAATTTTGATTATAATAATTATGTGTGGAAATTTCATAATTAAACAAAATGTAAATTTAATTCTTCTATAAATATAAGTATATTAAATAAATGTAAGATCAAATATGATAAAATAATGATTCGAATAATGTATATTCACCATTTAATTACTGTATTTAATTAATTACATTAATCAAATTAGTTCGTAATAATTTTTAGTTTATTAATAACAAAAGAAAAGTAAAACGAAACTCAATCATAAAAAATAAAAAAAATGAAAGAATTATAACGAACTTGTTAATTAATACAAAATAAAACTAAACAAAACAACAATCGATATATTATCGATTAATGATAATTTACCATACATTTTCTACTGTAATTGATCTCTCTTTTTTTTTTTTTTTAAACATTCCGCCCGCCTTCGTTAAATTTTATTGAAATAAATTATAAAGTTTCTTCATTAATTGGTAAAGGACACAATTTAGAAATAGGTTTTTTAAACTCAGATGTTTGAGTTTTTACAGTAACTACTCTGACTAATTCATCAATTCCCGGATGAAGTTTAATAATTCGAGCTAATGGCCATTTAGCTGGAGGATATCTTTCATCAGTGATAAGTACTAAATTTCCAACTTGAAGATTATTTTGTTGTTGATTCCATTTTTAAATTGATCAATATCTTTGAAGGCAACTTTGTAGACCAATGATCCCAAAGATGATGTAATTTTTGTTGAATTAATTGCCATCTTGATAAATGTGATGTTTTAATTAATACAAGTGATGGTTCAGGAATTAACGTTAATGGTTGGCCAATTAAAAAATGACCAGGTGTTAAAACTCTCCATTTCTCTGGGTCATTTGATAAAGGTGAAAGTGGTCTTGAATTAAGTACGGCTTCAATTTGTGTCAATAATGTATAAAACTCATCATAGGTTAATAGTGTTTCTCCAACAGCTTTTTGAAGATGAGTTTTCACTGATTTAACACCAGCCTCCCATTTTCCTCTAAAATGAGGAGATCCCGGTGGGATGAATTTCAAATTAGTACCCTCATTACCTAATAACGTAGATAATTTACCAAATTCTGTTGATGATTGATTAAAGAGTTTTTTTAATTCAATATCAGCTCCAACAAAATTAGTTCCACAATCACTAGTAAGAGTAGCACATATTCATCGCCTTGATATAAATCTTTTATACGCTGAAATGAAACCTTCTGCAGTATAATCCGTTACTAGTTCTAAATGAATGGCTGAAGATACAAAACATACAAAAAGAACAATATATGCCTTATAATGTCGAGCTCCTCTCCCCTTCCAAGTTTTTATCAGAAATGGTCCTGCATAATCTACTCCAGTATGAAGAAATGGTTTTGATGGATTTGTACGTAGAGCTGGTAATTGACCCATTAGCTGTTGTGCTCTTACTCGTCGATATCTTGTACATCGAACACATTTTACAATTAATGATCTTATTGGTGATCTTCCTCCAATAATCCAATAATATTGTTCCAAATATATTTGTGTTTCTTGAGTTCCTCCATGTATAGTTTTGAGGTGAGCTTCTTGAATAATCATATTAGTGAGATGTCCTCTTTTGGGCAATAATAAAGGATGTTTATTTGTATAATCTAAAGGAGAATTATGTAAACGGCCGCCAATTCTAAGAAGGTCTGTTTTATCTAAAAAAGGTGTGAATTTAACTAATGAACTATTCACTGGTAACGGCCTCCTTTCTTTTAATAAGTTGATTTCTTTGGAAAATTCATTATGTTGAACAAACCGAATCCAAAATTGTCGTGCCCAATATAGTTCTTCAGATGTCAAAGGTTGATTAATTAAGTTTAAAGATTTCCTGTCATTATTAGACCTGTTCTTCGAAGAATAGAAGTTACTCTTACTAATCGGTTAATTGTAGAATAACGTAAAAGTAAATTATTTAAGAAACTTGATTCTTCGAGAACAATAATGTTAAGTTTCATTGGTTTTTCTTCTAAATCTTTTTTGTTAACATTAATTTTCGTTTCAATTGGCCCATAATTAATAGAAGATGATAACCACTCAGGACCTGTTACCCACATTGTATATTGAGCTAGTTGTTTACCATTTAAACCTCTGGTAGCACAATCAGCTGGATTTGAAAATCCAGGGACATGTTTCCATATTGCATTAGGCAATTTTTCTTGAATATAACAGACCCGATTATGAACAAAGTCTTTTCATTGATGTCGATTACCATTGATCCATGTATGAGTTATAGAAGAATCAGTCCATAGATAAATTGGAACTGATGTCAATTCTAAAATTTCTGTTACATAAGATACCAATTGAACTAACATTACAGCAGCTGTTAATTCTAATCTTGGTATAGTCATGCGTTTTAAAGGAGCTACCTTAGTTTTTGAAATCAATAATGATACACTAGCTAATTGTCCTAAATCAGTTTCATTTCTTATATATACTACAGCAGCCATAGCACTTTGTGATGCATCTGAAAAACCATGAATTTGAATATTAGCTTTATTAGAGATAAATATCCATCGAGGTATCTTTATTAATGAAAGATCAGCTAATTGATCCTTAAACTCGATCCATTGTTTAGCATAACTTAGTGGAAGACAATCATCCCAAGCTAATTTTAATGACCATATAGTTTGCATAAATATTTTTGCTTTTATTATTACAGGCGAAATTAATCCCAATGGATCAAATAACTGAGCAATATTAGAAAGTACCGTTCTTTTAGTGATATTGTTAGAATTGTTAAATATTGGAGCTGAAAAATGGAATGTGTCCGTTTGGGGATTCCATGATAATCCTAATGCATTAATATGTGACTGTTCTTTAATTTTACGAGCTGTTTCATTACTTAACATTTCAATTGGTAAAATTTGTAATGATGCTGGATTATTGCTAACCCACTTTTGCAACTTAAAACCGCCCGCCATACAGAGTTGATCAACTTGTTGAATAATTTCTTGAAGTTCTTGAGTTGTATCAGCACCACCAAAAATATCATCAACGTAACGTCCTTTTGTTAAAACTGGTATTGCTTGAGGATATACTTGTTGATAATCCTGAATGAGTTGTTGTACTGCTCTTAAGGCTAAAAAAGGTGCACAAGCAGTACCATAAGTAACAGTAGTTAACTGGAATACTTTAATATTTCCTCGCTGATCTTCCCATAAAATTCTTTGCATATCCCAATCATCTTGATGTACTTCAATTTGTCGATACATCTTTTCTATGTCCGCTGTAAAGACATAGTGAAATTTTCTAAACCAAATTAAAACATCTATAAGGTTTAGTTGTAATTTAGGACCTGTATGAAGAATATCATTTAAAGATAATCCGCTAGTTGTCGGTTTGGATCCATTAAATACTACTCTTAATTTCGTAGTAACACTAGTATTTCTTATAACCCCATGATGAGGTAAATAAAAAACGTTTGATGGTTCTAGATTTTCATTATTAACGGTCTTCATATGTCCAAGTGATAAATACTCAGTCATAAATTGAGTATATAATTGTTTGAACGTTTGATTTATTGAAAATTTCCTTTGAATACCTTTTAAAACACAATAAGCATGTTCTTTTGAATTTCCAAGTTTATGAGGATGATCTTTAAAAGGTATTCGAACAACATATCTTCCTGAAGAATCTCGAGAATGGGTTTTAACAAAATGATCCTCACATTCTTGTTCTGAAGAAGTAAATTTACAATTTTTATTTTTTGGAAAATCATCTTGTTTCCAAAACATTTCCACTAATTTATATAAATCTTGATCCAGTGAGCATTGATATCCTTGATTTATTGATTGATTAAATTGTTTTCCTGTGCAACCTGAAATGACCCATCCAAATGTTGTTGATTGGGCAATTGGATTAGTATTGGTGCTTCGAATAATTTCTCCCTTTATTATTTGAGCATAAATATCTGAACCCAAAAATATATCAATTTTTTCTGGTTGATCATACTTTGGATCCGCAAGCTGTAGTGAAGAAAATTGAAACCATTTGGTAGTGTCAAGTTGCTGTGATGGTATTGTAGAAGTTAATTTTGGTAATATATAAGCATGGACAGTTAATTCTGGTGTTTTACAAAAATGAGGACGTATTTTGAGAATAACCATTCCTGTGGTTTTACTACTATGAACTGCTCCAATACCAATTAGTGGAATCCTGATATATTGTCTTGGGATACACAATTGGCGGACCAATGATTCTGAAATCAAAGAAATTTCAGATCCCTGATCCAATAAAGCTCTTGTTGGTATAAATTCTCCTGAGATTGATTGAACTTCTAATTTAATAGTAGCTAATAAAATAATAGATCTTGATTGAATTAGTAAAGTTAATGCTCCATTATTTTCAGCTGATATTTTATTGTTATGATTATTCAATGACTTGGGATCATGTATTGATGTATGATGCTTTTTTCCACATTTTGAACATCTTTTTAATGAGGTACAAGATGAAACCTAATGAAAACCCAAACAATTATAACATAAATGATTTTTAAAAATGATTTCTTTCTTATCTTTAAGTTGTTTATGAATGTATTGTGGACATTTGGAAACATAATGATTTTGAGAACAAAGACGACATCAACGGGTATCATTCTGCTGATTAGATTCTCCAGCATAATGACTTTTGATTGGAACCTTGAATGAAGTAATTTTTGGATTGCGAGAATTTTCTAATTGTAATAAAGTATTCATTCTTATTTGAAGAAATTGTTGAAGTTGAATCCAAGTTGGTGGATCATTTGATGCTCCTAAAAATCGTTCCCATTCTTTGGCTGACTCTGAGTCCAATTTTGAAACAATGATAAATACCAAAAAATCGTCACAGTTATGGACTGGTCTTCCAAGAGTTTCTAAGTTGCGAAAATGCTGCATCATAGTAGTATATAAATGCTGTATTTCTTGATGTGATTCTCGATTAATTGGTCTCATATTATTTAATGAGTGAATAGCGTTGTGTATTAATAATCGTTTATTTTCAAAAAACATGTTTGATGCTTCCCAGGATTTCTCAAAATTGTCACCAACCATCGCAGTGTTTGTTAACAATTGAGCTGCTGTTCCTGTTAAACTTTGTTTAAGATATTGTAATTTAGTAACTGGTTGAAACATAGGATTATCTATTACGGTTGCCAAAAAAAAATCCTTGAATGCTAGCCAATTAGTTGGATTGCCATCAAATTTTTGCATTTCTAGTGGACGGAGACGTGGTCCCTGCCAATCATGATTTATATTGTTAATTTGTGATTGAGATGACATGGTTTTAAGTATATTCATCATTTGTTCCAATGATTCAAGATAACATTCGTATGTTGATTCGTATATCTTTTGCTCGAAGTATGAATTCTTTTTAATTTTACGTTGTTTATGATCAGTGAGTTGAGTTATATTTTGTGTAATATTATCATGATTTGAAAAAAATCGTGACCATTGATTTTTTAGAGCTTCTATTCTGATTTCTGTACGTTGCGATGTAAGAGGTTGCTCACCAACATTTCTTAATTTGTCAACTGCATTGGATATCATTTCAGCAACAACTAGTTGTTGCTGACTTTGAGACTTAACTTCTTTATAATTCATTTTATTAATAGCCCCAACTAGACTATAACCACGCTCTGCTACCAAAATGTTTAATGTAAATTGAGCTATAAAAGAATAATAAGTTCATTTTATTTATCAAAGGAGTTTTAATTATAATTTAGAATTAATGATGTGATGAATTCTTAGTAATTAATTAGTCTATATTGAGGATCTAGCTCATACGTATTAATAATTAGGATTTTACTAATCGTATTTCAATAAGTTCAATATTTTGAACTATTGAGGATCTGGCTCAATGTAAACTAAAACTTTTGAAAATTTCGTTTGATTTTTTTTCTAATTGCTAATGGTTGAGGATCTAGCTCATATAATAATATAATCTGAATTTTGATTATAATAATTATGTGTGGAAATTTCATAATTAAACAAAATGTAAATTTAATTCTTCTATAAATATAAGTATATTAAATAAATGTAAGATCAAATATGATAAAATAATGATTCGAATAATGTATATTTACCATTTAATTACTGTATTTAATTAATTACATTAATCAAATTAGTTCGTAATAATTTTTAGTTTATTAATAACAAAAGAAAAGTAAAACAAAACTCAATCATAAAAAATAAAAAAAATGAAAGAATTATAACGAACTTGTTAATTAATACAAAATAAAACTAAACAAAACAACAATCGATAAATTATCGATTAATGATAATTTACCATACATTTTCTACTGTAATTGATCTCTCTTTTTTTTTTTTTTAAACAGAACTACACTGTAAAAAATAAGGTACTGACATCAAACTCCCTAGGAGTTTGACGAATTTCCTCTTCTGTGACACCAAATTCGTTTGAAGCAACAAAAACTAGTTTGTCTCAAGAAAATCATTTTTATTGAATTAAAATCTCTAGTCGATTATGAGAAATTGCTCAAGCGTTTATGTTAAAGTTTTTAAATTTGACCGTAATTAAACTAATATTTGATTGAATAGTAAAATATATTTTAATTAAAGTTTGAATGTACTTGATTTAAACATAAAAACTTGTTGAAGCAGACTCTTTAATTTTTAGAAATTTAACTGAAACTCTTGAAACGTTTCGTTTGACAGCTCTACATATTTCAATGAAGCAAAAGAAGTTTCCTATAATACCGAACGTGTCGTGTCAACCGACTAGTTTCTTGGAGCGAGAATCCGATGAGGTTAAAGGAATAATTTCACGCAATCACATTAGAACTGAAAAATACTCGACAAGAATATAAATATATTCGTTACAAAATATCTAACTATTTTTGAATGGAAGTCTTTATATTATCAATTTGATAAAAAAATTTATTTATAAAAAGAGTCACATATTTATCTCGTTTAGATCAATGTTTAAGCAATTGACTGTATGTATCTATTCAATATGAAAACAAAGTACTAGAAGCACAACTAAACTAAAACTTTCCTACTGGTTTTGTAGCGTAACGGTAAAGCGTCTGACTCTCGCGCTTAAGGTGCTGGGTTCGAATCCTCCGGATGGCAAAATTAAAATTATTTAATTTTTCACTAAAAACTGTGAGTATGTTAGGATGATTTGTAAAATATAATTGATGTGATATAATAATATAATGTAGTTGTCCCAATACTTAATCAAAAAAAAAAAACAAATAATAGCAATAATGAAAATAAAATAAAATCAAAAATAAATAAATATATAAGAAAAAAAAAAATTTTTTTTTAATGAATTATTAATAAGATAATTGAAGACAATATTCATTTGATTCAGATTAGTGTTTTTTTTGGATCAATCCAATACAGCCATTTGAAATAACTCGATTTTTTTTTGAATCAATTGCCTGGGCAGTTTCTAAGGACCCAAAAAGATATTACTTTTAACACTAAAATTCATTTGCTTGAATAAAATTTTGACTTAACTGAAAATTCATACCTTCAATCACCTGACAATTTACTTTGAATGAAATTTTTAATTATTTTAAATAAAACAAAAATCATTATTGTATCAATAGCATTAATGACTTGAACTAATTTCTATTTTTTTTTAAATGAAACAAGTGACTGAGTTGTATCAAATACTGTAGAGTCAGTTCGAACGACTTGGTACCTTCCCTCAAGAAACTCTCAGTTGGAGCAAAACATACTGTCAAACGTAGAGGGCGGTAGACTCAATCGCTTGACGCGCTTGGCTGTATCCAAACGCACGGAGTACTTGAACCAAACGAATCTGGTTCGATGTCAGGAATCTTTTTTTTACAGTGTAGTTAATTAAATTATGAAATTTAAATATCAATGAATCATTAAAAATATCAATGTATAACGAATGATGCTGCGAAACTAATTTTTGTAATTTTGGAATTTTTTCAGTGGTGTAACTGTAACTATCAACAATAGATATTATTTCCCTTAGTAAACTATACAGCTTCCACTCTTTATTACCTTCAGGGACAAGATTTCCTACATAGAAACCAAGATATTTAACTAAGGTTTTCATTTCAGATGCAGAAATAATGAGTAAACCTTTTTTTAAAGCTGTAATTTTTATTTCTGGAGGAATATTTAATCCAAAAGAGGAACCATGATCAAAATTTCTTATTTTTGAGTTCAGAGTATCAATTGAAAAATAATGATGAACTTTTATCAGATTATAAAGTACTTTTGCTATGACGTATCTACAAACTCCCTCGTACAAATCATGCATAAGATCAACAGAGACATTATCAATAACATGATAACTTTTTAAATCATTGAAGACACAATTTTCTCTGACTCTATGCGATTTAGCTCTACAATGTTTTTTATAATTTATTTTTGTTCGAAGGGATTTTTTATTTTCAGATAATTGTTTTCTACGCGTAATTTTTGTAGTCAAACAAATACGACAAGCTGCATTATGCTTAAAATTCGTTGTGTACCCTAAAATTTCATGCTGACCTAAATTATCACCAATAACAGATAATAGCGCAATATAAACTTTTGTTTCTACTCCATTTACTTCAAGTACTATTCCGTTTAATTCTAAATCAGGTAGTTTCTTTTTTATGTGAGCCAAAATTTTCCGGTATAAATTTTTGTAATCTTTACTATTATGAAGTTGTGCAAGAAAAATATTGTTAAGAATACTGGAATATTCATATGGAATACAAGGAATAGATATATAAATAGCACCGATCTTATGCAACCCTCGATGAGATCCTAAAACATTATTTATTTCAAAATCATCATCCAGAGACACGGCAGTGTCTCGCGCCAAGTACACGTTCAAACACACGTATGTGTGTGAGTGTGTAGCGCGAGCCTGCCGTGTCTCTATTCTGTAGACAGACTTCGTTTTGACAGCTCCAAATTTTCAATTACCATAAAATATTTATTTAAGCCATAAATAACTTTCAAAAGTATAAATTATTATATATTTTATTCATTTTTTACTAAATTAGTTCTTTTTCTAACAATTAGTTATTAATAAATAATAATATACTCTATTCATATATGCTCGCCCACGTTTTGTGATCCTACGAATTTTTTTACATAATTGTCTACATTTCGACATTTGTCATAGTGGTAGCACTGCTCTCATATACTATACGAGATATCGAGTATTATATTATAGTAGTATACATGCTACAGCATATTCAAAATTGTTTTGTATATATTTTCAAGCAATTATTAGGTTGGATTATTAGTAACTTGAAAATATAATATACATAATGGGTTACTTTGATTGAACTAACCCTGATAGCCATTTTTTTTTCAACATGGAAATTTAGCTACCCTACTGACCAATTCAGCGTGAAGTTAACAGTAATTTGACAGTTGAAATCACCTGAAATTTGCAGCCAAAATTTATTAATAATTTAATAGCAAAAGTGGAAAGAAAAATTTGCGGTTGATTTTTCCTCAATTTAGAGGCTACTTGTTTTACTAGAAAATAAAGTTGGAAATATTCATTCCTACCATTACAAAAAGTAAACAAATCGATAAATAAAAATGTTTACAATTTGACTTAAAAATATACTTTCCAATTTGTCAAGTCTAATTAACAATAAATTAATATAAAAATTTCCCTGAAAATTGACAACTCTCTATTAGTCATCTTTTGGAGTGAATTTGCATTCTAATTCGGGTAGTAAATTTACCTCAAATCGTATAGCAAGTTGTATACAAATTGTCGTCAAATACAGAAAAGTCTAAAGTTTATAGACATTTGATGAAAAATTTTGTAAAGTAAACCTCTGCTAAGGAAACGGTACTATTGGGGTAAGTTGAAATTTACTACCAGGATCAGACGGCAAATTACTAGCGAAAGTTAAAAAACCAACTTTTGCGGGCAGCTTTCTGTTAATTTGTACAGTATGTTGCCCTCAAATTATAATCACAGATCTGAACAGCAGAAGTTGACGTATAGTTGCTGTTAAATTAGAAGAAACATCTGCTCGGCAAACTTTATCTTATTTATTTTGATCTATTTATAATATCAGAAATGTCAAGCATGCAATATACGTAATCCTGGATTGTCAATTGATTATTTATCATTCACTTGGGTGAAAAAAAAAAAAAAATCTGGACGTCGGTTGGCCCTGCGGGCCAGCCCCAAAACTTCCCGCTGTTTTCGACCTCAAAAAGCTCAAAAACATTAGTGTAGATATATTTTCGAGCTCTTCGAGCTCGAAAATGCTATCACATGCGATTGTTTTTTTACGATCTTCTCAAGCTCTAACAAGTTGCCTGTTATGCTGAAGTTTAAAAATTTATATAAGAATCAAGAATTGTTAATGCAGCGGTTTTTAAAATTCAATCCCTGATTATGTTCAATAAAATAAGTGTATTTAGGAAGAAATCAATGCTAGGGATTCAAACCAAGATTAAAATGAGTTTTGACTCATCGGAGAAACAATCAAACATGAAATATCCGAGAAAAATATTGAAAACTACGTTTGATCGATTTCATTGTTGGTACTATGATTTAAACTAAAAACCAAGTTCGATGACATAGTGTATTGAAAGTAACCATATAAAAGATGAGTTGGTATGACTTCAGACACATTTTAGTAGGTTATATTATGATTCATCCGGGGAAAATAACATAAAATGTTGTTGTTTTAATTTTTCAACGCCAATATCTTTCGAACTAATCGATCGATTTTGACGTTTGAGGTGGCAATCGGCGCGTTTTATTGAATTCTAGAGCTGATTAAAATTTGAAATCGATCGCGTCAGTCGTTTCAAAAATATTTAGAAAAAACCGTTTTTCACTATTTCTTTCTCCCGCGATAACTCTCGAACGAATTATCCGATTTTGATGTTTAAGGTGGCAATCGACGCGTTTTTTTAAGTACTAGAGCTGATTAGATTTTGAAGTTGATCGTATGAGTCGTTTCTGAGAAATCACTATAAAACTAAAAAAAAAATTTTTTTTTTTTTCGTACTTCGCAGATATTTTCGAGTCTGTTTGATCAAATGATCTGAAATTTTCAGGAAAGTTGATGGCCAACATGCTCTTTCAATCGACACCTTAAACATCCAAATCGGTTCATTAGTTCAAAAGTTACAAAGAGTTTACATACATACACACACACACACACACATACACACATACATACACACACTCGGACATCATTCCGAAAATAGTCAGAATAGCTTCCTAGGACCTCAAAACGTCGACATCTGATGAAAACTCGATTTTCGAAAATCGGGGTGAAAACAATTACTTCCCGAAATTTTCGAAAATCGTCGATTTTCTTAGCGGGAAGTTAAAAATACTAACCTACAATAAACTTATAATGAATTTTGTTTAAACCCTGATAGCCAGAGTTTCTGATCAGATAGTTGGTGTATATGAGTTCTGACCAACTTGACGACAAGTTGTCGACGAATTTCAGCTTTTGTAACTGTTGACTACAAGTTTCCTATATATTGGAGCCAATCTATTGCCGCAACGACAACTTTTTGAAAAACTTGTAGCAACTTTCTGTCCTCTAATCTAATGACAACTTTTACTACCAAATTTCTCAGAAAGTTGCCATCAACTTATGGAAATGCCAATTAACTTTTGCGGCCAACTTGGCGACAGGTTGCGGCAGTAGATTGTCGCCAATTTGCTGCCAGCTTGGCTATCAGGGAAATTTTTCTTCGAATTCTTTACCATCAATACCCTAATAGCACAGTTTGCTATAGCAAAAGTTTACTTTACAAAAGTTTCCTTGAAGTTTTCGACAGGTGTCCGGCAACTTCAGACTTTTCCATTTTTGAAGACAATTTGTATGCAACTTGCTATACAATTTGACGGAAATTTACTATCCAGATAAGAATGCAAATTTACTTCAAAAGTTGACTAGAAAGAAGTTGTCGTCAATTTTCAGGAAAATTTTCTTATCAATTTATTGTTAATTGGACTTAAAAAATTGTAAATTATTTTTTAACCATCAAATTGTAGACAATTTTATGCATCAATTTGCTTCTCTTCTGTAATATGGTAAGAATAAAGATTACCGACTCTTTTTCTAGTAAAAAGTTACCTTCAAATTTAGGAAAAATTAATCGTAAATTTGTCTTTCCAACTTTTGCTGTCAAATTGTCGACAAATTCGAGAAGCAAATTTTAGGTCATTTCAACCTCAAATTTTTCATTCTAAAAGAGATAAAAAATCTAGTCATTTTATTACCATAATAAAAAAAAGTTCAGCATGGATAGAAATAGACGATTTACGTCTTCGATCAGTAGGGTGGCCTTCTAATGCAAAAAATGCTTATGTTCTTTTTTTAGACAAAATATAAAACGATTTTTAATCCTACAAAAACAATATCAAATTCCACCAAAAACAGATTCTCTGTTATAAGGTCGCGCCAAGTACACGTTCAACATTTATCCCTTACTGCATACAGCATAATTTTTTTTACAAAAAACACTGAAATCAAAAAAAAAATACCAAGTAACTGGGATATCGTAAAAATAAAAAAATTTATTATTTTGAAAATATACAAATAAAAAAAAATTTATTTGAATGTACTTGGTGTGCGCTATCGAGGACAATCAATTCAAAATATTATCTAAATATGAAACATTTCGAAGGTATAACGCAGTTATATTATACATTATTTTGAAAATATACAGATAAAAAGAAGTTATTTAAATGAAGTTGCTATGTACTATTAAAGTTTATTTAACCAAATTCAATTCAAAATCAGATCTAAATATAAAATAATTAAAAGGTATGACGTCACTAAAGAATATCTATTTTTTGCGTTAGCGCACACCAAGTACATTCAAAGAAATTTTTTTTTATTTGTATATTTTCATAATAATAAATTTTTTTTTTTTTACGATATCCCAGTTACTTGGTATTTTTTTTTTGATTTCAGTATTTTTTGTAAAAAAAAGTATGCTGTATGCAGTAAGGGATAAATGTTGAACGTGTACTTGGCGCGACCTTATAGCAGAGAATCTGTTTTTGGTGGAATAATATAATAGGAGTGGTAGTACGATTTGATTACAAAATTTTTTTTTTCTATTTGTCCAAAGCTCACACTGTAGAGGGGAAATAACATAATTATAACTTTCAATTTTTTCAATATTTTCCGTTATTATCTTAAAAACATTAGGAAGTGACAAAAATCTGCTCAATACTAATTCAATAGGTATAGATTCAATTTTTATAGGTTGACATCGTGTAATCCGTTTTTTATGTATCCTTTTCGAACGTAAAATACTTGTGATGATGAGAGAACGCGGAGCTATATAATTTTTAGAAGATTTAAAAACTTTCATTGCTTTATGCTCAGTGTTGAAATGATTAAACGTATTTTGTGTTACTGTAGACATCGAAACTAATGCTTCACTGTTAGAATAAGAATCTATTTGTTTTAATGTGTCGGATAATATAGCATGATTTAAATTAGATACACCATGTATAAGTTCTTGGACCATAGCTCGTGGTATTTCTAATTTACTATGCCATTTTATTGCAAACTGACTGACGTTATTGAAAATTCTCCTACTGTAATTTTCTAACTTATCATTAGACATAGAATGTTTTGAAAATGTCTTAATGTTATCTGCTACTTCAGTTTGGGTAGCCATTGTATTATTTGAAATGCAATTTTGCTCATGTAATCGTATTTTTTGACAAGGCGAATTATTATCATTTATTTCAACAGAAGGTAAATCTTGAGACTGAGAGAGACAAAAATTATTATCATCATGAAAATTATCAATTAACGAATCAACATTATTAACTGATGTATTATTAATTTGTTGACATTGGTCTGAAAATAGTAATGATTCATCATTTTTTCGTTTCTTTATAGGAGGAAAAATTACTTCCGTTTCTTTGGTAAAATCATTTTGAAATACAGGAACATTATTTAATGAGTTAGCTTGTAATATAGAACTATTAGGTAGTATTTCGGAGCTTAAATATTTTGCTTTTAAATGTTTAATGTAACTATAAATATTTTTAAAACTGCAATGGCAATGACAACAGTCACACTGTTGTTGTTTTTGGAATTTATGATGCGTATTAATGTGAGACATTAAGGAGGTTCATCGGTAGCAGTAGTTCGCAACTTTTAGAAAGATTTTCCCGTGTAAAACAATCTAACTACAATAAGAAGTGGTTGAGATACAGTACACTTTTGCGCATCCTCTTATATGCGCAGAAGTATAAAAATGATCCCATAGCGTCTTTTCTCAGACTTAGCTACGTTGCATTCTAACTTAGGATATTTTTCCCATTGAGCATGTGTTGTAGAAAGTGTTTTGAATAATTTCAAGATTATACGTAGTTGGAGACAACAAATAATAAATAATAAATAATAATGACTTCGCGACTAAATTTAAAAAATTCTAAATTTAAAAAATAATTTGTAATTATTTAAATCTGTTGGGCTTCTACTGTGTTTTGAACTTCCCGCGCACTGCAACGTTGCCAAGTCACTATCTCTCACTCGTCAGGTTATGGGAGAAAGCTTGAAAATCATAAAAAGTAACAAACTTTAAAAATTGATTACAAAAAAATGAATACCGCTCGTTTATGTTTTTATTGAAAAAAATAACTTGTTATAAATTGAATTAATAATTTTCAACTTTTAAAAGAATGTTGTAAGAAAAGTATGATTGTTATTTAATAAAATGCTCACTCTAACTACGGTCAACATAGGAAATGCATGTTAAATGTACAATTTTTAATTGTTAATATTTCGAAATTTAGTACCGCAAGGACTATTTTAAAAAATTCCTACGTATACAGGACACTTCAAAGTATTTGTGTTTAAAAATTAAAAGATATTGTAAGAAAAGTGATTATCCGATAAACCTCCTTAAATCAGATATTACTGAATATTTAAAGCAACCCTCGCAACCTTGAGCTCACCGTGGAAATACCGTGGAAACACTGTGTTTGTGGAAACACCGTGCAACCTATGCAGTTTCCACGCTGTTTCCACGGTTGATTTGTTACATTTTTCCACGATGTTTCCACGATAGTTTTTTGCTGAGTCCACGGTGTTTCCATACCAAATTTACGGTAAAGACACAATGAATAATCACCGTGATTTCACGCTGAATCCACGTTCGTTACACTTTGAACCCATAGTTAATCCACGATGATTTCATTGGGCTTATGTCATTGATCCACAGTGAAAACACGATATATTTACGATGGGTTTGCAATTAGTTTTTGCAATGATTAAACGAAGAATCCACGGTAAATTCGCGGTGATTATATAATAGTTACACAGTAATAACATCGAGAATTTACGATGAAAACTCGATAATCTAACAGTAACAACATACTGTCTATGAGAAATTAACATAAAAAATCAATTGTGTTTGTAATGGGTCCACTTATTTTATCAATTGATTGTGGTCTTAATAAAACAAGGGCCCACACATATGTAAAACTTAAGGTGTTCTACGTACCTGTCCAGCTATGCTCAGTGGAATCTCAGGACGAAGGTAACCCCGGACTGGACCACGCAGTATTAAAATTAGAGAGAGATCTTATATTAAACTTATCAGGAAGGTTGTTATTAATTTTTAGGCACTACTGTATTTAATTGAACTATAAAGAGAACTATGGCATTTATTAACGAAGTCGCTTTACACAAGAATAAAGATGAAAAGATGAACAATAATTATAAATGACTGATGAAACTGACTCTAGTATTTAGTTTAATAACTTTCAATAAAAAGACTCGACAGGTTTTACAATTGACAAAATGACTCGACAGACTAAATACTAAAATGACTCGACGGATTTTACAATTGACAAAACTGACTAGACAGACTAAATATTAAATAAATTTCCAGATTTTTATAAATTTTACCAAAGCCAAACCTCCACTCACTTCAATCGCACTCCTTCAATCTCCGATCCAATCCTCACGTCCTCCAACCAAGTCCAACTCTCCAACCAATTCCAATATCCTCCAACATCCCAATCCTTCAGGTCCAATCCCAACAATTTTCCGATAAGTTGTAATTAAGGTCAACTTAATTAAGAAAGAATAAGCTTCCACCTGAGGTGGGCTTATATGCTCTTGGCCCAATTTAAATACGACTATCAGCACGTGTGTTAGTAGACAACCAGGATGGTAGTGGTAGTAGTAGTAGGCACGTCCGTCCACGGCGGTTGCTGCGAGCCAAGAGAACGACCACTCGTCGTCTCTGGGCCTCGTACCCCTCTCGACTCAGGCTGGCCAACCCCTAAAACCAAACGTCGAGGAACTCGACCACAGCGACCCAGGCGCATAAGTGGCTATACTGACTTCCGTAGTGGCAGTTGTTGACGAAGGAGGCCGGATCTTTTGGCGCGAGTCGAAATTACATTTAAACGGAATGTCAAAGCATTCCACCCCGTTACATGTTGCATCTACTTAACTGGGAAACTCTTATCAATATTATCTGATTGAATAATTAAAAAAAAAAGCGCTTATGAGAGCTTACCTATGACAGTTAAATGAACATCTTATTTATATTTATATCCAACAATTTCTATTAAAATAAATAAAAATGTCTTTAAATATTTTTCCAATAATTTGATTTCTGTCCACTCAATATCAAAATTATTAGGATTTTTTTATTTTTTAACTGGTTAAATTTTCAATTCTGATTTAAAATTATAAAACGATTAAGTACACAGAGAAAAAGAGTTTCGTCATTATAACAAAAGACGGGATAAAGAAAAATTTTGTTATAGTAACAGACACGCTTAGCTTACGGTAACAAATCGATTTGTTGTGACAACAAATGGAATTGTGTCGTAGTTGAGAAGTCGATTTCTTAGGGCACCACAAGATTTTTTACAGCAACAAATAACATTTTGCTGTCATAGCAAATAATATTTGTTGTAGAAGCAAACTTATTCTTGTAATCATAACGAAGTAGATTCGTTATCATAGCAAACTAAATTTGTAGAAAAAAAAATCTGTTAATGCAATGAGATCATACATCATATAGACATAAAAATTTAAAGTTTAATTAACCAAAAATTCAGGTGTTTCGGAGAAACATAGTTCCGGGTACGAACGAATAAATCATTTAAGGCTCCGAGAACTTAAACATTTGAGTCCTGAACGTTCTGGTTATGTGTCACTAATTCATCCGAGGATTGATGTCGTTAGCTTATAGATGTTAGGCAGGAAGAAATGAAATATGTTTATGGATGGTAATCTCTGCATTTTTAGGAGTTCAGGTCTGCCGTAAGAGTCTGCAATATCTCCAGGTGCTTCAGAGTAGGTTAGTCACGGGTACAAGGTACAATAAATTAGTTGGGGCCTTAGGAAGTAGGATACAGGCATTGTTTAAGCTTTAAACGTTCCATTTGTCGATCACCAATTGGTCCAAGTGTTTCGAAGCTCATTGCTGATAGGTATAGGAAGTAAAAAATTAAATAGAGGATTAACGATGGTATTTTATGCCTCTTTAGGAATTTCAGGTCTGCTGTGTGAGTCTGCATTATTATTTTCATTATCATTATTATTTATCTTTGTTATTATTATTATCATCCTATGCTATACTTTTAGCTGACACTCACACAAGAAATATCTTCATTTATATGTCTCATATGATAGGAAGTGAATTACAGGGCTCAAGTACGTTGTTACTATTTACATTTGAATGAGAGTAACCCATACTCCTTTGAAGTCAGGGACAACTGATGACAGGTTCCCCAGCACTGGGGAACCTAGTTTTGGCACACCTACATTGGCCCATGCTTGGCTTAAGATTGGGTACTCTGTCCTGGCCGTCACAATGATTACCCGGGCTTGGGCCAAGACTGGGTAACCTAGCCCTGGCAATTCAATGGCAAGCCAGGCTTGGGCCTTCCAATGGCAATCCAGACTTGAGTCAAGGTAGGATTATCCAAGTTTGGATATACCTGTGGTTAAATAAGTAGATCATATAAATGCATCAGTTCAACATAACTAATGTAGGTACGTCCAGTAGCTACCCTTCGGACCCAGCAATCAAAAAAACGGCAGTTCGTGCCCAGAGCCTGGCAGAATTTTCACCGAGTTTTTGTCACATCATTTACCTCCCTTAGATAGTTGAAACTTTAATGATCATGATTTCTACGAGGTTAATAATAATAAAATTTTTATTCATTAAATTTATTCGTTTTCTCGATTTATGGGGTCAATTCTGGCAACGAAGCCTGGGCCAGGTCTGGCAACCAAGCATGGGCCAGGTCTAGCAACCAGAACCGGCCCCGTGTTCTCAATCCCGGCTTCTAACAAGGCTGGTTTACAAGCTTGGCCCAAGATCTTACATATTTGGGCTAAGCCTGGGCCAAGCCTGCACGGAAAAAAATAATCGGTAGACGCTACCAACTATTTTTCGGTAGACGCTACCGATTATTTTTCGGTAGCTGTTACCGATTTTTTTGGTATCAGTATGCGTACGTGCCCATGTGTGCGCATACGCGTGCTTGTGCGTATGAGTGTGTGCAAACGTATGTGTGTGCCCGAGTGTGTAGGCCGAGTGTGTCAGTGTGGTGGGTCGGTGTGGTGTAAATGCATCGGTTTGAAAATTTTGGTGTGAAAATTACACCGAATCCCGTGTGAAATTTAAGCAATGTGAACTTTTATTTTTTACATCGCCAAACAAGTAAATGTATAAATGTAAGAGAAGGGGGCGCGGCAAAATGGGCCCCCTGAACTTTCTGATGCTTTAATGTATTTGGGAGCAAATTGGACCTACTAAAATTCTGCACATGAAAAGTCTTGGGACGGGGAGGGGTAAAACAAGCCTCCAGGGCAAAATGGGCCACCGCGGCGAATTGGACCTGCCAAAATTCCTAACATGAAAAGTGTTGGGAAGGGGAGGGGTAAAATGGGTCACTGAGACAAAATGGGCCCCTTAGGAACAAAATTTTCGAATCCTCAGTTTTTTTTACTTCTTGTACGTTTTTTTACTCTCTTGCTTCGTTTTTGACCTTAATTTTTGCTGTTTATTAAAAATAAAAAATAAAAAAATGTGGTCAAAATAGGCCCCCCTTAAACATTTTTTATAATGTGAGTTTTCAAGCTTGTTTTGCTTTTTTTTCTTCTGCTGAGTTTTTAGTGGTAATTAGCTGTGTTTATTAAAAGTCAAAAATCCTGAAAAGTTGGCTAAAACGGGCGCCAACGAAACTCAATGTATGTTTCTCGTTTGTTTTATGTTTTAAAACTTTTTGTTATGTATTGACTATAAAAAAGAGTTAATAGTAAAGATTTGGATCTTAAAATAACTAAATTTAAAGTATTCTGTTCAAATATTAGTCGATTAATTTAAAAAAATTGAATTTTCGCGCTAAAACATAATTTTTCAAAAAATTCCCCCGTCAAAGAACCCTTTACCATAATTCTCTATTCAATTCTGTTGAAAAAATTATACGAGCCCATTGGCTAAAAGATATTCGTAGGTTGTCAAAGTCCAGGCAGCCCATTTACCCTCCCCCCCCCTCACTTTTCACGTTACGCGTTTTGGCAGGCCCAATTCGCCTCAGTGGCCCAATTTTCCCCTGTGACCCATTTTACCCCTCCCCCTTCCGACACTTTTCATGTTATGAAATTTGGCAGGCCCATTTTGCCCCGGTGATCCATTTTACCCTTCCTCCTCCCGACACTTTTCATGTTACGAATTTCGACGGGCCCAATTCGTCTCACTGGCCCATTTTGCCCCGCTGACCCATTTTGCCCCGCTGACCCATTTTACCCCTCCCCGTCCCAACACTTTTCACATTCTTTATGTTAAGAATTTTGGTAGGCCGAATTTGCCTCCAAATATATCAAGGCATCAGAAATTTCAGGGGACCCATTTCGCCCAGCCCCTTCCCTTACATTTATACATTTACTCGTTTGGCGGTGTGAAAAACTAAAATTCATATTGCTCAAATTTCACACGGGATTTGGTGTAATATTCACACCAAAATTTTTACTCCGATGCATCTACACCACACCGGGTCCATCAAATTTTTTACAGTGTGTGTTATTCTAACAAATCAGTTTTGCTACAGTTACAAACTATTACTTAGCGTAACAAATAGTTTGTTAGTATTACAAAGACAATGTAACTGTAGCAAAAGTTTCGTCGTTCGTGCTACAAACCTAAAAATTGTTACCATAAGTAATTTTAGCTTATGGTTACAAAATATTTTTGTCAGTGCTAAAAGTGCAGTTTGTTACTTTAACAAATCAATTTTTTTACTGTAATACAACAGTTTTGTTACAGTTACAAACCATTGCTAGACAGAACAAGCGATTTGCTACCATTACAAAATCATTGTGACTACAACGAATGTTTCGTTATCCGTATACTAAGGCAGATATTTGTTACCGTAAGCTATCTTATCTTGGAGTAACGAAATTTCTTTTTCCGTGTATAAACTATTAATAATTAAATAATTCTATATAGTTACAATTTAGCGATGTATATATAAGGGTTGGCCAAAAAACAACTAATTTTTTGAAGTTGACTTCTTTTGGCGCGTTTAGTAGAGAGTGAAATTGAGAGCTGCACGCGCAAGCGTACCGCAAAAACGACATGATGAAGTTGGCCACCAAATATAATTGAAAGGGAATATTTATTTTACTGACGATTAGGTTAACTCGTATACAGAATAATCGCAAGGTATCCAACAAAACATGTGGTTATATTTGGAATCGATAGAAAAGCCAATGTACGAAAAACATTTCATATACATTAATTATATAAAACGTGAATTATTTTCCTAAATTATGGCGTAAAAAAAGGTATCAGTGATAAAAAAATTTGTTAAAACTTTAAATGTTTTAAAAATTTGAGGTTTATTTTTTTAAATTGTGTAAAACCTTTGAAAGTTTTAAGTATTTGAACTTGATTTTATGTAAGTATCCCTGATTAAAAATACTCATTGGGAGGGATTGAAAATTTTTTCAATCCTTTTCAATCCCTACAGAGGTATTGAAAAGTATTGAATGGGATTGAAATTTGGATCATTTGAATACTTTGTAATTCTTAAACTGGAATTGAAAAGTATTGAAAAGAATTCAATCTTTTATTATTCCAATACCTTTCAATTCCAAAGTGGAATTCGAAAGTATTGAAAACAATAATTCTAAAAATGTAACTTCATCTCAAAATAAACTCGTTTTGATAAAATGTAATGTAAACCCAAAAAAATTTGTAAGAATATGATAATAAAATTGAGTTTTTTTATAAGAATCTGTATTTCTTTAACCTAAGATAAGTTACTTGATAAGGTAATTCGTTATTAAGTGAATTTATGAAGATTTCGATTCGATATTGAGAAATTGAAATTTCACACTTCTTACACAACAGAATTCTTACAATCATAATTGGAATAAAATTAATGACGGGCATCATGACAATTATATTTTTCTAATTACTCAGATTGAAATCCGTGCAGAATAATTATAATTTTTTTTTTATAATGGAAAAACTGTAGAACATTGAAAGCGACATTGATTTAAATATTTTTTAATTCTTTGCTGTTTCCTGAATTTAATATTATTTTGTTGGAAGAACTACAGAAAAAATAAAAATTTTCAATTCATTTGAATTCTTTTCAATCCTACACTCGATCCGAAATATCGAATTATTTAGGTATTGAGAAGGATTGGAAAAGATTCAAAAATTTCAATTCATTCGAATTCTTTTCAAACCCACACTCGATCCGAAATGTGATATTATTTTGGTATTGAGAAGAATTGAAAAAGATTCAAAAATTTCAATTCATTTGAATTCCTTTTAATCCCACACTCGATCCGAAATGTGATATTATTTTGGTATTGAGAAGAATTAAAAAAGATTCAAAAATTTCAATTCATTTGAATTCCTTTCAATCCCACACTCGATCCGAAATATCGGACTATTTAGGTATTAAGAAGGATTGGAAAAGATTCAAAAATTTCAATTCATTTGAATTCCTTTCAATCCCACACATGACCCGAAATGTGATATTATTTTGGTATTGAAAAGTATTCAGAAAGATTAAAAATATCAATTCTTTTGAATCTTTTTCAATTCCTCGGAAGTTTAGAAATTCTCATATTATTTTGGGATTGAAAAGTATTCATTTTGTGTCCAGATGAAAATGTTGGGGTATAGAAAGTATTCAAAAGTATTCAATTCTCATCTTTTTCAATCCCTCCCAATGAGTATTTTTAATCAGGGATTATTTTTAATAAGTTAATGAAATAATTACTAATTTAAGTAATAAGTAATTGAATATTTCATAATACATGTTTATTTTTAATGAATAATTAAAACGAATTTTCATTATTTTTAATGAGTTATTTAAGACAATTTTAACAAATTCTAACAAAAAAAAAAAAATATATAATAACAAATTTAATTTTACAAGAAAGAGAAATAAATTAATTTTTATTTTTTTGAGAAGAAAAAATCATATAACAATAAATTTTATTTTAAAAGAAAGAGAAATAATTTTT
Source organism: Microplitis manilae (assembly GCA_030273425.1). NCBI lineage: Eukaryota > Metazoa > Arthropoda > Insecta > Hymenoptera > Braconidae > Microplitis > Microplitis manilae. Next base: position 13,913,866 of record CP092725.1, on the reverse strand, counting down.
TTTTTTTTTGGCGAAAATAAAGAATTTCATTCAATATTAAAAGATTTTAGTAAATGCATTAATTTTAGAGTTACGTTACAATTATTTACAATTAACAACTGTAAATAAATAAATTACACTCAATAATTTTATAATATTTTACCCCTTTTGTAACGAAAGAAAAAAAAATATAAATTGAAAACAAAAAGTAAATAAATGAATTATATTTTAAAAGAAAGGTAAACAATTTATTTTTGCAAAAAAATTAATTATTTCTTTTTCTTGGAAAATTAAATTTGTTATTATTCATTTATTTTTTGTTAGAATTTGTCAAAATTGTCGTAAATTACTCATTAAAAATAATGAAAATTGTTTTTAATTATTTATTAAAAATAAATATGTCTTAAGAAAATATTCAATGACTTATTACTTAAATTAGTAATTATTCTATTAACTTATTAAAAATAATACTTACATAGAATAAACTTCAAATACGTAAAACATTTAAAGTTTTTACACAATTTTTAAAATTAACTTCAGATTTTTAACAGACTTTTACAGCTTTGACACAATTTTTATCACTGATAAATTTTTCACACCATAATGTAGGAAAAATTCATAAATAATATTTTTATATTTATATATATATATAATTCACAATTTATAATTAATATACATGAAATGTTTTTAATAAACTGGCTTTTCTGTCGATTTCAAATATAACCACATGTTTTGTGATAAGTATGATAGTTTATAGTGATAAGTATGACAGTTTCGCCGGACAAGTAAAATGATTTTGGAATTTACTACAACTTGACTTCAAACTCCAATAACTTTTGAACAGATGGGTTTATCAAAAAATGATAAGACACTTTTTGTAGAACGTTTAATTTTTTACGAAATAATATCTCATAGTTCTGAATGAAAATTATGAAAATCTAACTTATTATACACGTTACTCAGACGTAAATAATGAAAAAAAAATATGTGGTGTTAAATTTAATAAAATATGTTTTAGTTATAGAATGTAATTATAATAATAACGATTACTAATATTAGTATATTGACTACTGCTTAAGTTATTGAATGACTTAAATTTAATCTAAATATTGTAATCTTTAGCATTATCAATATAATTAATAATATTATAAAGGCTGTTTTGTAATGTTTTTATGTTTTGAAAAAATAAATTATTCTTTAAATGAAAGCGTATTTGTAATTAAATAATGATATTAGTGTGGATATCGTAAAAAAATTCGAGTTTAGCTACACAGCGGTGTATGACTGCCTGGATTTTATAGAATGTTTCTACGGTGAATTTATCGCATAATAATTGCGAACCCGTTGAATTATCATTGACAAACTTCTACTAAACCATGGTACATTTAGCGTATTTTCAGCATTACTACACTATGTGTTTGTCGTGGAATGACTGTGGGAACACCGTGGAAACACATCAGAAATATTGGGGAAACGTAGTCAAATTGCTATGGAACTACTGTGGTTTCATCGTGGAAAAATGGAACAAATCCACGGGGTTCCCACCGAGCATTTACGGTGAGTCTGTAGAGTTTCCACGGTGTTTCCACGGTGAGCTTAAGGTTGCGAGGGAAAAGGAACACGCGTGAGTCATATTGTTCTGATAATGATTCAATGCAAACTTATATACTCAACTAAAGATATATTCTAGTTATAAAAAAAATAATATTTTGATAAACAATTACTTTATGGAGATTCTAGTTAATTTTTTAATTTTAGCAAAAAAAAAAAATCTGGGCATCGGTTGACCCTGCGGGCCAGCCCCAAAACTTCCCGCTGTTTTCGAGCTCAAGGAGCTCGAAAACATCGTTGTGAATACATTTTCGAGCTCTTCGAGCTCGAAAATACTTTTGCATGCCATTATTTTCGAAAAAACCAGTTTTTAGCATTTCTTTCTCGCGCAATAACTCTCAAACGAATTATCCGATTTTTAAGTTTGAGGTGGCAATCGACGCGTTTTAATAGATTCTAAAGCTCATAAGATTTTTAGATTTTTTGGTTGAGTCGTTTCAAAGATATTCGCAAAAAACTGTTTTTTCCTATTTCTTTCTCCAACGATAACTCTCGAACGAATTATGCGATTTTGATGTTTGAGGTGGCAATCGACGCGTTTTATTAAGTTCTAGAGCTGATTAGATTTTGAAGTCGATCGTATATGTCGTTTCTGAGAAATCAATAAAAAACTAAAAAAAAAAAATTTTTTTTTTTCGTAATTGGCCAATATCTTCGAGTCTACTTGGTCAAATGATCTGAAATTTTCAGAAAAGTTGATGGCCAGAAAGCTCTTTCGATTGCCACCTTAACCATCCAAATCGGTTTATTAGTTAAAAAGTTATAAAGAGTTTGCATACATACATACACACACACACACACACACATACATACAGACACTCGGACATCATTCTAAAAATAGTCAGAATAGCTTCCTAGGACCTCAAAACGTCGACATCTGATGAAAACTCGATTTTCGAAAATCGGGGTGAAAACAATAACTTCCCGAAATTTTCGAAAATCATCGATTTTCTAAGCGGGAAGTTAAAAATAGTGCTTGGTCCTGTATAAATATTAAAATTTAAAGAAAAGTGAGAAATCAATTTACTTTGTGCATTGGAAACGCAACAAATATAAAATAAAGCTTCAATTGAATAAGATATAAAATTGAAAAAGATTTTAATAAATTAACTCATGAAACGAAAAAAAATAATGATTTCTTAAAGAAGAAACTAATAATGAGAATATTTTATAAAAGATATTTAATTAATTAAATCATGAAACAAAAATAATTAATAATTATTCCAAGAATTTAATAGTAATTAGTATGTTTTATAATAGAAATTCAATTAATTAAACATGAAATAAAAATAATTAATATTTATTCCAAGAATTAAATAATAGTTAATATATTTTATAAAAGATATTAAATTAATTAAATCATGAAACAAAAATAATTAATAATTATTCCAAGAATTAAATAGTAATTAGTATGTTTGATAATAGAAATTCAATTAATTAAATCATGAAATAAAAATAATTAATATTTATTCCAAGAATTAAATAATAGTTAATATATTTTATAAAAGATATTCAATTAATTATATCATGAAACAATGATAAATAATAATTATTCCAAGAATTAAATGATAATGAGTGTATTTTATTTAAGATATTTAATGAACTAAATCACGAAACAAAAATAATCAATAATTATTCCAATAATAAAATAGTAATGAGTATTTTATAAAAAATTGTTAACTAATTAACTCTCAAATTAATAAAGTGAACTAATCTTATAGCCATCAAATGGTATCAACTGTTTAGAAGTCAGTATGCCTTAAGTGACAAAGTATTTGTTTAATTATGAGCCCACCAAAATTTTAATATCGTTAGAAAAATATTCATAAATAAGTACTTCAAAATAAATTTGACTTAGATCAAATATTCATTAAACACTATTCAAAACTTGTAATCATAACTTTGATAATTATTGTAAAATATTTGTCCTTGATAAAAAAATAATTAAACTTTAAACTAAACAAAACTTTTACCATCAGTTAATCCAATGTTAGCTACCACTAATAACTAATTGTCAACAGTTTTAAATATGATATCAGCTAAAGAATTATTATTATGTAAATTCCAGTGCAAAAATTAAAAATTATTCACGTAGTATTATTTCCATTAAACGATAGCTGTAATTTTTTTATTAATCTCATGACATGGGATTCTTGATAATCATGTTGAGTTGTGAAATTATACAAAACTTGCTGTATCAAATTCCATACATATCGACTTGCTTTTGGATAATTAATGTCAAAAACGAAATAAGACTTGAAACATACATCAACAGCTTGTATATCATCAACGGGATATGTAATTGAATCCACACATAAATACAATTTTTCGACGTAAGAAACAGCTTTACCAATCGCAATAATGTATGGAGGTACAAATTTATTGTCTGCAGCTTCTTTTAGAATTGCCTGTTTTTCCGAAATTAAACTTTTATACTAGAAAATAAATTTGTTTTATTATCATGACAATATCAATATTGCCGTTAGAACCTAATTATATTCAAAAATAAAATAATTTCTCTTGTACAGAAAAAAAAATTTAGGAGCTGCAACAGAATGCAGTCCTGTGGGAGCAACAGGACAAAATCCTGTTGCAGCAACAGGATTTTTCCTGTGAAATCAATAGAATAAGGAACAAGTCTCATGTTCTAATTTTTTTTGTCCGTATAATGAAATTTTAAAATTTGAATAAAAAATTCAGTTTCGAAAAAAATTAAAATTTTTTTTCAAAATTAATTTTTTTTTAAATCGGAATTTTCGTTCCAAATTTTAATTTTTTTTCCAAATTTTGAAATTTTATCATACTGATACATAAAATTGTTATATAAAACTTGTTCCTTACCCTATTAATTCTACAGGAAAAATCCTGTTGCTACCACAGGATTTTATGCTATAGAAGCAACAGGACTGCGTTTTGTTGCAGCTTCTAAGCTTTCTTTCCGTGTATTTATTGTTGTAGGTGTACAATAAATAGACTAAAAGTACACTTACGTCTACAATAACTATGAGGCTATCTTTTGCAATTTTTGTTGTACATCTGGTTGTTTTAGATTTATTATTTTTCTCCAACTTCGATTTTGGTGGTATTAAATGAGGAATGAGTAACAGCTGTGCAACAACCCGCGAATCTAAACAAAGAAAGAAATTATATTTTCAACAATTAGAAAAAAAAATATTTTTAGCATACACGGAAAGAAAATTATGGGAAGTTTTCCTATGCATTATAGGAATAGTTTCCATAATGATATTGGAATTATATCCATACTACTATAAGGATGGTTCCCATAATATATGGGAATAGCTCCCATAATAGTTTAGGAATAGTTCCCAAACCATTATGGGAACCATTCCCATATTATAAAATCCCATATCATTAATATCATAAAACTTTTTTTTGCAAAAGAGTGTAGAAATTTCCCTCATCATATGGAGAGATTTAGATGAAGCTTCTTCAAAATTTGAATTTTTTCATAATTTCAGATTTTATCGAAATTTAAATATTTATTTTTAAAATTTGAATTTTTTAGAATGTTTTGTGCTGACAAAAAATTTTTGTCAAATATTTCTATGTTTTTACCAAATACGAATTTTTTTTTTTCAATGTTCGAATTTTTATTTTTATATTTAATAATATTTTTGTGTATTGTAAAAATGATTTCCACACTTTTCGTTAAATTAATATTTTCATGATAGTATGGGAACCATTCCCATCGTATTGTAGGAATGATTCCCATAATGGTATAGGAAGTATCTCTGTAAATTATTGGAACCATTTCTATAATTATAGGGACCATTCCTATACACGAAAAACGAAAAAAACATTATAATGTTATGAGTAGCATTCCGATAATTATAAGAAATGCTCCCATAATTTATGGTCGTAATTCCTATACTGGTATAAGAAAAAATGTCACAAAATCATGGGAACCATCCCCATAATTTTCTTTCCGTGTATGATTCTGTAAATAAATATTAAAAAATGTACTTTTCGATGTAGATTCTAGATCGATTACTTCGCACAAACTCTTAACATAATCTTCTTTAGGTGGTGTAATTAAACTTCTAATACATTGAACAAATCTATTCCAGTCGCTTATAGGACTTCCGTTAACGAGGCCTAATTTTTTGAAGTTGAACTCTTGAACCACTTTTTTTAATCAAATCCAAACGATATTCAGCTGTATTAGTCCAATGTTTTATAAGATCTTCATTGGGATATTCGAACTCTTCCAACCACTGTAGGCTTTCTTTTACACTCAAACATTGTTCTACAATAAAATAATAATAATAATAATAATAATAATAATAATAATAATAATAATAATAATAATAATAATAAGATTTTCACCAAAATCTTGAATAATCGCATTCTGCAGGAGATAGACCCTGTATGGCAGCAGATATACGAAAAACGAGGCAGTAAAAGAGGCCTGTCAGGTTGCAAAGAGAACCTGTTAGTGGATCGATGCGTCATTCAAGACGCGATCTACTATCAGCGCAACCTGTCAATGGCCTGGATTGACTACCGCAAGGCATTCGACTCAACATCTCATGAGCTTGTTCTCTTTTTGCTCAAATGCCTTGGGGTCAATCACAATACAGTGGGATGCATTCAGCGTACGATGCAGCTTTGGCGAACACGGTTCCACATTTCATGTGGTAACGACAAACGTGTAACCGAAGTTGTACAGTACAAACGAGGAGTCTTTCAGGGAGATTCTCTGAGCCCTCTGCTGTTTTGCATCTCACTGCTGCCAATATCTGTTGCGCTACGCCGCACCCGTGGATACTCAGTAGGCCCACCATCTGATCGGAAGTATTCGATCACCCACTTACTCTACATGGATGATCTGAAGGTGTATGCTCCTGATGAGGAACACCTTCAGACAGCCTTGAATATCGTAGGAGAGTATACACGGGATGTCGGCATGGCTTTCGGGTTGGACAAGTGCGCGGTCGTTAATCTGGTGAAGGGTAAGTGTTCCGATGTGCGTGAAGATATCGAGTTAGTAGATGGGAGCGTCATAGACCATCTTGACGCCGGAGAGTCGTACAAATATCTAGGGATTGACGGGAGTCCTATGCAGGACATCTCGAAAATCAAAACGACTCTCTGCAGCGAGTATGTACGGAGACTCCGGAAAATCTGGTCATCAGAACTTTCCAGGAAAAACAAAGTCTCTGCAACGAACATGCTTGCTGTCCCGGTACTTCTGTACTCTTTCGGTGTCCTGAAACGGGCCCGAAAAGAGCTCAGAGATCTCGATATCAAGACACGCAAAGTAATGAATATGCATCGGAGCATGCACCCTAAGTCTTCAGTCACCAGATTATACCTTTCCCGGCACATCGGAGGGAGAGGTTTACAGAGCTTGGAGTGTCTGCACGATCGTTTGGTTTTGGGTATAACATACGAGGTTGTCAATTTCACAGCAGATGAAGACGACTTCCTTATGCAAATTGTTCATAGTCATGAAAATAGGCATAAGGGAGCGTTTTTATATAAGGCAGCAATGTACGCGGCAAAATCCCTCGGTCTTGGAAGAGTAAACCCGCTTATTGAACTCCCTAAGGAGGAATTTAAGACGGTCATCAGGAATGCTGAGCAACAAAAACTGCTTAGTACGCATATGGACAAGTCCATGCACAGCGTGTTCTTCAAACACGTGCGTGATCATGGCTTGTCCACACAGCTGACGTTTTCCTTCCTTAAGTCAGCTGGCCTGATGTTCGAGACCGAAGGATATATTTTTGCCTGCCAAGATGGTGTTATTAACACTCTCGAATACCGTGCTAAAGTGCTCCAGACGCAGCTACCCGACACTTTGTGTAGGGTTTGTAAACAGCATCCAGAGACGCTTATGCATCTTTTGTCAGCATGTCCTGTGCTGGCAAGAAATGCATACATCCAGCGCCATAATGCTGCTCTGCGAGTACTTTATTACCATCTTAGACACACGCACGGTATCGACAAAACACCAGTGCTGCCTTATCTGCCAGGAGATATTCCGCAAGTTGTTAAGAATGACCGTTGCCGTATTTATTGGAACGTGCCATTCGCAACAACGCGGAAAATCGATCATAATAAACCTGATATTGTGCTCTTCGATAAAACCGCTCGTAACATTTATGTTATTGAGTTCTCAGCTCCGGCTGAGTATAACATCACGGTTAAAGAAGAGCACAAACACGAGATATATCAGGATCTCCTGTTCGAAATTGGCAAACTTTACCCAGGTTACCGTGTCAAGCTTGTCGTACTCATTGTTGGCGTCCTAGGAGGGATGAAACAGTCTTTTGTGTCTGCATTGGCTAAAATCCCAACTTGTTTATCGCAAGTTGAGTTTTTGGCATCGCGGATGCAAAAGGCTGTGATACTCGGATCCCTCCGTCTCCTAAGGCAACGGAACTTGGCCTGCTGCGCATGCTGATCATCTTGTTGATGAAGCATCACAGCAGTAACGATTTGGCGCTCAGGTGAGGCCCTCGGTAGAGTCGGACTACCGGGGATAACCCCCTGAGCATTTAACTAAAAAAAAAAAAAAAAAATCGGTCTGTCGGTTGACCCTGCGGGCCAGCCCCAATACTTCCCGCTGTTTTCGAGCTCAAGGAAATCGAAAATATTAATGTGACTATATCTTCGAGCTCTTCGAGCTCGAAAATCTAATTGCATGCAATTGTTTTTTTATGAGTTTTTCAAACTCTAACAAGTTATGCTTTATGCTAAAGTTTAAAAGTTTAAGAATCGAAAATCATTAATGAACAAGCGGTTTTTAAATTTTAATTCCCGATTATGCTTAATAAAATAAATATGTTGAGGCAGAAATCAATGTCAGTGATCAAAATCAAGATTTGAATGAGTTTTGGCTTAGGTCAGAGCAATAATATATAAAATATCCGAGAAATTTATTAAAACCTGTGTTTTTTCAATTGTTTCGGTCATAATATGGTTTTAACTGAAGAACAAGTTTGACGGCATTATACGATGATCAAAAGAGACCATTAAGAGGAAAAGTTTGTAAGATTTTAGACACATTTTAGTACAGTACATTTTGATTTATCTGGAAAAAATAACATAGAATGTTATTTTTTTAACTTTTCAACACTGATATCTTTTGAACTAATAAACCAATTTTGACGTTTGAGGTGGCAATAGGCGCGTTTCATCGAATTCTAGAGCTGATTAAAATTTGAAAGCGATCGATTCAGCCGTCTTGAAGATATTTGAAAAAAACCGTTTTTTACCATTTCTTTCTCCAACGATATCTCCCGAACAAATTAACCGATTGAGATGTTTAAGGCGGCATTCGACGCGTTTTATTGAGTTCTAGAGCTGATTAGATTTTGAAGTCGATCGTTCAATTCGTTTCTGAGAAATCAATAAAAAACTAAAAAAAAATTTTTTTTTTTTATCGTAATTCGCCAATATTTTCGAGTCTACTTGATCAAACGATCTGAAATTTTCAGGAAAGTTGACGGCCAACAAGCTCTTTCAATCGCCGCCTTAAACATCCAAATCGATTCATTAGTTAAAAAGTTATAGACCATTCACACACATACATACACACACACACACACACACACACACACACATACATACATACAGACACTCGGACATCATTCTGAAAATAGTCAGAATAGCTTCCTAGGACCTCAAAACGTCGACATTTGATGAAAACTCGATTTTCGAAAATCGGGGTGAAAACAATAACTTCCCGAAATTTTTGAAAATCATCGATTTTCTAAGCGGGAAGTTAAAAAAAAAAAAAAAAAATAATAATAATAATAATTTATGAATCGTCATAAAAATTCAACTAATAAGTTCAATTCATTAATGAAATGAAAATTAATTTTTAACTTATTAATAATGTAAAATTGTTTTTCAATATAATAATGACTTAAGTTATATAAAAAATACATCACCATCAAGCTTAGGAATTTTATCAATCGTACTTTCATCTGACGATTGATTTTTTGATCTTTTGCGGCTGCGACCTTTCCTCGAGCGGGGTGAAATTTTTTTTCTCGTGATTCTTTTTTCAAAATCCGTGGAATATAATAAGTCGACAAGTCGTCACTTGGAAAAATAGTCACGATATTTTTCGCGATAACTTCGTTTAAAAGCCGTAAGATGGACGGTGGAGATACGGTCCGCCAAGGTCACGGAAATCACGGTAACGGTTCCCGTGATCTTCATAGCTCTGTAGAGGTCAACTTTGGAAGAATGGGCAGACCCGACTTCCAAAGTGTAAATTCTACTAAGATTTCGTATGCTATTGTATATAAACACTTAAAAAAATTGGATTTTTTTTTTTTTTTTTTTTTTTTTTTTCAATACGAAAATGCGGATGATGCGGATTTTCCCAATCCTCAGTAATGAGTAGTAGATTATTAGCAATCACATCTACTATGCAGTTAGATTGAGAATCATTGATTCCATTTTCAGACCTGTAGTTTTGAACTACGTAGTTGGTCGTATAATTGGACCTAAGAATTTTTTTAATTTCAGGTAAAGTTATTTTGTTAAATTAACAACTTTTTTTGAAATAAATATCTGAAGTCGAGACTCCAGGAACTAAGTTTTCTTCACTGGATATCACTGATAAGGCATCATCGTAATATTTTTCTTGGTTTGAATTCTATAAAAAATTATTTTATACAATAAATTAGTATTAAAAAAAAAATGATGGTTATTATTTCTTAGTATTAATAAATAATTATAGTTTCAGTGAACGCAAAGTCAGTTGCTCCAGTTCATTTTACTTCGAGAAAAAATAAAAAGTAGTTTTTTCATTAACTCTAAAGCTTGGAGTGAAAATTGTCATTTTTATTTATGAATAATAGATGGGTTTCATAAAGATTACTTTAGCTTACTTGTTATTTATAGCAATATAAATTTTAACAACATTAAACTATTAAAATAAAAAATTTAATTTTTTGTCATTAATTGTTTATATCTCAAAATTAATTAATTATTTAGAGTAGAATTTTTCGTAGATATAGCACTCTTACCGTAAAAATTGATCGAAAAAAAACTTTGAATGATTAATATATTCGAATTTAAATGTACATTGTTAGTAAATACGAAGAAAAAAATTTTTTAATACTAAAAAAATTAAATTTATTTCATAGAAATCCTCTATAAAGCAATTGGAACCTTTGTCACTAATCATTAACTATCTTTTATTACAGTTGTAGATAGAATTTGAAATCGAGATTTATTTCCATAGATTTTTAATTGAAAAAAAAAAAAAAATAAATAAATAAATAATAATAGTAATAATAATTTTAAGCTTCAGTTAATAAAATTTACCTGATTTTCATCATTAATAACAGCATATATATTATTAATGATAATAGATTATTGAGAAATATTTTGATTACTCACATTTGTACTTAATTTCTTCAATTTCGTTTTAAAAATGGTTTGATCATCATGATTGGAGATGTATTTATTTATTAAATCATCACTTAATCTAAGTAACTTTTTTTTATCAATCTCATTCTCTAAACATCAATTAGAAAATAAATCATAAATAAAAAAATATAATGATATTCCTCAAAGAGCTCGGATATTTAATAAAATAGAATAACTTACTTACCCTCAAAAATGTTTAAATAATTCTCAAGGTCACACGAGACTAAAAAGTCATGTACATATTCATCTGCCATGGTGATGTTATTATTTGTTTTACCGAGTAACGATACTTACTAGTATTTTGTTTTTTTAAATAGACGATCACATGAAAAGAATAACGATATGTCATGGAACATAACGTTATTCATACACACACACACACACACACACACAAACGAACGAATTTAATATTATCAACACTACACCGTATTTTCCTTTGTTAATAATAGAACGACATACATAAGTATGGACACAAAATTATGTTGTTCACCTTTATTTGTTCTCATTTTAACTTCAGCTCATAGAAACATGATCGTTTCAGAATCGAGTAGTAAATTATGTTTAACTTTACCACAGCTTCACTGAGAGAAAAAAATATTTTTTTTTTTTTATAAAAGAGACATTCATGTGCTGAGAAATTATGTTATGGCAAATTTGTAATGAATTAATCAGTCTATAAAAGACGAACTTTTTTGACTGCATAAAAACTTTTTTTCCGTACAATAACTCATGAATAAAAAAAGCTTACTTACTAAAACAAAAATACTTTTAAAAAAATTAACGTATGCTTCTATTGAAAATTTTAAATTCGTGTTGATAAAAAACTTTTCATGCATCTATACATATCTACTTAGTTTTATTAGCATAAGTTTTGATAGGAAAATTTTATAATTTTTTATTTTGTAGTAAATAACCTTTTTTTTTTATTACTACTGAAGAAATTGTGAATTTTCCAATAAAAAAAATCTGGGCGTCGGTTGGCCCTGCGGGCCAGCCCCAAAACTTCCCGCTGTTTTCGACCTCAAAGACCTCGAAAACATTAGTGTAGATATATTTTCGAGCTCTTCGAGCTCGAGAATGCTTTCATATGCGATTGTTTTTTTACGATCTTCTCAAGCTCTAACAAGTTGTCTGTTATGCTGAAGTTTGAAAATTTAAGAATCGAGAATGGTTAATGAAGCGGTTTTTAAAATTTAATCCCTGATTGTGTTCAATAAAATAAGTGTATTCAGGCAGAAATTAATGCCAGGGATTCAAATGAAGACTTATATGAGTGTTGACTCATGTGAGATACAATCAAATATGCAATATCCGGGAAAAATATTGAAAACTACGTTTTATCGATTTTATTGTTTATATTATGATTTAAACTAAAAACCAAGTTCGATGACATTATGTATCGAAAGTAACTATATAAAGGATGAGTTAGTATGACTTCAGACACATTTTAGTAGGTTCTATTATGATTTATCCAGGAAAAATAACATAAAATGTTATTTTTTTAACTTTTCAATGCCGATATCTTTCGAACTAATTGATCGATTTTGACGTTTGAGGTGGCAATCAGCGCGTTTTATTGAATTCTAGAGCTGATAAAAATTTGAAATCGATCGCGTCAGTCGTTTCGAAAATATTTAGAAAAAACCGTTTTTCACCATTTCTTTCTCCCGCGATAACTCTCGAACGAATTATCCGATTTTGATGTTTGAGGTGGCAATCGACGCGTTTTTTTGAGTACTAGAGCTGATTAGATTTTGAAGTCGATCGTATGAGTCGTTTCTGAGAAATCAATAAAAAACTAAAAAAAAAAATTTTTTTTTTTTTCGTAATTCGCAGATATTTTCGAGTCTGTTTGATCAAATGATCTGAAATTTTCAGGAAAGTTGATGGCCAACAAGCTCTTTCAATCGCCGCCTTAAACATACGAATCGGTTCATTGGTTCAAAAGTTACAAAGAGTTTACATACATACACACACACACACACATACATACACACACTCGGACATCATTCCAAAAATAGTCAGAATAGCTTCCTAGGACCTCAAAACGTCGACATCTGATGAAAACTCGATTTTCGAAAATCGGGGTGAAAGCAATAACTTCCCGAAATTTTCGAAAATCGTCGATTTTCTTAGCGGGAAGTTAAAAAAAGTATTTTATTGTAAAAATTCGCCATATATTAATTATCTCGATCTAGAAACTAATGTTTTTATGAAAGTAATTTTTTCTCTCCGTGAACTATAAACAATTTGTCTACTCAAATGAAAAGAAATATTAAAAGCTATTATACGGTGATGATCTTGTAATATATTAAAATTAAATAATTAAACTTATATTAATATATACTTAGGCAATATCATAAATATTATGGCCAATAAAATCTTTCTATTAAGTCGAATACTCAGTGCATTGAGAAAAATTATTTCTTTTGGAATAAAAAATAAAATTTTTGAGCCAATAAATTATTGGTTTCTTTAAAAAAACAAAAAATGAACTATTATATGATGTATGTAATTCATTTAAATTATTAAGAAACTTATTTATTCTAAACGAATTTCCTGCGCTAAAACAGTTTTTTATTTGCTAAAAAAAATTTTTATTTGCTATAAGAAAGCTCGCAAATTAACATTAACGCGTTAATAATTTATTGCGTACTTCTTCCATTAAATGCGTGGTTATTTAGCAAGCTTGTACACAGAAAAAAATTAACTTGAATCACGAAGAATTTACTTGAGCCAAGAATATCATTATGGAGGAAAATAAATATTTTTTAGTTTAAGAACATTTTTTTTTTACAATTTTGTAACGGGGCAGCTAGAGGTTCGACTACTCAAATCGGTCGCGCCATTTTAGGGAGCCCTCAGTTTACACACCACCCTTATCAACGCATATTTGCTACCCGGTTCACGGAGTCTCCGAAAGAGGCCCATGGGTCAGTGTGTCAGACATCCTAGACGGAAGTTCAGGCGAAGTCACGTGGATGACCCCTTCTCGAATTCTATGGCTATATAAGGGCGAACAATCGTCGAAAAAGGCAGTTTTTTAGTTCAGTTCAGCTCAGTTCAGTTAGCTTGCAATTAGCATACACTTAGTACCTAGTAATCAGCTGGGAGATGTAGAGAAGGGCTGAGGACGCCTAGCGAGGTCCTTACTCTACACTCTCCAGCTCACTAAGCACACATTGCTGCATATTTTTGTACTAGTCAATTCTAGTCAATTCGTTGTATTGTAAAGTCCGTTATAATTTATTGTCAAGTCTGTCTATTCATTGAAAAAGTCTATTCAGTTAACTTGTTATAAAATCTAGTCAGTTAAGAAACTCCATTTAAATATGTGTAATGAAATCTGTGCCATAAAATTGAGTCGTCGCCCGTAGTCTTGTCAAAGGGTCAGTCCAGTACGTTGCAAGATGTCTGACGCATTGTACGAGATCATCGATGTAAGTCTACACGCAGGTAATTATAAGTTTGTCAAACGCGGAGTTATTTATTTTAGAATTTGTTAAATTTAATTTTCTCTTAATTTATTGAACATTATATATAAACCTTGAAAATTCATGTTGACTTGTTGATAGAAATGATTAAGATAAATTATTTAAGGTGTTACCAGAAATTGTCATATTGTATAAAGTAAATTCTTTAAACCGATTATGTTACTGATGAGATCAGACCCAGGATCTCCTATTTGCGCATTAATACAATAATTCTTTTGGATTTCCTTTCTAATCTAAATGTCCAAATATTTAGTACATAACATTTGTAAATGATCAGAACATTAATAAAATCAATTAACAATATTATAATAAAGAGAATTACACTATAAAATTAAATTCATTACACCATTCCTCTATCCTGTAATCAGGCTGCGTACTCAGTCATACTAGGTATTTCAGAACCCAGTTGCTCATAATCAAAGCAGCCGGACAAGAAGGACTGTCCGAACTTCCTGGTACGGGGAAGCCAGGGCAGACCCTTACAATTTCTATTCTTGGTTTAAAAAAAAATATCTCTCCCATTAATAAATTCAAATTTTTGACCCAAGAGCAACTTTGTTCCATAGAAAAATATATTTTTGCTTTTAGAGAACCTCAAGCTCTTATTCCAACGGCACACTGTATAAAATCACCGGGGTAAGTTCAAGCGGTGTGAAAATAACGCTACCAAAGGTGTAAATATTCTAGACCGGTGTTAAAATAACACTGCCACCGGTGTAGATATTCTTTACCGATGTTAAAATATTTCACTTCGAGAATATTTTTACTTACTCGATCACTATATAAAGTTGAAATTCCAAGCGGACGCAGTTTACCCCGCTTTTAGACCGGTTACCCTGCTTTTACACCGGTTCTACTCCGCTTTTACACCAGTTATCCCGCTTTAACACTGGTGAATTACTCCTCTTACATCGGTGTATTTTCATTTTTACACCGGGCGGAGTTAAAATGAGTCCATTTTTAACAGCGTTCTTTTTACAGTGTATTACTTACTCATAGCAAGAGTGCTAAGAACTTAGTCCAAGATTATCAGTCTCTTGGCTTTTAAATATCCCCAGCTGACTGATCAATCCATTAAGAATAAAGAGATCTCTATACCCTTGTTATAGTAGAGGAAAGCGGGGGGCAAAATGGGCCTCTAAAATTTTAGGGACCCATTTCGCCCCCAAATCATTCGAGGCGCTCATAATCGTAGGGGGCCCATTTTGCCCTCTCCCCGCTACTTCAAATAATAATAGTTAAAACATTGTGTTAGAATATTTAGGAAATATGTTATACTAGATGATAGAAGATAAGTTTTATAGAAATAAAAGAACGCGAGTTCAATCCCGTGTGAAGTTTGTGTTTTTTAAAAAATAAAATTGTAAGGTAAAAATATTGAGTAACGCCGATATTACATAAACGAATATGTGTCAGCATGATAAATTGCTGTCTTGACTCGAGTTGTTAGTATCTCAAACCAAAATATTTTTTTGCCCAGAAAAAAATAATTTCGTGGCGCAAAAACTTTTACTCGCCCCAAGAAAATTTTTACTTGCCATAAGAAATTTTTCTCACTAAGAATTGAAAACGAAAATTTTCTTGGGGCGAGAAAAAATTTCTTGCGCCAAGAAATTCTTTTTTTTCTGTTGGACGGAAACGTCGCGATCTTGATTAAAGAATCAAATTATTTCACTAAAAATATTATAATTCATGATTGAAGAATAAATTTTGTCTAACTAAAATTAAAATAATTAAATAAAGATTTTCTTATTTTCGAAGCTATTGAATATTTTTTAATTAAAGATTAATTAAGAAATCAGAATAACAAAGCAAGAACTCAATTTTGAAGAAAAATAATCTTGATTCAAATTAAATTTTATTTCTGCGTAGTGTATTATATCTAATCTTCTATACTAATTATTAATTTATTCGATTTGAGATATTAATAATTACACCAACAAAGAATCCGTTGTTTTTCTTACTTCGTGAATACTTGAATGAATAAATCCATTTATGTGTGTTGAAAAAAAATATGAGTATTTTGTTTAAATGGATTTTTCAGCTAATATAGTGAGAAGTTATACTCATCGATTTTACACATTAGATTTACTAAAAAAAATTGTACAATGTGCAAGTAAGAAGTTTGACATTCTTGAACCAAACATTTATTTGCGTCTGTGAGAGGAAAATTTATTTAAGAAAAAATTAAACATATTATAACAATCACGTGTGTGTTTGGGGAAAGAATTCAACACTTCATGCAAGATAAAAATTTTTCTTGGCACAAAACTATTTCTCTGAACTTCAAATATACTTTTGCCAATCACAATAAACGATACCCGACTAGAATTTTTCATAAGGACCTGACAAGGTCCTCATCAGGTTAACCTTATTTCAAATAAGGTCCCGATCGGGGTATCCTGACGAGGATCCTGATGTGGATGTAACGCTTAAGACCCATGAGGTCCTTATCGGGATTGCCTTATAAGGTCCTTATCAGGATATCCTCATCAAATCCTTGTCAGGATTACCTTATCAGGTCCTTACCAGGATATCCTCATCAAATCCTTATCAGGATTACCTTATTAGTAATTATTTAAAAAAAAATATTAAATTGCAAAAAAAAAAGAGAATTTTAATTCGATTGAGAATGTTATCTATTGTACTGAGAGCACTGATTAGAGAAAGCAAACATAGTTTTTATTGATGAAAAAATCCCGATGACTGCTGGGCTCGATCCTACGTCCTTCCGATTCAAAGTCCTCGATGCTATCCACTGCGCCGACATACATATGTGATCTCGGAAGTCTAAATATAATATACATTGTGATGTCAAAGAATAACTGATAAAGAAGTTAAAAATCCGTGTTGCAATGATCGACGTGATTTTTATACAATATTCTTTTGTACTTTGTTTAATTTTTAGTCTGTAAATAAAATACTTGAAGGAATGGGATATTTTGTTTTTTGAATAAGGATATCCTGATGAGGTCCTGATCAGGAACTTGTCAGGTTGACCCGATGGCAAATCACTTTTTTTTGAACAAGGATATCTTGATGAGGTCCTGGCAAGGAACTTGTCAGGTCGACTCGATGGCAAATAACTTTTTTTTAAACAAGAAGTTCTTGACGAGGTCCTAATAAGGAACTCCTCGGGTTGACCCGATGGCAAATAACTTTTTTTTAAATAAGGATATCCTGATGAGGTCCTGGCAAGGAACTTGTCGGGTTGACCCGATCGTAAATAACTTTTTTTTGAATAAGGATATCCTAATGAGGTCCTGATCAGGAACTCGTCAGGATGACCCAATGGCAAATAACTTTTTTTTAAATAAGGAGTTCCTGATGAGGTCCTAATAAGGAACTCGTCGGGTTGACCCGATGACAAATAACTTTTTTTTTTGAGTAAGGATATCCTGATAAGGTCCTGATCAGGAACTCGTCAGGTTAACCCGATGGCAAATAACTTTTTTTTAAACAAGAAGTTCCTGACGAGGTCCTAATAAGGAACTTGTCGGGTTGACCCGATGGCAAATAACTATTTTTTGAATAAGGATATCCTGATGAGGTCCTGACAAGGAACTTATAAGGTCGACCCGATGGCAAATAACTTTTTTTTAAACAAGAAGTTCCTGACGAGGTCCTAATAAGGAACTCGTCGGGTTGACCCGATGGCAAATAACTTTTTTTTGAATAAGGATATCCTGATGAGGTCCTGACAAGGAACTTATAAGGTCGACCCGATGGCAAATAACTTTTTTTTGAATAAGGATATCCTAATGAGGTCCTGATCAGGAACTCGTCAGGATGACCCAATGGCACATAACTTTTTTTTAAATAAGGAGTTCCTGATGAGGTCCTAACAAGGAACTTATAAGGTCGACCCGATGGCAAATAACTTTTTTTTGAATAAGGATATCCCGATGAGGTGCTGACAAGGAACTTGTCAGGTTTGCCCTAATAAGGCAAACCTTATATTAACCTGATAAGGACCTTCTGGTACTTCAGGCAAATCAGGAAGAAATTCTAGTCGGGTACTCTTTAATTGATGATATTACAGATTACATGAATCAAAACATTTTTTGAAAATTAATTTTCACAATTATGAAATTCCTTTGACTGAAAATGTTTTATTCTTACGTTAATCAAATTAATGATATTAGAATATTATGTTTTTTTTATCTTCAATTTTACAAGGGTTTAAAACTATACATGTTATTTTGAAGGAAAGTTGAATTAATTGGTTGTATTAAGATGAAATTTTTTTTAGGTAATAATTGCGTTATGATCGCTTTAACATACAAAATTTTCAAACAAACTTTCAAATCCTTGAGACAGTTAAGGAAGAGATCTGATTTTGAAATGTTATGTTTTATCGGTAAATCTATATACAATGCTGCCGATAAAGATATTTTATCACTATTCTTTTATTATAGGAGAACAAAACAAAGTTTTTTGATCCAATAAATTATTCATATTGTATTTGAGAACAGTAAGGATTGGCAGTAAATTTAATGCATTCATTAAACGATATAAAGATTTTATAAATAAAATGTATGGACATATATTATTATATTTGTTAGCATTGGTGAATATGATGATAGTTCACTGATTAATTTAGTCATTTTTTTAGTCATAGTTCAAATATTTCTATGATAAAAACAATGAGGTTACGACAGAAAAGATATGAATTTCATTCAAACTATCAGTGTTGTATTCATTTAAGCAAGAGTTATCTTTAGGCAATGTTTTCGTGCATTCGAGTAGACTTCATGTATATTTAAAGACATATCCTTCCGATAATTAATCTATTTATAAATCTTCAAGTGAGTAAAACATGAGTTTGATACTATAAATCTTTACTTATCATAAATTTGTAAATTTTCAATTTCAATTTTTTCATTTCAAAAACGTATTTTGTTAACCCAAGTAGAGTAAATGTTTCTAATTATAGTGATAGTTTCTTGTACCAACAACTAAATAAATAGTTGAAAAAAACAATTATGAATTCATTTATTCCAACAATCAATATTTTCCCGTGAGCCTATACGATTTATAGTCAATAAGCTTTCTGCAACCAAGAGAACTTTCTTGATCAGAAAATTTATATTCTTAATAAAAGTATTTTTTTCTATCAATGTATTGCTTCCGTCTCTTTAACCAGTCTCGCGTACTTAAGCCAAAGTCCGTCTATTCTAAAAATTTTTTCGTTTTTTTAATGTTTCCGTCTCTTTAACCAGTCCCGCATACTGAAGCCAAAGTCCGTCTATTCTAAAAATTTTTCCGTTTATTTAATGTTTCCGTCTCTTTAACCAGTCCCACGTACTCAAGCCAAAGTTCGTGTTTTTTAAAAATTTTTCCGTTTTTTATTGCTTCCGTCTTTTTAACCAGTCCGACATACTTAAGCCGAAGTCCGTCTTTTTCAAAAAATTTTTCCGTTTTTTTAATGTTTCCGTCTCTTTAACCAGTCCCACGTACTCAAGCCAAAGTCCGTGTTTTTTAAAAATTTTTCCGTTTTTCATTGCTTCCGTCTTTTTAACCAGTCCGACATACTTAAGACGAAGTCCGTCTTTTTCAAAAAATTTTTCCGTTTTTTTATTGCTTCCGTCTCTTTAACCAGTCCCGCGTACTTAAGCCAAAGTCGGTGTATTTTGGAAATTTTTCCGTTTTTTCAATGATTCCTTCTCTTTAACCAGTCCCGCGTACTTAAGCCAAAGTCCGTGTATTTTGAAAATTTTCCCGTTTTTATATTGCTTCCGTCTCTTTATCCAGTCCCGCATACTTAAGTCAAAGTCCGTGTATTTTGAAAATTTTCGCGTTGTTTTAATGTTTCCGTCTCTTTAACCAGTCCCGCATACTTGAGCCAAAGTCCGTGTTTTTTAAAAATAATTTTTTTTTTTTAATGTTTCCGTCGTTTTAACCAGTCCCGCATACCTAAGCCAGAGTCCGTTCTTTTTTAAAACTCTCCCGTTTTTTTTATGCTTTCGTCTTTTTAACCAGTCCGACATACTTGAGCCAAAGTCCGGGTTTTTTTAGAATTTTCCCTTTTTTTTATTGCTTCCGTCTCTTTAACCAGTCCCGCGTACTTTAGTCAAAGTCCGTCTACTTCAAACATTTTTCCGTGTTTCCAATGTTTCTGTCTCTATAACCAGTCCCGCGTACTTAAGCCAAAGTCCGTGTATTCTAAAAATTTTTCCCATTTTTTTTAATGTTTCCGTCTCTTTAACCAATCCCGCATGCTTGAGCGAGAGTCCGTGTTTTTTAAAAATTTCACTGTTTTTTTATTGCTTCCGTCTCTCTAACCAGTCCCGCGTACTTAAGCCAAAGTCTGTGTATTTTGAAAATTTTCCCGTTTTTTCAATGTTTCCGTCTTTTTAACCGGTCCCGCGTACTTAAGCCGAAGTCCGTGTTTTTTGAAAATTTTCCCGTTTTTTGATTGCTTCCGTCTTTTTAACCAGTCCGACATTCTTAAGACTAAGTCTGTGTTTTTTAAAAATATTCCCGTTTTTTTATTGCTTCCGTCTCTTTAACCAGTCCCGCGTACTTAAGCCAAAGTCTGTGTATTTTGAAAATTTTTCCGTTTTTCTATTGCTTTTGTCTCTTTAACCAGTCCGACATTCTTAAGACTGAGTCTGTGTTTTTTAAAAATATTCCCGTTTTTTTATTGCTTCCGTCTTTTTAACCAGTCCGACATACTTAAGCCGAAGTCCGTCTATTTCAGAAATTTTTTCGGGTTTTTAATGTTTCCGTCTCTTTAACCAGTCCCGCGTACTTAAGCCAACGTCCGTCTATTCTAAAAATTTTTCCGTTTTTTTAATGTTTCCGTCTCTTCAACCAGTCCCGCGTACTTAAGCCAAAGTCCGTCTATTCTAAAGATTTTTCCGTTTTTTTAATGTTTACGTCTCTTTAACCAGTCCCGCATACTTAAGCCAGAGTCCGTGTTTTTTAGAAATTTCACTGTTTTTTTATTGCTTCCGTCTCTTTAACCAGTCCGACATACTTAAGCCGAAGTCCGTGTATTTTGAAAATTTTCCCGTTTTTCTATTGCTTTCGTCTCTTTAACCAGTCCCGCAACTTAAGCCAAAGTCCGTGTATTTTGAAAATTTTCCCGTTTTTCTATTGCTTTCGTCTCTTTAACCAGTCCCGCAACTTAAGCCAATGTCCGTGTATTTTGAAAATTTTCCCGTTTTTCTATTGCTTTTGTCTCTTTAACCAGTCCCGCAACTTAAGCCAAAGTCCGTGTATTTTGAAAATTTTTCCGTTTTTTTAATGTTTCCGTCTCTTTAACCAGTCCCACGTACTTAAGCCAAAGTCCGTAATTTTTGAAAATTTTTCCGTTTTTTATTGCTTCCGTCTTTTTAACCATTCCGACATACTTAAGCCGAAGTCCGTCTATTTCAGAAATTTTTTCGGGTTTTTAATGTTTCCGTCTCTTAAACCAGTCCCGCGTACTTAAGCCAACGTCCGTCTATTCTAAAAATTTTTCCGTTTTTTTAATGTTTCCGTCTCTTTAACCAGTCCCGCATACTTAAGCCAAAGTCCGTGTTTTTTAACAATTTCACTGTTTTTTTATTGCTTCCGTCTCTTTAACCAGTCCGACATACTTAAGCCGAAGTCCGTGTTTTTTAAAAATATTCCCGTTTTTTTATTGCTTTTGTCTCTTTAACCAGTCCCGCGTACTTAAGCCGAAGTCCGTCTATTCCAGAAATTTTTTCGGGTTTTTAATGTTTCCGTCTCTTTAACCAGTCCCGCGTACTTAAGCCAAAGTCCGTCTATTCTAAAAATTTTCCCGTTTTTTTAATGTTTCCGTCTCTTCAACCAGTCCCGCGTACTTAAGCCAAAGTCCGTCTATTCTAAAAATTTTCCCGTTTTTTCAATGTTTCCGTCTTTTTAACCAGTCCCGCGTACTTAAGCCGAAGTCCGTGTTTTTTAAAAATTTTCCCGTTTTTTAATTGCTTCCGTCATTTTAACCAGTCCGACATTCTTAAGACTAAGTCTGTGTTTTTTATAAGTATTCCTGTTTTTTTATTGCTTCCGTCTCTTTAACCAGTCCCGCGTACTTAAGCCAAAGTCCGTGTATTTTGAAAATTTTTCTGTTTTTTGAATGTTTTCTTCTCTTTAACCAGTCCCGCGTACTTAAGCCAAAGTCCGTGTATTTTGAAAATTTTCCTGATTTTCTATTGCTTCCGTCTCTTTATTCAGTCCCGCATACTTGAGTCGAAGTCCGTGTATTTTGAAAATTTTCTCGTTGTTTTAATGTTTCCGTCTCTTTAACCAGTCCCGCATACCTGAGCCAAAGTCCGTGTTTTTTAAAAATATTTTTTTTTTTTTAATGTTTCCGTCGTTTTAACTAGTTCCGCATACCTAAGCCAGAGTCCGTTTTTTTCTTAAAACCCTCCCGTTTTTCGATTGCTTTCGTCTTTTTAACCAGTCCCGCATACTTGAGCCAAAGTCCGTGTTTTTTTAAAAATTTCACTGTTTTTTTATTGCTTCCGTCTCTCTAACCAGTCCCGCGTACTTAAGCCGAAGTCCGTGTTTTTTAAAAATTTTCCCGTTTTTTAATTGCTTCCGTCTTTTTAACCAGTCCGACATTCTTAAGACCAAGTCTGTGTTTTTTAAAAATATTCCCGTTTTTTGATTGCTTCCGTCTCTTTAACCAGTCCCGCGTACTTAAGCCAAAGTCTGTGTTTTTTAAAAATATTCCCGTTTTTTGATTGCTTCCGTCTCTTTAACCAGTCTCGCGTACTTAAGCCAAAGTCCGTGTATTTCGAGAATTTTTCCTTTTTTTTATTGCTTCCTTCTCTTTAACCAGTCCCGCGTACTTTAGTCAAAGTCCGTCTACTTCAAAAATTTTTCGGTGTTTCCAATGTTTCTGTCTCTTCAACCAGTCCCGCGTACTTAAGTCAAAGTCCGTGTATTTTGAAAATTTTCCCATTGTTTTAATGTTTCCGTCTCTTTAACCAGTCCCGCATACTTGAGCCAAAGTCCGTGTTTTTTAAAAATATTTTTTTTTTTTTAATGTTTCCGGCGTTTCAACCAGTCCCGCATACCTAAGCCAGAGTCCGTTATTTTCTAAAACTCTCCCGTTTTTTTATTGCTTTCGTCTTTTTAACCAGTCCGACATACTTAAGCCAAAGTCCGGGTTTTTTGAAAATTTTCCCTTTTTTTTATTGCTTTCGTCTCTTTCAACAGTCCCGTATACTTAAGCCAAAGTCCGTGTTTTTTAAAAATTTCACCGTTTTTTTATTGCTTACGTCTCTCTAACCAGTCCCGCGTACTTAAGCCAACGTCTGTGTATTTTGAAAATTTTCCCGTTTTTTCAATGTTTTCGTCTTTTTAACCAGTCCCGCGTACTTAAGCCGAAGTCCGTGTTTTTTAAAAATTTTCCCGTTTTTTAATTGCTTCCGTCTTTTTAACCAGTCCGACATTCTTAAGACCAAGTCTGTGTTTTTTAAAAATATTCCCGTTTTTTGATTGCTTCCGTCTCTTTAACCAGTCCCGCGTACTTAAGCCAAAGTCCGTGTATTTCAAAAATTTTCCCTTTTTTTTATTGCTTCCGTCTCTTTAACCAGTCCCGCGTACTTTAGTCAAAGTCCGTCTACTTCAAAAATTTTTCCGTGTTTCCAATGTTTCCGTCTCTTTAACCAGTCCCGCATACTTGAGCCAAAGTCCGTGTTTTTTAAAAATTTCACTGTTTTTTTATTGCTTCCGTCTCTCTAACCAGTCCCGCGTACTTAAGCCAAAGTCTGTGTATTTTGAAAATTTTCCGTTTTTTCAATGTTTCCGTCTTTTTAACCAGTCCCGCGTACTTAAGCCGAATACCGTGTTTTTTGAAAATTTTCCCGTTTTTTAATTGCTTCCGTCTTTTTAACCAGTCCGACATTCTTAAGACTAAGTCTGTGTTTTTAAAAATATTCTTGTATTTTTATTGCTTTCGTCTCTATAACCAGTCCCGCGTACTTAAGCCAAAGTCCGTGTATTTCGAGAATTTTTCCTTTTTTTTATTGCTTCCTTCTCTTTAACCAGTCCCGCGTACTTTAGTCAAAGTCCGTCTACTTCAAAAATTTTTCCGTGTTTCCAATGTTTCCGTCTCTTTAACCAGTCCCGCATACTTGAGCCAAAGTCCGTGTTTTTTAAAAATATTTTTTTTTTTTAATGTTTCCGGCGTTTCAACCAGTCCCGCATACCTAAGCCAGAGTCCGTTCTTTTTTAAAACTCTCCCGTTTTTTTATTGCTTTCGTCTTTTTAACCAGTCCGACATACTTAAGCCAAAGTCCGGGTTATTTGAAAATTTTCCCTTTTTTTTATTGCTTTCGTATCTTTAAACAGTCCCGTATACTTAAGCCAAACTCCGTGTTTTTTAAAAATTTCACCGTTTTTTTATTGCTCACGTCTCTCTAACCAGTCCCGCGTACTTAAGCCAAAGTCTGTGTATTTTGAAAATTTTCCGTTTTTTCAATGTTTCCGTCTTTTTAACCAGTCCCGCGTACTTAAGCCGAATTCCGCGTTTTTTGAAAATTTTCCCGTTTTTTAATTGCTTCCGTCTTTTTAACCAGTCCGACATTCTTAAGACTAAGTCTGTGTTTTTTACAAATATTCCCGTTTTTTTATTGCTTTCGTCTCTTTAACCAGTCCCGCGTACTTAAGCCAAAGTCCGTGTATTTCAAATATTTTCCCTTTTTTTTATTGCTTCCGTCTCTTTAACCAGTCCCGCGTACTTTAGTCAAAGTCCGTCTACTTCAAAAATTTTTTCGTGTTTCCAATGTTTCCGTCTATTTAACCAGTCCCGCATACTTGAGCCAGAGTCCGTGTTTTTTAAAAATTTCACTGTTTTTTTATTGCTTCCGTCTCTCTAACCAGTCCCGCGTACTGAAGCCAAAGTCTGTGTATTTTGAAAATTTTCCATTTTTTCAATGTTTCCGTCTTTTTAACCAGTCCCGCGTACTTAAGCCGAATTCCGTGTTTTTTGAAAATTTTCCCGTTTTTTAATTGCTTCCGTCTTTTTAACCAGTCCGACATTCTTAAGACTAAGTCTGTGTTTTTTAAAAATATTCTTGTTTTTTTATTGCTTTCGTCTCTTTAACCAGTCCCGCGTACTTAAGCCAAAGTCCGTGTATTTCAAAAATTTTCCCTTTTTTTTATTGCTTCCGTCTCTTTAACCAGTCCCGCGTACTTTAGTCAAAGTCCGTCTACTTCAAAAATTTTTCCGTGTTTCCAATGTTTCCGTTTCTTTAACCAGTCCCGCATACTTGAGCCAAAGTCCGTGTTTTTTAAAAATTTCACTGTTTTTTTATTGCTTCCGTCTCTCTAACCAGTCCCGCGTACTTAAGCCAAAGTCTGTGTATTTTGAAAATTTTTCCGTTTTTTCAATGTTTCCGTTTTTTTAACGAGTCCTGTGACTTAAGCCGAAGTCCGTGTTTTTTAAAAATTTTCCCGTTTTTTAATTGCTTCCGTTTTTTTAACCGGTCCGACATTCTTACGACTAAGTCTGTGTTTTTTAAAAGTATTCCCGTTTTTTTATTGCTTCCGTCTTTTTAACCAGTCCCGCGTACTTAAGCCAAAGTCCGTGTATTTCAAAAATTTTCCCTTTTTTTTATTGCTTCTGTCTCTTTAACCAGTCCCGCGTACTTTAGTCAAAGTCCATCTACTTCAAAAATTTTTCCGTGTTTCCAATGTTTCCGTCTCTTTAACCAGTCCCGTATACTTAAGCCAAAGTCCGTGTTTTTTAAACATTTCACCGTTTTTTTATTGCTTCCGTCTCTCTAACCTGTCCCGCGTACTTAAGCCAAAGTCTGTGTATTTTGAAAATTTTCCGTTTTTTCAATGTTTCCGTCTTTTTAACCAGTCCCGCGTACTTAAGCCGAATTCCGTGTTTTTTGAAAATTTTCCCGTTTTTTAATTGCTTCCGTCTTTTTAACCAGTCCGACATTCTTAAGACTAAGTCTGTGTTTTTTAAAAATATTCCCGTTTTTTTATTGCTTCCGTCTCTTTAACCAGTCCCGCGTACTTATGCCAAAGTCCGTGTATTTTGAAAATTTTCCTGTTTTTCTATTGCTTTCGTCTCTTTAACCAGTCCCGCAACTTAAGTCAAAGTCCGTGTATTTTGAAAATTTTTTCCGTTTTTCAAAAGTTTCCGTCTCATTAACCAGTCCCGCGTACTTAAGCTAAAGTCCGTGTATTTCTAAAATTTTCCCTTTTTTTTATTGCTTCCGTCTCTTTAACCAGTCCCGCGTACTTTAGTCAAAGTCCGTCTACTCCAAAAATTTTTTCGTGTTTCCAATGTTTCCGTTTCTTTAACCAGTCCCGCATACTTAAGCCAAAGTCCGTGTTTTTCAAAAATTTCACCGTTTTTCTATTGCTTCCGTCTCTCTAACCTGTCCCGCGTACTTAAGCCAAAGTCTGTGTATTTTGAAAATTTTCCGTTTTTTCAATGTTTCCGTCTTTTTAACCAGTCCCGCGTACTTAAGCCGAATTCCGTGTTTTTTGAAAATTTTCCCGTTTTTTAATTGCTTCCGTCTTTTTAACCAGTCCGACATTCTTAAGACTAAGTCTGTGTTTTTTAAAAATATTCCCGTTTTTTTATTGCTTCCGTCTCTTTAACCAGTCCCGCGTACTTATGCCAAAGTCCGTGTATTTTGAAAATTTTCCTGTTTTTCTATTGCTTTCGTCTCTTTAACCAGTCCCGCAACTTAAGTCAAAGTCCGTGTATTTTGAAAATTTTTTCCGTTTTTCAAAAGTTTCCGTCTCATTAACCAGTCCCGCGTACTTAAGCTAAAGTCCGTGTATTTCTAAAATTTTCCCTTTTTTTTATTGCTTCCGTCTCTTTAACCAGTCCCGCGTACTTTAGTCAAAGTCCGTCTACTCCAAAAATTTTTTCGTGTTTCCAATGTTTCCGTTTCTTTAACCAGTCCCGCATACTTAAGCCAAAGTCCGTGTTTTTCAAAAATTTCACCGTTTTTCTATTGCTTCCGTCTCTCTAACCAGTCCCGCGTATTTAAGCCAAAGTCTGTGTATTTCGAAAATTATCCCGTTTTTTCAATGTTTCCGTCTTTTTAACCAGTCCCGCGTACTTAAGCCGAATTCCGTGTTTTTTAAAAATTTTCCCGTTTCCTAATTGCTTCCGTCTTTTTAACCAGTCCGACATTCTTAAGACTAAGTCTGTGTTTTTTAAAAATATTCCCGTTTTTTTATTGCTTCCGTCTCTTTAACCAGTCCCGCGTACTTATGCCAAAGTCCGTGTATTTTAAAAATTTTCCTGTTTCTCTATTGCTATCGCCTCTTTAACCAGTCCCGCAACTTAAGCCAAAGTCCGTGTTTTTTAAAATTTTTTCCGTTTTTCTAATGTTTCCGTTTTTTTAACAAGTCTCCGGCTATTTTAAAGTTATCTATTCACTCTTACTTTTTATTTTGAAATTCTGCACACACATCATATTGTTAACGTATTTTTTGCTTAAGTCCACGGAACAGTAACAAATTGGTCTGTTTCTGTATTTTTCCCGTGTTTTTAATTTTAGAGCCACGGTCGTCCCGTGTTTCGTGTCTATAGACAGTTCCGATTTCGCGCGGTATAATTGATTATTTATCTATGACCAGATTCATCTATTGATCTGAGATAAATACATGCATCGTATGCTTTTTGACTGGCATCACACAATTCATGTAACTCTAATTTAAAAACGTCAGACGGGACACACTTACGTTCAAAGGAAAAATTGTTCAGATCAGGTAGTTGCGTTGCAAAGTTTCTCCATTTAGTATCCAATTCTTCAGTCAATTTCGCGTCCTAATCTAAGTCCAATCTCAGAGATCTTCTATGAGTAGTCTGGCATCACCATCACCGGATTAAGAAGACCCAAGGTGTCATAGGTCTTAGCAACTTCTGAAAGTATTGTTCTTTCGGTACCATCCTCAAGAATAATAGGCTTCACTGTGTAAATTATTTTGTCAGTCATCGCATCCCAAAATACTCCCAATGTTTTAAGTGCGGCACTATAATTCCACTTTAATTGTAGATTGATGCTACTGCTAGGAATTGTTTTCAATATTTTAGGAGTATTCGACGCATATTGTCTTATATTAAAATCTCCAGCTTGTAAGAGGGCTGTAAGTTCTTGTCATATGCTTATGACCTCTTGCACGGTATCACCTCCAGTTAAAAGATCATCCACATACAGATCATCTTACAATATACGTGCCATCCGAGGATCGACGTGCCGGTAATCGAAGGCTAGTTGTCTTATACATCGTGTAGCTAAGTAGGATGCAGGTTCGAGACCGAAAGAAAGTCGAATAAATTAGTATATTTTAATGTGACAGTTTTCATCTATCCACAAAATACGTTAGTAAATTTGATCAAGCTTATCTACTGCTATTTGTAGATACATCTTCTCGATATCACCGGTTAAAACGTAATTGTAAAGTCAAAAACGTAACAATAGGGAAAATATATTGTCTTGTAATTTAGGACCAGCTATTAACGCATTATTGAGATACTCCCGTGCTGGAAGCCGCCGATGCATCAAAAACGACTCGTAATTTACTAGTCACGCTAGTTTTTCTTATTACGGCTTGATGCGGTAAAAAGAAACCATCTCTAAGATTATTTTGTACTTCACGCATGACGCCAGCTGACAAATATTCTTTTAAAACACTTGAGTATTGCACTTTTGATTTAGGATTACTTTTAAATTTATTATTTAATTTTGTAAGCCGTCGAAGAGCAACTTGATACGACTCTCCTAATAGCTCACGTTTATTGTTAAAAGGAAGTCGTATTATATACCTACCTCCCTGACTGCGTCTATATGTTTGTTGAAAATGATTTTGACACGTTTCCTCTTTCGACCAATTGGAAACAGCTGTACCATCTTCAATTTCCCGAAATTTAGATAAATCGTCTTGTACATTGAGTACACAACATTTGGAGGTATGTTGTTCTTGAGATTGCACTGGCCAACTACCACCGATCACCCATCCCAATCGCATCTTCTGAAGCATTAGATCTGGTTGATGCTGATGAGATTCTGGGTCTGCCAGTCGAATATTAAAAGGTATAAGAATATTAGAGCGATCAATTTGTTGCTCTGGTGTAAGTAAGGTGATAGAACCGCAAGAAACTCTAGAGTATTTTTATACCCATTGTATCGAGATAATATAGTAGAAATTACTTTAAATTTTGAAACTGTGGATAATTCATTTAGAGCACCGATAGGAACATGATGCATTTTTCTCTTTAATTTTAATTTATTAGCTAATTCTTCTGTTATAAAATGTTTAGTAGATCCAGTATCAATCATGGTTCTAAAAATTACTGGTTTATTATTTTTGTCATTAATATAAATTTTAGCAATATGTATAACGTCGTCAGAGATGCAAGTATCAAGAATAAGTGCTTTAACTGAACCCGATTACAGTCATACTGAGGAGATATTGGGACTCGCTATTATTCCGTTGGATACAGTATTATCCCTTGGTATAGATACCTGAATGGGATTTCTATTGACTGGGTGTAAAAATGTATTATGGCTGTTGCTATTACATACTCTGCACGTGCCACCTTTGCATCCATCTGGCCCATGCTTCGCCCAAAGACAAATGCGACGAAGTTATGCATTATTGACAGCCTTTTTTCTATCGATTATAGACATTGCACGAAAAGTTTGGTATTTGTAAGTAGAATGTTGTTCCTTGCAAATTGGGCAAGGGTAAAATGAACCCTTAGGTTTATTGGCAGTGGCAATTAAGACTTGAGTTCGTGTATTAGAATTATTCTCAAACGTTATCGTGTGATTTGGAGTTTTATTTATTCTCTTACTGCGTTGATGATTATCACCTCCATTTTTATCGGAAACTGAGTCATTACAGCTTCCTCGTATCTCTGAAAATTTAATCAAGGATTGGTAGGATGGCATCTTATTGTCGGATAGTGTGGTTTCCCACTGATATCGCGTATGATCACTAATTTTATTGAGCAATAGATATATGACTGTACTATTCCATTGCTCAGTAGGTTCTCCTAGACTTTTTAAGGCCCGTAAGTGTTAACGAAAATTATCAATAAGCTCATTTAGAGCTTTGGGTGAATCTCTTTGCAGCTTTGGAATCTCATGCAGGATAGCTAGATGACGAAGAATAGCTCTACGAGAATTGTCGTATTTATTCTTTAGTATATTCCATGCTTCTTCGTAATTTTCTTCTGTACTCTCGAGCGATTCAATAGCCCGCTTAGCTTTACCTGACAACGAGTTATCTAGACATTGCAATTCATTAACCGGAGCTATTCGCGAATTATTACGTATTCTTAATATAAATTTATCGCAGAATGAATACCACTCCTCATTGCTACCGTCGAAAGTTGGAAGTCCTAATTCTGGAAGTTTCATATTGTGCAACGGTGTAGACTGAACGGCTACTTGCTGATGAATTTTAGATTGATTAGTCGAGGGAACTGATAAAGTAGCTGCACGATTTTTAAGGTTGATTGAGTTAATGAGCTCACGAGTAGTAGCTACGGCCACGTAATAATCTTGCTCAACCTTGTCTAACTCTTCATTGTTAGCGGTTTCGTCTGCTTCGGTTTCCGCGAGCTCTTGTTGTTCATCGTGTATAGAAATTTATCCTTGGAAATACTCTTCCAAGCTTGGAAGTCGGGCTTTTGGGAGCTCAGAATTAGCTGAGCTTCGCGATTTTTCCCAATCCTTGGTGTTAATATGGAATATCTAGATCAGCGTCTCAAGATTAAACTTCAATAACAAACTGCACTTCACTAACTTCTTAACTATGAACTGCATTTTTAATTGTTTGTTGATTAGGCCACTGATCCGGCTCGAAGGACCAAATGTTCAGCTCACAAGATATGTGTTTTAAATCGCGAACTGCCCTCACCCTGCGTTTTACTGAAGAGTAGGTGGTTGGTGTATGATTTTATCTTTTATGAATAATTGTTAAAAAAGTATTCTAATTTTTTCTCCTTTAATTTTATTTCACTTAGTTTACATTAATAATTGTGTTGAAGTATTTTTATTACAAATAAGAGAGGTGTATTTCAGATTCAGTTTTTTGCGACTCAATCCTACGGTGTTTTGTGTTGTACTATTGTACCGAAAAATTTCACTAAGTCTGGTCAATTATCGCAAGGCCCTCTTCGCCCCCAAGACAGTGTGGGGGATACCGGTGGCAG
Source organism: Microplitis manilae (assembly GCA_030273425.1). Lineage (NCBI taxonomy): Eukaryota > Metazoa > Arthropoda > Insecta > Hymenoptera > Braconidae > Microplitis > Microplitis manilae. The sequence continues at coordinate 13,882,204 of CP092725.1, read as the reverse complement.
TGTACAAGTAAAATTTAGATAATTACCATTGGTGAAATTCTAAAATAGGATGGGCTTAGACAAATTTACCAAATTTTAGTTTTAAAAAAAAGGGATTATTAGGGTAGCTTAAGACGGATAGTAATAAAAATATTGTTAAACAGTAAATTCTGTAAACAAAAACTACGCTAGGTAGTCAACATACTTGGTATCAAAATTTCCCACTAAAATTATTCACAAGGCATTATCTATCATAAAACGACCACAAAATAGTAGATAAGAGTTCGAATGGTGGACACAAGCTCAAAATGGTGGACACGAGATCAAAGCGAGCTCACAATGATGTCAGTAAGCATCGAAAAGGGCGCTAGATAAGCCCAAAATAAACACACCAACAGCCGGTACATTATCATCGAACCATATCTTTCCACTCGCTGGTTCAACATAACATGCCCATCTTGCTCCGTATCCAGAATCCGCTTTACTTATCTACTCTTCCTGAATTTCACTAGCTTGTACTTAGTTCAAATCGAAGGTGGCCTTTGTACATTTATACTAAGGTCAAAGCCAATTTTTGAAGGTCAGTTTTTCAATCTAGTATGCTTAGTCTGCGATTCAAATATTGTTAATATATTTGTATTCATACATAAATGTACGAGCAATACTAAGTTAATCGCGGATTACTAAAATCTCGAATTAATAAACTGACTTTGTGATGCGTAATCGAAACTATATTTAAATTTAAATATAGTTTCACTTCCGACAAAAGGGAGGCAGCACCTACTGGGGCTTCGTTCATAAATTTGAATTTGATCATGCGCAGCTCGGCGCATGCGCTTTTAATTTTTCCTGCCTCGTGTCGAGAAGACGGCCGCCATTATCTTTCGCATACGTACGTTCAACGAATAACACGTGTTATAATTAATCTTATCTTTTTGCACTCATCTCGAGTAATTAAATAAAAATATTAATTAAAATAAATTAATTATTCATCAAGCTCATCAAAATTATAATTATTTTTATAATTGTGGGCACCAGAGCTCAAAACTAAATTAATAAAAAACTCAAGAATTCAAGTGATCGACGACCACGTTTTTCAAGAGGTTATTCCAACGGAAAACATTACAGGTTCCTATTTATTCCATAAATAATTATATCAAGTGTTCATAAATATAACAGACTCAATTTATTATTAATCAATTATCAACATGCTTAATATTTTTAATAATATAACAGTAAATTCTCGCTCGGTAGCCTCTGCAATCATGCTACTACGTGCTCATAAAATAAATTAAATTCAGTGCAATTTATTATCCACTCATTCAATACAATTAACTTCAGTGATCAATAATATAATTAAACAATGAACTCAATTAGTTATGCATTTTGTGTAATTTAAATTAATCATTAAGTGTTCAATAGTAAACGTCGCTCGGTAACCTCTAAATTCATGTTACTTATTCTCATGACAATTTTTTTTTTTTTTTTTCCTTTATTGGCTAACGGCCCTCTAGTGCCATGTGCCAGAGTTCTCATGACAATTTTGCGATCAACTCAGTGTTCAATTACACTCAAATCAATTATTTCAATTATTTACTCGAGATAAATTTTATAATTTGCATTCATTTAATTACGTAATCATGAGCTCAGACAATTTAACAGTATTAATAAATTAAATCAACGATTTAATTCTGTAACCCAGTGATATTATGTGCTGTGACAAATAAAAACATTGTTATATTTTTTAATATGCGTATTTTTCCAGCATCCCAACCACCAACCAGTCCTGGCATGTGTTTATTTAATTATTATTACAACACTTGGAGTAAACATTATTGGAAACGAAAGTGTGCATACGTAATGATATATGTACTGATAAAAACTTACACAATTCATTTAAAATTCGAGATTTATAAATTCATCAATTTATCGAAAACGGCGCTAGCAAATAATTAGATATTTAGAAATGAAAACTCAAGTATTAAGCTCAAAGATTTCTCATGGAATTGGTAGAGAATAATGATAGAACAATAAACAAGTAGGTAAATAACAGTCACAATTTATATTTATCTATCATTATTAAATTTAAATAGGAGAAAGGTTAAACAGACAAATGACATTAGTATAGAGAAACAGTTGACTAGCGCTGCCACGTTCACATATGCATATAGACTTTGAAAATATAAAATAGTTGTGAAATTTATAGATTATTATCGTAGCAACAAACTATAACTAACAGAATTAAATTATAATGGGGAATATATAACTTATCTTGATTAAAAACCATTTTTCTGAATTTTTTTAAGCTATCTAAACTTTCAAGGCTATCAAACTATTGGAAGAAATAATCAATGTGAAGTTCAAGGTCAAAAATTAATCTTTATTAAACAACTTTCCAGAAACTTCGTACGGAAATTGTTTATTAGTTTTTATTTCAAAGTTATATGCAATTTAACAATAAATAAAAACTGTTTTTTTTTTTTTTTTCGAAAAATCTTTATAATTTCAAACATTCATAACTTTTAAACTAATCGACTGATTCAACTCATCTTCGAACGTGATCAAGATAATCTTTGATATGTTTTTTACGAAGATTGTCTATGAGTTTGAATTGCAAGGTTATAAGAACTTTAACAGTAATTGAAAACTGATTTCTTTGTCCGTTATTAGCCAAATTTGATCTTTTTACTTGGCCATGATATAAATTATTCATTTGTCATCTTTCAATAATAAAAAAAATCAAAAAAATTTATTATAATGCCGGCTAACCTTGCTTAAGTGATAATACATACTCATTTCAGCACAATTGGCATAATTTCATTGCTTCTCGGGAAAAAATATTCAGATATGATCATATATGATCATGTATGAATACTCAGATCTGATCAGATCCGAACAATGGCCCTGCATGATCATACTTGCTCATACATGGTCATGCATGATCATGCCTGCTCATACATGATCATACATGGTCCTGCATGATCAAACCTGGTTCTGCATGATCATACATGAGCAGGTATGATCATGCAGGGCCATTTTTGGGATCTGATCCTGTATGATCATACGTAATCATATATAACCATGTATGACCATATATAATCATGTGTAATTCACAGGATCTTTTTCGAATCTTGTCAGATCTGAGTATTCATACTGTGTTTTTTGAAAACATCAAACTCATGCATCTGGGAGTATAATGTTTGCACATATTTGCAAGAATATTTGTATACATTATTATTAAAATGTATGTTGTATAACATGCCCGCACATGAATGTTTAATTCAAATCACTACAGCGATTCAGTATATATAATTATTAATCACATCTGTGTGAATTGTATATACATATACAATTCGCACTTGTATTAAGAAGTAAAACACGTGTTGTGTATGCTGCAACTTCAACATTTATTTAGTTTTCATGTCGTCCCTGTGCGCACGCATCGTAAAAATTCACTCTCATCATTTTTCCATTACGCGCTTAGAGAAGTATAATTATATATACTTAAGTCATATATGGTCATACATGAATAGATACGATTATACCTGAAAAATCGTTGATATTCTCTTAAAAATATGGTGATTAGTGTATTGGATTTAGAATCTCATTCTGAGAAATGGGTATTTTTTTTTATCCGCCATTAAAAATTGCAATTGTTATAAACAAAAAACGAAGAGACAAAAAGGGAGTCTCCGTTTTTTCGCTGTAACTTCAAAAGTATTAAAGATATCCGAAATAAAAAAAAAGATCCTAAAATAAGAGAAAACGTCAGTAAAATAAGTCCCGACGCCCCCAGTTGTAGCTCCATTATTTATAATTTTAATTTAATGTTGAAAGTCAGGCTCCGCGCGGCCGTTTCGGTGCCTACGCGCCGTCGCCAAGCAAAGTATGCAACACAAAATAATTTTTTTATAACATAAAATATAAATTTAAAAATCTGAATAAATTATAGTGTCATCTACACACTTGAAAGAATATAGCTCCGCATGAAAAAAATTTTTAGCTTGATTTTTGTTTAAGTTATTTAATTGTTAATTAACAAATTTTTCTGAGACTTTAGTTTTTATAAAATCTCGTAAAAATGTTTAAAAAATGTGTCTATAAATTTTTTTTCATTTGGGAGCTCTTGTTATATAAGTAATGAACAAGATTCCGTTGTAATGGCTTATAAAAGTTTTTTCATTTGTTCATAATGATTTTTCAAAGTAATCAAAAATTGAAATATCCGGCTAATGTTATAAAAAAAATTTTTTTCCGAAATTTTTAATATTGGTTGTTTTTGTATTCATATCTTGCGTTTAGTGGCTTGGCTAAAAAATTTTTAACATCAATTGTTTAAAAATTTTTTATAAACAAATAGATAAATTCCATTTTTTTGAAAAATTTTTTTTTGTCATTCTGTTGTTTTAGTAAAATAATGATTTGTAAAATAAAATTTTTTTCTTAAAAAAAATTTTAATTGTTTATAATCGTTTTTTTTATTTATCCACCATTTCAATTATTTATTAAGAAATCATTTTTTTTTTTTTTAACCATTATTTACAATTCTGAATAGAATCATGAAAAAAAATTTTTTTTTTATTTAAATTTTTATCGTTTATTTTATAATAAACGTATAACTTTATTGATTTTGTGATTGGTTTCGATTTATTAATTTTTATTTTGTATCATATCTGGTTAATAATTTTTTTTGTTTCAAGTTGTGCTATTTATCGTTTTGGTACTTTGTTATTTACGGACTTATTTTGCTAGTTAAAAATTTTTGTAACATGTGTTTTTAGCATTAGCTATAGTGTGTTGGCCTGATAATTATTTTGTTTTGGAGTTCTGTTATTGCCATCTATACTATGCCGGACAAAACTTCTAATTGGTGTGGTATTTGCATTCGCTCGATTACCGACGATAACTTTGCCGCTACAAGTGCTATTTGTAAACATTGTTTTCATTTGACATGTGTTAAAGTTAGATGTGCTTTACATTCAAGATCCGATGTTGTGGAGTTTGTAGCTAATAAGTGTCCGATTTGTCCTGCTGTACAGCCTCAGGTGCAATCTCCACCACAGTCTGATGTATTAGAACAGATTAATGAAAAACTTGGATTAATCCAGGATATTAGCAAAAAAGTTAATGGTGTTATTGTAAAATTAGATGACCTTAATGAGATCTGCAAAAATCTACGTAAAGATTATGAGAGCCTGGACAAACGTGTTACTGCAGTTGAAGATGCTTCTGCCTCTGCTACTTCGGAGGTTCATTCAAATGTAGAGACTGTCAAGCAGTTGCAGGATATTGAAATGCGGCAATTATTCTTGGAGACAAAACAACTTTCGGATCAACTTATTATTTCAGGAATCCCTGAGCTACCTTCTGAAAACTTGAGTGGTATTGTCATGAATTTAAGTAGATGCTTAGAGCTACAGGGACTTGAAAAACAACACATTTTGTCTGTGGAGCGACTTGGGAAGAGGATAATAAGTGTTGCAAATGATTCTTCACATTCTCGGGATATTCTAGTGAAGTGTCAGTCCTCGACTATTATCAATAAATTTTTTGATGCGAAGAAAGTACATCGTTACATTACAGCAGATTTGGTAATTCAAGGTGTTCGTAATTTGCCAGTTTATATAAACAGACGTTACCCTTCTGCTCTTTACAAGTTACGTCAGAATATTGTGAAGCAGTTCCCGATGATAAATAAGAAAAATGTCTGGATTACGGCAGGTTCAGTATGTGTTAGATTACAGGATGGCTTGGATCCAATTAAGTTACTACCCTCAATGGATTTAAAAAAGATACCGGGTTTAAGCCAATAACGTCGTGTCGTTGACCCTCAGCAGTATGTTAATAATTATAGTTCCTCAGTTAATTTAAAAATTTGTCATTTAAATGCGCAATCATTAGTTCCACACATTGATGAATTTCGTGAATATCTTCGACCACTGGATTTTGATGTTATTGCTGTTTCGGAATCATGGCTTTCATCAAGTGCTGTAGACGCACAAGTCTGGCTTCCAGAATTTTATCTACTTCGTAATGATCGTAATCGGCGTCACGGAGGAGGTGTTTTGTTATTTATACGAAATACATTATTGTCGCGAGTTATTCACTGCTCTTCAAATCAGATGGATGGCTTACCTGAGTACATTATTGCAGAAGTGTGGTCCTCTTCGCGTAATAAAATCTTAATATCAGTAATATATCGACCTCCAAATGCTGCATTACTAAATGATTTTGAAAGTGACTTCAGTGATATTTTTATGTTTTACAAAAATGTTGTAATTATAGGTGACTTAAATATAAATATGTTAACAGATTCGTATTTATCTGTGTACTTAAAAGACTTCTGCAAATCTTATGATCTATATATCGTTCCATTTAATGCCACACATCATACGGCAACGTCTCACACATGGATTGATCACTGTATAGTTAGTAATATTAATAATATTGTTTCAACATTTCAATCTGACGTGCCTCTTCTTTCTGGACACGACATTATTTGTGTTACATTAAATTACAGTGTACCAAAGCATTCTCCGATAACATTTCGCTGCCGTAATTGGAATCTCCTAAATAATGAGTCTATTTTTGAAAGGCTTAATGGTTTTTCTCTGGAGTTTAATGGTGAATATCCTTCAGTTGATGATAGTGTATCTCATTTAAACAGTAATGTATTATACATAATTGACTCTATTGCTCCAGAAAGAGTGGTTAGGGTATCTCGCCCACCTGCTCCTTGGATAACTGATGAGATTCGTGATTTGCAACGTCGTAGGGATAGATTATACAGAATTTTTCGTAGATCTGGTTTTGCTTACACGGAATTCTGCAATGTACGTCGTTTGGTTAAGAAAAGAATAATTGAAGCTAAGAAAAACCATTTACAAAGCCGTTTCAGATACGCTAGGAGTCCTAAAGCCATTTGGAATGACTTTAGAAGACTGGGTCTTCTAAAAGATTCATCAAAAGCTCTTATTGCTCCAGATCTGGATTTAGACGAGCTTAATGACTATTTTGTATCAGTTGGTAATCTTGGACGCAGTGTTGTTAATTGTCAATATGTATACGATAATGTTAGTACTACTCCAAATCAGTTCTGCTTCAGGGAAGTAACAGAGGAAGATGTTGTGCGTAATATGAAGAGGATAACTACTTCAGCGATTGGTCCAGATGGTCTCTCTATGAAATATTATAAAGTACTTCAGCAATTCCTCGTACCTGAGATTGTCAATTTATTCAATTTTTCGTTGAGGACAAGTCATTTTCCTGATCAATGGAAGAAATCAATTGTGTTGCCAATACCAAAAGTGAAATGTCCTCAATCTTGTGATAATTATCGACCGATTTCTCTCTTGTGCCCTTTATCAAAAGTCTTGGAGCGCTGCGTGCATGACCAGATTGTTCGCCATGTTAGATTGAATAATTTACTTGATCCACTCCAGACAGTTTTCCAAGAGGGTATGAATACACAAACTGCAATTGTACGGTTATGTGATGACATTCGCCTAGCAATTGATGGCCGTAAGGTCACTATTGCTGTTTTTTTCGACTTCAGTAAGGCATTTGACTGTGTCGATCATATATTGTTGTTGTCATCACTCAAAGATCTTAATTTTTCACCAGAAGTACTTGCGTGGTTTCATTCCTACTTGACTAACAGATTACAAGCTGTTCGAAGTGGAGATTGTTTGTCTTCTTGGATGCGTTCTGTAAGTGGTGTCCCGCAAGGGAGTGTGCTTGGCCCGCTTTTATTTGCATTATTTATCACATCTCTTGGGCTGCAAATGGAATGCAAACATCTGTTTTATGCGGACGACTTGGTCATATACCTATCTTGTCTAATGTCTGATTTGGATGAAGCAGTATTAAAATTAAATGTTGAGGTCAATCGTATAGTTGAATGGTGTGAAAATAAGTTCTTAAGATTAAATGCTGCAAAAACAAATGCAATTATTTTTGGAAGTCCGCAACATGTAAATGATTATGCTTGTATCAGTGCGCGGAAGATTGTGATTAATAATGTAGTTATTGATTACACAAACAATGTTAAATATCTGGGTGTTATTTTGGACAATATTCTTTCGTGGCATGATCAAGTTATTATGGTATGTAATCGCTCGATGCGTTGTCTGGCACGATTGAAAATGAACAATGAATTGTTTAATTATCAGATACGCAGAAGATTAGTGGCAGCTCTAATTCTTCCAATATTTGACTACTGTACAGCTGCTTATACGGACATATCTGGTACTTTGCAGAAAAAGTTGCAAAGGAAGCTTAACGCCTGCATCAGGTTTATATATCGGTTAGCAAGGCATGATCATATCACTCCTAGCAGAAAATCACTTGGCTGGCTGACATTGTCTAGCCGACGTGATTTTTTGATTGCTTGCACAGTCTTTAAGATGCTGCGGTTACATCATGATGGAATATTGATGCGTGGCTTCAGCGTATTAACATCAGTTCGGATGCGATCAGATAGACAGACAGATGTGCTCAGCTTACCATTTGCTAGGACAGTAACATATGATAAATCATTCTTGGTCACGGCGGTTAGAGTTTGGAATAAGTTACCGGAGGAGATTGTGCAAATAACTGATTACAGTGAATTCAGATCAAAATCTTATGCATTCTTCTTATCTAGAGACGATATATAAACATTATTTTTACTTAATACAATTGATAATTAATCTTATATAACTTTCTTTAATTTTTGCTTTGGGTCAACGTCATATATATTCTATCTTATTTATCAATATAGTTATAATTGTTATTATCATTTTGAAATAAACTTTATTAATATTAATATTAAATATCTTCGCAATTTGTGGAATATATAAATGTTGAGAATATTTGTATAATTAATGTAAGGCCCTTAGGGAGCTTCGGCTTCAGGGTCTAAAATTGTTGAATAAATAAAAATAAATAAACAATTTGTTATAAACAAATTTCCATTTTCATAATATTTTTTTTCCGTAGCTTTAAAAAATTACAAATACATCCATGTGTATTAGAGTTGTGAAAAAATTTTACCTCCATTTTTTATTGAATTTTAAAATATTTTACCCCATCAAAGTTGAAGTGGTCAACTATTTTATCAACTTATAATTTATTATAACTTTTAAACTATTGATGATACGGTCTCAGACATTCAAGCCGATCTTCTAGACAATTTATTGATTCATATAATGAATTTTTTACATTCTCGATATCTTTTATGGTTCAATTTTTATAAACATTTGTTAATAAAAAAATACATTCCGTGAATTTTTAAATAATTATACCTTTTAAATTATTGAAGTTACGACTTTCATAATTCAGGGCATCTTTGTAGAGTTATTATTGGACTACTCAAAAAAAATTGTTTTGCATTTTTAATTTCATTTGTTTATCATTTTTTTTCATTTATTTAAATTATTGCACAGTTAAAGGTACACACGGCGAAAAAGAGTTTTGCCATGGTTATATCCGGCTTGCCGTATATATTAAAGGGGCCTCTTTGCCACGCTCGCTGTAAAGTGCAGCGTTAACAATTTTAGGGATAGCAACTTCGGCCAACACCTCGTTGCACGTCGTCAACGTTTCTTCCAATCAGGGAATTACACTTGACTGTATATTAGACTCACCCAATTATATATTCTAAATTATTCCCTCCAGAACCGCGAACCGAGGTGATAAAAACAACGAACACCAAGGTGCGGCAGCCTATGACGCTTGAGAAGTTAATGTATCTTCCTTGCTGGCCCGCGTGAGTTCTAAACCGTGTTACGTTTAGGCAACCCCTTTTTCTATTTTCTATTTCTCTTAAACCGATTAGTTCATTTTCATTCATGAAATCTAAACAGTCAAGTATACTATAAAATCCCACGGGAAGATCGTCTCGATATTGCACTCGAGGAGGCGTGGCAAGTTGCTTGTTACCGTTAAAATTTCAATTCAAAATTGTCTTTTCGAAATTATATTTTCCTATTCCAAAAATCACTTCACGGGAAGTGATTTTTATAATAATTGTTAAGTTTGTAAGTAGCGATTCTCGTCCGAGTGAATTGCTGGAGTCGGAGATTCAGACCGAACTCAAATGAGCTAAAGACTCAATAAATCCAAAGTGTAAAACCATAAGTTTAAGTAATAGTTAAGTGTAAATCCAAGAGATTTAAGTTTAAAGAAAGAACCTTAGTGATAAGAACAATTTAACATCTTGTGAACTGAGTACGGCGAGCCCATAGGGAAATATTTCAATAAACATCTATCATTGGGGAAACCGGCATATTAGATTATTTCTAATATTAAGAACCACATCCCTTTTTCCTGGACCAAATCATCTTTCAACCAGAGACCAACAGAAGCCGTTCACGAGAGTTGCAGTCCAGAGATCGTAAAGACCAACTTGCAAGTAAGCAGCGAACAACGAAAGGTAGGTGAAATTATCAATTTCTCTAACGTATAAAATCCAAATTCTGCATCGAGTACACAGAGAGGCCCCTGCGGGGTTTATCGTTCGAGTTCTCACAATAAAAATAAAACCTAGAGCTAATCCTCTAGGAAAATCACCCTGTTTGCCCGGTGCCTCCCACTTGAGGCCCACGCGACCATTTCCAATAATTAATTATTATTAATTAATTAAATCCGGACATAACACCATCATAACAAAAGACGGAATAAAGAAAAATTTTGTAATTGTAACAGACACGCTTAGCTTACGGTAACACATCTATTTGTTGTGACAACAGATGAAATTGTGTCGTAGTTGAGAAGTCGATTTCTTAGGGCGCCACAAGATTTTTTACAGCAACAAATCACATTTTGTTGTCATAGCAAATAATATTTGTTGTAGAAGCAAACTTATCCTTGTAATCATAACGAAGTAGATTCGTTATCATAGCAAACTAAATTTGTAAAAAAAAAAATCTGTTAATGCAATGAGATCATACATCATATAGACATAAAAATTAAAATTTACATTAACCAACAAATTCAGGTGTTTCGGAGAAGCATAGTCACGGGTACGAACGAATAAATCATTTAAGGTTCCGAGAACTTAATCATTTGAGTCCTGAACGTTGTGGTTATGTGTCACTAATTCATCCGAGGATTGATGTCGTTAGCTTATAGATGTTAGGCAGGAAGAAATGAAATATGTTTATGGATGGTAATCTCTGCATTTTTAGGAGTTCAGGTCTGCCGTAAGAGTCTGCAACGTCTCCAGGTGCTTCAGAGTAGGTTAGTCACGGGTACAAGGTACAATAAATTACTTGAGGCCTTAGGAAGTAGGATACAGGCATTGTTCAAGTTTTAAACGTTCCACTTGTCGATCACCAATTGGTCCAAGTGTTTTGAAGCTCATTGCTGATAGGTATAGGAAGTAATAAATTAAATACAGGATTAACGATGGTATTTTATGCCTTTTTCGGAATTTCAGGTCTGCTGTGTGAGTCTGCATTATTATTTTTATTATCATTATTACTTATCTTTGTTATTATTATTATTATCCTATGCTATACTTTTAGCTGACACTCACACAAGGAATATCTTCATTTATATGTCTCATATGATGAGAAGCGAATTACAGGTCTCAATGACGTTGTTACTATTTACATTTGAATGAGAGTAACCCATACTCCTTTGAAGTCAGGGACAACCAATGACAGGTTCCCTAGCACTGGGGAACCTAGTTTTGGCACACCTATATTGGCCTATGCTTGGCTTATGATTGGGTACTCAGTCCTGGGCGTCACAATGATTAACCAGGCTTGAGACAAGACTGGGTAACCTAGCCCTGGCAATTTAATGACAAGCCAGGCTTGGGCCAAGGTAGGATTATCCAAGTTTGGATATACCTGTGGTTTAAGGTTGTTCGGACATTACTGCGACTTTTAGATAAAAATCTGAATTTTTAGTATGTTATTAAATGACATCAAATACGTATAGATTATTTTTGTTTAGGTACATCTGACGGATAGTTTTTAAGTTATTAATTATTGAAACATCGTAATTTAACACACAAAGTATAGGAAACGTAGAGGAAATGCCCTTGTATCGAGTTATGAAGTTGCCCTTTGTAAAGATAAAAAAGCAAAAAACTTTTCTCTTTATCAATTAACTATCGTAGATTACGTTAAAAATAGTTAAAAAGTGTTCTGACGAATGAATTTAAAAATATTTTAATACGAAGCACAGAAAATTCAGATAAATATTTACCCGCCATGATGAAAAATAATCTATTCACGTGACGAGATGAGTGCGGCAACGTCGCAAGAAATAAAACGCACTAACTTTTAAAATTAAAAACATAACTGATTATTTCTGCAGATGTATATCATATTTTATTAAAATTTTTAATTTTATTTTTAAATTTGTAATTGTGGTAATCTGAAAAAATTAAACAAATAATTTTTAGCATATTAATACAAAATATTCTACATAATAAGCAGGAGTAAAATAATTTTGAGTTGCTAAAAATAATTTCTATCACCCATTTTTAAATTTATTATAAATTTTTTAAATTAAATAACAATTAAATAAAATATTTCTTACTCTTCGGAATAAATAAAATTCAACTGAACACTTTCCAGCCAGATCAACGTGAACAGCTGTTCGAAGCAACGTTGTCAGGCCTACATTATGAAAAAAAAGTACTTGAATCAAAAGCAATTTATTTTTTATTTATATCAATCAAACTAATGAATTAATCCATTCTTACAGAATGATAAGTACAGTATAAATTTAAATAATGGATATAAATAATTACATTTTCAATTTTTGGGAAAAAAAAATTTAGATTTTAATTTGATTTACGGAGTACTGTCTGAACAACCTTAATAAGTAGATCATATAAATGTATCAGTTCAACATTAGTAGGTACGTCCAGTAGCTACCCTTCGGACCCAACAATCAAAAGGACGGTAGTTCGCGCCCAGAGCCTGGCAGAATTTTCACCGAGTTTTTTTCACATCGTTTACCTCCCTTAGATAGTTGAAACGTTAATGATCATGATTTCTACGAGGTTAATAAGAATAAAATTTTTTTTTCATTAAATTTATTCGTATTCTTGATTTATGGGTCAATTCTGGCAATGAAACCTGGGCCAGGTCTGGCAACGAAGCATGGGTCGGGTTTGGCAACCAAGCACGGGCCAGGTCTAGCAACCAGAACCGGCCCCGTGTTATCATTCCCGGCTTCTACCAAGGCTGGTTTACAAGCTTGGCCCAAGGTCTTACATACTTGGGCTAAGCCTGGGCCAAGCCTGCACGGAAAAAAATAATCGATCGACGCTACCAATTATTTTTCGGTAGACGCTACCAACTATTTTTCGATAAACGCTACCGATTATTTTTCGGTAGCTGTTACCGATTTTTTTGGTATCAGTGTGCGTACGTGCCCATGTGTGCGCATACGCGTGCTTGTGCGTATGAGTGTGTGCAAACGTATTCGTGCCCGAGTGTGTAGGCCGAATATGTGCGTGTGAGTGTGTGCGGACGTGTGTGTGCGAGTACGTTCACACGTGTGCGAGGGCGAGTGTGTTCGTACATGCGTGAGTGCGCGTGAATGCGGCTGTGTAAGCGTGTGTGTGCAAGTGCGTGTGTGTAAGAGTGTGTGTGTGTAAGAGTGTGTGTGTGTGAGAGTGTGTGTGTACGTAACTGATACCGAAAAAATCGGTAATAGCTACCGAAATAATCGGTAACGGCTACTGGAAATTAATCGGTAACAGCTACCGATAGTTTCGGTAACGGCTACCGATGATTTGGTAACAGCTACCGATTACTATAGTAACGGCTACCAAAATAAAACTGGTAACTGCTATCAAAAAAATCAGTAACTGTTACCGAAAATTAATCGGTAGCGGCTACCGATTATTTTTTTCCGTGTGGTCCCGTTGTACACTGTAAACAATTTCCAACAAATTTTACTATGGGCGCATTGTAACACCGGACCATAAAAAGACTGGTACAAAATTTACAAGTGTGCCATAGTAAACGGTATGCGCAGACGACACGATTGAGACCTATGCGCACACCGTTTACTATGGTACACTTGTAAATTTTTACCAGTTTTCTTATGGTCCGCGGTTACAATGCACCCATAGTAAAATTTAATGGGAATTTTTCACAGTGTACTTTCTTCTCTGGGTACAAAACATTTCCAGTATTTGCTATGACAAATCGTATGCACTGTAAAAAATTTGATGGACCCGGTGTGGTGTAAATGCATCGGTGTGAAAATTTTGGTGTGAAAATTACGCCGAATCCCGTGTGAAATTTAAGCATTGTGAACTTTTACTTTTTTCATCGCCAAACGAGTAAATGTATAAATGTAAGGGAAGGGGGCGCGGCAAAATGGGCCCCCTGAAATTTCTGATGCCTTAATGTATTTGGGAGCGAATTGGACCTACCAAAATTCTGAACATGAAAAGTCTTGGGATGGGGAGGGGTAAATCGAGCCACCAGGGCAAAATGGGCCACTGCGGCGAATTGGACCTGCCAAAATTCGTAACATGAAAAGTGTTTGGAGAGGGAGGGGTAAAATGGGTCGCTGGGCAAAATGGGCCCCTTACGAACAAAATTTTCGAATCCTCAGTTTTTTTTACTTCTTTTACTTTTTTTTACTCTCTTGCTTCGTTTTTGACCTTAATTTTTGCTGTTCATTGAAAATAAAAAATAAAAAAATGTGGTCAAAATAGGCCCCCCTTAAACATTTTTTATTATGTGAGTTTTTAAGCTTGTTTTGCTTTTTTTTTTCTTCTGCTGAGTTTTTGGCGGTAATTAGTTTTATTAAAAGTGAAAAATCCTGAAAAGTTGGCTAAAACGGGCACCAACAAAACTCAATGTATGTTTCTCGTTTGTTTTATGTTTTGAAACTTTTTGCTATGTATTGACTATAAAAAAAAGTTAATAGTAAAGATTTGGATCTTAAAATAACTAAATTTTAAGTTTTCTGTTCAAATATTAGTCGATTAATGAAAAGAAAATTGAATTTTCGCGCCAAAACATAATTTTTCAAAAAATCCCCCCGTCAAAGAACCCCTTACCATAATTCTCTATTCAATTCTGTTGAAAGAATTATATGAACCCATTGGCTCAAAGATATTCACGGGTTTTCAAAGTACAGGCAGCCCATTTACCCTCCCCCCTCTCACTTTTCACGTTACGAATTTTGGCGGGCCCAATTCACCTCAGTGGCCCAATTTGCCCCTGTGACCCATTTTACCCCTCCCCCTTCCAACACTTTTCATGTTATGAATTTTGGCGGGCCCATCTTGCCCCGGTGACCCATTTTACTCCTCCTCCTCCCAACACTTTTCATGTTACGAATTTCGTCGGGCCCAATTTATCTCACTGGCCCATTTTGCCCCTGTGCCCCATTTTACCCCTCCGCGTCCCAACACTTTTCATGTTAAAAATTTTGGTAAGCCCAATTTGCCTCCAAATATATCAAGGCATCGGAAATTTCAGGGGGCCCATTTGGCCCAGCCTCTTTCCTTACATTTATACATTTACTCGTTTGGCAGTGTGAAAAACTAAAATTCATATTGCTCAAATTTCACACGGGATTTGGTGTAACATTTACACCAAAATTTTTACTCCGATGCATCTTCACCACACCAGATCCATCAAATTTTTTACGGTGTGTGTTATTCTAACAAATCAGTTTTGCTACAGTTACAAACCATTACTTAGCGTAACAAATAGTTTGTTAGTATTACAAAGACAATGTAACTTTAGCAAAAGTTTTGTTGTTCGTGCTACAAACCTAAAAATTGTTACCATAAGTAATTTTAGCTTATGGTTTGTTATGCCTTGGGAATTTTTGGAATCTTCTTGAATAATAACAACACTCGAATTTTAATTTTAATAAAGTTTCACTTATTTATTGAGAAATAACACTGAAAACTTCACTTTAAATACATTACAAATAATATGATAGTAAATTGATTTGAATGTCTTACAACTATGATAATAATATTACTGATTATAGAAAATAAGGAATGGTACTTCTATTCTATTTAGAACAAAGTTATTCTTAATTAATAGTTCTGTAATTATTCTTATTTCTTTCGGTTCTTCTTTCTAACTAACTACCGGCAGTCAGCGATTGCAGGTGATGCTACAACTGATATTATTACGCTCTGAGAAAAATTAAACAATAAGTAGTCATGCGGCCGATAGCGAGCGTAAGAACATCACTGTCAGCACTTTTGGAAGTGACCGTGAAAATAATGTACTGAGGCATAACACCCCCATCCTTAGAATGAACAATCTTCTTAATTCTTTACTACATAGATTTTTCTTATCTTTTATAACTAAGACAAATCTTCAAATTCAGACAGCTGGAATTTAGATCTATGGTTTTTATTTAAAGTAAACTGTTTATTTGTTTCTATTGCAGGAGGTAAATTCAAATTTGATGAGATGGAATATGCGTTAATTAGATCATTCATTGAAATTCCATTTTTTACGAATTCTTGATTAAAGGTTTGAACATTATTAGAATTTTGAGGTGAAAGTTTCTTACCTTTTTTACAACAATTATAAATTCCAGTTATCATGTTTTTCAAGATTTGGTACAGCTTCAATTTAACAATTATATATAATATTACTACTACACCTAACCCGTACAATATATATGAAATCCAACTTATTGCTTTTTCATAAGTAGTTTTTCTTCTCTCATGATTTCCTATTTCAATTGCTTCTCTACGTATTTCAGTCAGTGTAGTGCCATATTTAGTTAAATCGCTTAATTTTATATCGGGTGTTGCTATAGGATGAATTTTTATTAAACTGAAATTTAAAGATGGGTCTTCTAATACCTGAAAATGTTCGCTAAAATTATAAGTAATAAGTGGTATAAATGCTTTGTTATTGTCGTTATTTCTTTTTATGTAAGAGTTTAATATTACATCATTTGTCAACGCATTACAGCCAGGTGCAATCCGTAATAATTTTGTACCATTTATGAGTTCGTTTTCTACTACATCTCCGCATATAATTTTTAAAGTTTCTGGTATTGGAGCTGAATACAACCATTCATGACCATTCTTTAACTGTATCCAAGCTGTATGTTGCATTGTTATTACTTTAAGATCGCAATCGTTTTTATCTAATTTTGAAGGATCATTTATGATTTTACTTAGACAAGAATCATGTTTTTGAATGTAATATTTAGGATGAACCGTTTTACAAAAATAAACTAATTTATGGTTTTTACAATTTTCCAAGAAATGTTCATCGCTAGGAGTATATAATAATTTTTCATTATTTGTTATAATATAGTCATGCGGATTTGAAATATATATTGCTAAATTTTGATGTAATATTTTCGGTGCGAGGATTATTCTATATGCTTTATAATTGCCTAATTCCAATAAAGGCACTTTGATAAGATAAATAAATCTATACTCTACTACACTAATTGTTACTTCGCTTATCTCTAAATATTCAAAGTAATTACCATCATGGAGAACAATCGGCATTTCATTCGCGCCCCTTTCATTTTGAATCAATTTTATAGAACTCATAAGTAGTTCTGGTGTCAATAATTGAGGATTTACTTGACCCATTTTAGCAAAAGTAATACATTGAGTAAACATATTAACATTCCTACTAAATTCTATCAAACCTAATTTAAGTTCTAAACACATTTCAGTTATCAAAGTATTTTCTTGCAACAATTTCTCTTGTTCAACAATAAGTTGCATATTTTCATCAAAATTTTGGAAATTTGAGTTTATGTCAGCAAATTTTTTATCATACTCTCTAAAAATACTTTCAGTTTTGTGCAAGGTTAGTTGTAAAATGTATGTTTGATTTTTGAATAACTCCCCAATTCTTTTATTATCTTTATGAACTGCATTTATTTCCGAATTATAATAGTCAGCGTCATCCTGACTCATAGTTCCAAAAAGTATTTTAGTGATTTTACCCACAAAGTCAAAAATTCCCCTTTTATATCTAATTAAGTTAGGTACCCCTAAAGCAGAAATCAGTTTATACTTATCTTGTCTAATACTTTCTAATTGACTTTTTAATCTTAAAATTAATCGTGTTTCTGTGCAATTATTTTGACATATTGAGTCAACTTTATTGATGCTTCTTAAGAGTTCCGATTCTTGAAATGATAGTTCATCAAGATTGAAATAGGATACAATATTGTAGGTTTCGTGAAAAAACCTTACATCTCCCAAATATTCCATGTAAACATTTGGTAGAGTAGAAAAATTTAGTTCCTCGTAATTTTTACCTTCTGATTTGACCACACAAACTACGATTCTGAAACAAATTGATATTAGCATATTTTAATTTATTAGCATGCACTACTATACTTTTATTTCTTTTTTCTAATTTTTAGTTAACGTCAGATAATTTTTCGATTACTTTATAAGGCCCTTCAAAAGGCAAATTAAGAGCGTTAGTCTTATCATTGGCACTACTTTCCTCTCGTAACCATACCAAGTCACCTACTTCAAATTCTTTCGGATTTATCATTCTATCATACCGTGTTTTCGTTCTTTGCTTGCTTTCCAACATAATTCGTTTACTTTCTTCTATAGTCTTCTTTATTTTACCTTGTAGATCGGATAAATATTCTTCATATGAAATATTATTAGTCCTTAGTGATGATAAACCTTTAGCATTAAATCCAAAAACTAGTTCAAATAGTGTGAACTCTGTACTTTCATGCTTGGAAGTATTATAATATAAATTTGCTAGATGAATCTTCGTATCCCAGTCGTCAGCGTTTTCATTAGAAAAGTGACGCAAATAATCTTTTAGTACTTGATGACTTCTTTCTAGACTGCCATTACTCTCAGGATGAAAACTTGTCGTTGTAATATGATTAATTCCTAACATTCTTTGAAAATTCTTCATCAAATCGCTAGTGAAATTCGTACCTCTATCTGTTAGTATATTACGTGGAAAGTTAAAATAAGTTGCGTAATGTTTCAGAAATTCATCTATAACCGTAGAAGCAGTCATGTTAGGAATTGGTATCCCCACGAAATATTTCGTTAAACAGTCTTGAATTGTTAAGATGTATTTATTACGTCTTTCTGTTAATGGTAACGGTCCACAAATATCCATTGCAATTTTATCATTGAAACACTTCGGAATATCGGTGATTATCATTGGCATTTTAGTTGGATGTCTGTTCACTTTATTCTTCTGACATACTTGACACTTCTTTACGTAGTTTTCAACGTCTTTCCTTAAAGTATTCCAAAAATAGTTCTGAGAAATTCTATAATAAGTTTTCTTCATTCCACCATGACCTCCTAGGATACTGTCATGGTTTTCTTTCAATATTTTTCCAATTTCTTCGTTCTGAGGAATTATTCTCTCTTTATCATGCAGAATTATCAGAGTATTTCCTCTACCAAATATTTCTTTCCATGTTTTTTCTATTTCTTTCTTTGGAAGTCCAGTTAATTGAGCACACCCATTATGATCAACATGGAGTTCCTTAAATTCTTCAGCAATACTTAAGTATAATATCTCAAATATTGTTTCACGTAATTCTTCTTTTGTTGTGTGAGCATTCACTTCAACAATTATATGAAATTCTCTATTTTCTTCACCATAATAAACTTCAATCGACCGGGATTCATTATTTCGGACGAAAGAAACATCAACACTACCCTCAGGTATTGGTGAGTTCGTCAGATGTAATTGTTTTCCTAATTTAATAACATCTTCTTGATTTCTGAGTTCTTCTGAGTGATCTTCAATTTGATGTTCCAAATCTTCAAGGTGATGATCTTCCTATGAAGCTTGTACTTCTGTCGTGCGTAATTTTTTATTTCTTTCACCACTAGTTCCTGGTATTTCTAATTTTCTTTTAATTCCTTTATTCTTCTTAATCTCTCGAGATTGACTTCTTGAATTACTTGCTTGTGTCTCTTTATCTTCTCGTATTTTTTTTTCAAAACTAGATCTAATAGTTTTCCTTTTTCTTTTACTTCCCACTGTAAGTTCTTCGGTTTCGTCTTCTATTTCTGATTCTGAATCTATTAGATCATCAGCATTCATTCTTCTAAGCACTAAGACAGGATTCCTGGATAGTGCATCAGCGTTTGTATTCAATTTCCCTTTCTTGTAAATTATTTCATATTCGTATTCTTCCAAGGTTATCCTCCATCTCAATAATCTTGAGTGTGGTCTTTATGATTCATTAACCAAACCAAAGGACGATGATCTGTGATAATTTTGAATTTGCGTCCATACAAGTATGGATGAAAATGTTTAACACACCATACTATTGCCAATAATTCCTTCTCAATTGTTGAATAATTCTTTTCTGCTTTATTCAGAGAACGGCTCGTGTAAGCCACCGGATGATCTCTACTATTTTTTATTTGAGACAATATACCGCCAATAGCCGTTCCTGAAGCATCAGTTGTGAGAATAAATTCTTTCGAGAAATCTGGATAAATCAGAATTGGTTCTGAACATAATTCCTTTTTCAAAATCGTAAATGCTTCATTTTGTTCTGGTCCCCAATGAAATTCTACATTTTTCTGTAATAAAGTTGTTAAGGCTTTTGCCTTTTTACTATAATCTTTAATAAATTTCCTGTAATAACCAGTCATTCCTAAAAACTGTTTAATTTGTTTGACATTCTTTGGCGTCGGGAATTCTAAAACACTTTTACACTTCTCAGGATTGGGTTTGACTCCATCTTCTGTGATGATATGACCCAAATATTGCAGTTCAGGTTTCAAATATTTACATTTGTCGGGTTGAAGTTTCAAATTAGTTTCTCTAAGTCGCTGGAAAAGGATATTCAAATTTTTATTATGTTCAGCCAATGTCTTCCCATAGACGATGATATCGTCAAGATAAACAAAACATATTCGTCCAATAAGTCCTCGCAACGCATTATCAATCATTCTTTGGAATGTTGCAGGAGCGTTCTTTAATCCAAATGGCATCTTCAAATATTCGAAGTGACCTTGAGGAGTACTAAATGCTGTTTTCATTCGATGTTTCGGATTCAAAGCAATTTGATGAAATCCACTTGCAAGGTCCAAAGCAGAAAAATATCTTGAATTTCCAAGTTGGTCTAAAATTTCTTCGATGTTAGGTAATGGATAAGCATCTTGAATAGTTTTATCATTTAATTTTCTAAAATCTGTTACAACTCTCCATTTTTGTTTCCCTGATGCGTCTTTTTTTTTTTGGCACAATCCATAAGGGTGAGTTGTAGGGTGAATTTGAATTTTGAATTATCCCATTTTTCTTCATCTCCTCTACTTGTCTAGTTATTTCTTCATGTTGAACAGGTGGAAATCTGTATTGTTTAACATTTATCGGAATTTCATCGGTTGTTTCTATTGTATGTTCGGCTAAATTTGTAGTAGGTAGTGGATCACCTGGCAAGTAAAATATATCCTGGTATGAATCAATAATATCCCAGATTTCATTTTTTTCTTTAGCCTTTAAGATATGAGAAAGTCGAGTGTTTTCTTTCAATAAATTACTTCGTTTTTTTGAGTAATTACATTTTAATTGGAGAATCTGAGATTGATCGCGATTAAAAATTATTGTTCGTTGTTTTGTCAATATTATCGCGTCTTCTTTTTCTAAGAACGGTCTTCCTGCAATGCCATCTTCTTCCAATGGAAAGTCATTGGGAACAACTAAGAAAATATGATCCACTTTATCAACAGTAACCTTACATTCTTGATTACAAATTATTGGAATATTATTGATTCCGGTAATTTCTGCGCTTACTTCTCTTACAGGTAATCCAATGGTACACTTTAATTTGATGATGTTGACGGATGCTCCTGTGTCTGCCAGGAACGTATGATTTCGCTGTCCGACGGCACTGTTGACTCTGAGTGTGAAATTTGCTCCGGGGTTTCTTCTATTTCTCGACATTGAGTATATTTTATCTGATTTGGCGGAACATTTGGTAATCGACGAGACGGAAAATTTTGGTAGGTAGTCTGATATCTTTTTGGACAATTTCTAATAAAATGTTCTAGACTTCCGCAACCATGGCACGGAAATTTATTCTTAACTTCAGATTTCTGATTAAATCCTTGAATTTTAGGACCGGCGTTT
Organism: Microplitis manilae; assembly: GCA_030273425.1. Taxonomy (NCBI): domain Eukaryota; kingdom Metazoa; phylum Arthropoda; class Insecta; order Hymenoptera; family Braconidae; genus Microplitis; species Microplitis manilae. The sequence continues at coordinate 13,860,161 of CP092725.1, read as the reverse complement.
CGACTTTCTTGAGGTTTCTGAGGTGGTTTAAAGTTACTTGAAGAAGGTTTCTTAGAAGGGTTAGAGAAATTAATTCTTCTTTTTCAGTTTCTAACGCTAAATTTTGAGCTTCACGGAGGGTTTTTGGCTTACTCGCTTTGACAAATAGCTTAATACTAGCACGTGAGCCACGGATATAATGAACAAGCCCTTGTTTTTCTTCATTTGCTAAGATTATAGCTCTATTGGTTACATTGAGATCAGGATTGTTATTAACGCACCTTTTTACATTTAAATGACAATCGTTGAATCTTTTATTGTAGCTGAGAATATTCTCATTACTTTGCTGACATTGACTTCGTTCGAGCAAAGCAACATCGTATGATTTGTTTTCACCGAAATTATTCCGTAACGCCTGAATTAGATCTTCGGCTGATCGAATGTCCCAACCATCTATCATTTTTCTCGCATGTCGCACAATTTTTTTGGAAATTATTAATCTAATAAAAACTGATTTCGAGTCTTCCGCAACGTCGTTCAAAACAGATTTTATTTCAAAAATAAACGTTTCCACTGATATGTTATTCCCGTCAAATTCCGTAACTAATTCTAATTGTGATTTTAAAATTTTCATTTTATCCGGAGTTATACTACTAGTTTCCGATGCGACGGACTCATTATCTAATTCGTTTGGCGAATTTGAGTCATTCTCCTTAGGAAGGGAATTTAGTTTTGCAGTTAAATCATTAACTTGTGCTTGTAAAGCAGTGATAAGATTTACTAATTCTTCATTTTGAACTGGCATTTTGTAATCGAATTCTGAATTACTTGACGTTTCACTAGTCGATTCGGTCGGTTCCGAATTATCACTTTTTTTTATTTCACGATATTCCGTAAAATTATTGTTCTGCATAAGTAAATACTCTTAAAATTACTTACAGTTATACGAAAATTCCCATTTTCTGTCAATAAAATTCCGTTGTTTCGGACACACTGATTTGAGAAATCCTTTTAGCTGCCACCAATTTTAATGTTATGCCTTGGGATTTTTTGGAATCTTCTTGAATAATAACAACACTCGAATTTTAATTTTAATAAAGTTTCACTTATTTATTGAGAAATAACACTGAAAACTTCACTTTAAATACATTACAAATAATATGATAGTAAATTGATTTGAATGTCTTACAACTATGATAATAATATTACTGATTATAGAAAATAAGGAATAGTACTTCTATTCTATTTAAAACAAAGTTATTCTTTATTAATAGTTCTGTAATTATTCTTATTTCTTTCGGTTCTTCTTTCTAACTAACTACCGGCAGTCAGCGATTGCAGGTGATGCTACAACTGATATTATTACGCTCTGAGAAAAATTAAACAATAAGTAGTCATGCGGCCGATAGCGAGCGTAAGAACATCACTGTCAGCACTTTTGGAAGTGACCGTGAAAATAATGTACTGAGACATAACAGGTTACAAAAAATTTTTGTCAGTGCTAAAAATGCAGTTTGTTACTTTAATAAATTAATTTTTTTACTGTAACACAACTGTTTTGTTACAGTAACAAACCATTGCTAGACAGAACAAGCGATTTGCTACCACTACAAAATCATTGTGACTACAACGAATGTTTCGTTATCCGTATACTAAGGCAGATATTTATTGCCGTAAGTTATCTTATCTTGGAGTGACGAAATTTTTTTTCGGTGCAATTTCTAGGTTCTATTGGCTTTCTATTTCTATCTTATGCCAATTCTAGTCTGCTCAACTAAAAAAAAATTTAAGTTTTTCTTTCACTAACGTTAAATAATAAATTGAAAATTTCGAAACTAAAAAAAAACATCTAGAGCAACATGCATTGGCGTTAGTTTGAATTTATTATTTAACGTTTGTGAAAGAAAAACTCAAAATTTTTGTTAGTTGTGCAGACATGAATTGGCATTAGATAAAAATAAAAAACCAATAAAACCTAGAAATTGTACCTTTAACGGTGCAATAATTTAAATGAATGAAAAAAATTGATAAACACATAAAATTAAAAATATAAAACAATTTTTTTTTGAGTAGCCCAATAATTACTCTACAAAAATGCCCTGAATTATAAAAGACGTAACTTCAATAATTTAAAAGATATAATTATTTAAAAATTCAAGTAATGTATTTTTTTATAAACAAATGTTCATAAAAATTGAACCATAAAAGATATCGAGAATGTAAAAAATTCATTATATAAATCAATAAATTGTCTAAAAGATCGGCTTGAATGTCTAAGACCGTATCATCAATAGTTTAAAAGTTATAATAATTTATGAGTTGATAAAATAGTTGACCACTTCAACTTTGATGGGGTAAAATATTTTAAAATTTAATATAAAATAGAGGTAAATTTTTTTAACAACTCTAATACACATAGATGTATTTGTAATTAGGTAGATTTCTTTAGAAATCGGCCTATTGCAGAGACCCTCATGATCGAATTATCAAAAAATTTAGCTACCATATATCTTATTTTACTTCGTAAAGTCGAAAAATGCCATCCGCTCAAAAATTTATATGTGTATGTGTGTATGTATATATTAGGGTGGCCCAAAAAAACCGACTATTTTTTTTTTTTCGATCTCGCATGAAAATTTGTTGGTTTAAGATGTTTTAAGAAGCCTCTCCAAAAACCAGCTCGATAAAAAATTTTTAAAAGGTCGCTCACGAATTTTGAAAATATCAAAAATGATTAAAATTCGGATTTTTTACTTCTAAATTTTTTCTTTCTCGTGGCAGCATAAGTTTACATTTGTAAAATTATGACAATCCTGAAAATTTCAGCCCAAAATTTAAATATTTAAACGGTGCTCAAGAATTTTGAATATTAACTGATAATATGTGATTAATGCTTTTAATTAGTTTTTGTATTTTTTTATAACTCAATTATCGTCATTCCACTAAAATATAACTTTTGCATAACCAAAAATATACAGGACAGTCTTAAACAATAAAATTTGGTAAGTTTTAAATAAGCGAAAAAACCTGAAAATTGAATTAAAAAATAAAAAAGTGTATAAATAACTTATTATTTTCATTTCTTGGGTTATATTTTCATTCATTGTGATGCAAATTAATGGTGAAAAAATCGAGAAGCTTTATTATCAATATTCAAGGGTCGCTCGAAAACGTTCAAACGACAGCACTCGGAAACATTCAAAATTCTTGAGCGAGGTTTAAATATTTAAATTTTTGGGTAAAATTTTCAGCGTAGTCATGATTTTACGAATATAAACTAATCCTGCCACGAGAAAAAAAAAATTTAAAAAAAAAAATCCGAATTTCAATCATTTTTGAAATTTTCAAAATTCGTGAGCGACCTCTTAAAAATTTTTTATTGAGCTGATTTTTGGAGAGGCTTCTTAAAACATCGTAAACCAACAAATTTTTATACGAGATCGAAAAAAAAAAATAGTCCGTTTTTTTGGGCCACCCTAGTATATATATATATATATAATATAACGCACCTTCTCATCACGATAGCACCCGATATTCTTAACGGATCTTAATGAAATTTTATACACTTATTTATTGGACGATTACCTTGATCAAGTTCGAAGATGAGCCCAATCGGTCGATTAGTTTGGAAGTTGTGAGTGTTTAAAATTTTTTTTGATTTTCATAAAAATGAATTTTCTGGCTTTATCCTTAAATAACTTTTGAACCGAAAATGATAACTCAATTCTGTAAAAAGTATCTTAAAATTTGAACGATTAGCTTTAATTTTCACTGCAATACTGGATTTTTAGAAACATCTTTTCTAACAATTTGATGATATTAAAAATTTCACAAAAAATTCAAAAAGCTTATTTTTGCAGCTTAGTCATCTAATAACTTCTAAATAATAAGGCATAACCCATTTCCTTAAAATTCATGTTTAAGCTTACAAAAAAAGTATTAATTACACTATTGCCGCTTTATTGTATTCACATATATAAGAGATCTACCTTTTCATTCCGGGTAAGGCCGGATGGCTCTTTTTTTTTAAAGCTACGGAAAAAAATATTATGAAAATGATTTATTAATTTAAGAAAAAAATTTTATTTTACAAATCATTATTTTACTAAAGCAACAGAATGACAAAAAAAAATTTTTCAAAAAAATGGAATTTATCTATTTGTTTATAAAAATTTTTTAAACAATTGATGTTAAAAATTTTTTAGCCAAGCTGCTAAACGCAAGATATGAATACAAAAGCAACCAATATTAAAAATTTCAGAAAAAAATTTTTTTTATAACTTTAGCCGGATATTTCAATTTTTGATTACTTTGAAAAATCATTATAAACAAATGAAAAAACTTTTATAAGCCATTACAACGGAATCTTGTTCATTACTTATATAACAAGAGCTCCCAAATGAAAAAAAATTTATAGACACATTTTTTAAACATTTTTACGAGATTTTATAAAAACTAAAGTCTCAGAAAAATTTGTTAATTAACAATTAAATAACTTAAACAAAAATCAAGCTAAAAATTTTTTTCATGCGGAGCTATATTCTTTCAAGTGTGTAGATGACACTATAATTTATTCAGATTTTTAAATTTATATTTTATGTTATAAAAAAATTATTTTGTGTTGCATACTTTGCTTGGCGACGGCGCGTAGGCACCGAAACGGCCGCGCGGAGCCCGACTTTCAACGTTAAATTAAAATTATAAATAATGGAGCTACAACTGGGGGCGTCGGGACTTATTTTACTGACGTTTTCTCTTCTTTTAGGATCTTTTTTTATTTCGGATATCTTTAATACTTTTGAAGTTACAGCGAAAAAACGGAGACTCCCTTTTTGTCTCTTCGTTTGTTGTTTATAACAATTGCAATTTTTAATGGCGGATAAAAAAAAATACCCATTTCTCAGAATGAGATTCTAAATCCAATACACTAATAACCATATTTTTAAGAGAATATCAACGATTTTTCGCAGAAAACTCACTTCTCGACTAGACTATCATGAATTTTAAAAATATCAAAAATGATTGAAATTCGAATTTCTAATTACTAAATTTTTCCTTTTTCGTGGCAGCAATAGTTCATATTTGTAAAATCATGAATATGCTGAAAATTTGAGCTCAAAATTCAAATATTGAAACGGTGCTCAAGAATTTTGAATATTAACTGATAATATGTAACTAATACTTTGAATTGGTTTTTGTATTTTTTTATAACTCAATAATTGTCATTTCATTAAAGTAGAACATTTTCATAACCAAACATATACGAGACAGCCTTAAACAATAAAATTTGGTAAGTTTTGAATAAGCCAAAAAGCCTACAAATTGAAATTAAAAATAAAAACGCTTGTAAATAACTTATTATTTCTATTTCTCGGGTTAAACTTTTATTCATTGTCATGCAAATTGATGGTGAAAAAATCGAGAAGCTTTATTTTTAATATTTAAAAGTCGCTCGAAAACGACCAAAAGACAGTACTCGGAAACATTTAAAATTCTTGAGCGAGGTTTAAATATTAAAATTTTGGGCTTAAATTTTCAGCGTGGTCATGATTTCACAAATATAAACTATTGCTGCCACGAGAGAGAAAAAATTTTGCAATAAAAAATTCGAATTTCGATCATTTTGGATATTTTCAAAATTCGTGAGCGACCTCTTAAAAATTTTTTATCGACCTCATTTTTGGAGAGGCTTCTTAAAACATCGTAAGCTAACAAATTTTCATAAGAGACTCGACAAAAAAATAGTCGGTTTTTTTGCGCCACCCTAGACTTCATGTATGATCATGCATAAGCATGCCTGATCATATCTGCAGCCTTTTACGAGGAAAAATCATCGGGTATAATCGTATGTATTTATGTATGATCTTATATGACTTAATTAATTATAATTATACTTCTCTAAGCGCGTTATGGAAAAATGATGAAAGTAAATTTTTACGATGCGTGCGCACAGGGACGACATGAAAACTAAATAAATGTTGAAGTTGCGGCATACACAACACGTGTTTTACTTTAATACAAGTGCGAATTGTATATGCATATATAATTCACACAGATGTGATTAATAATTATTTATACTGAATCGCTTTAGTGATTTGAATTGAACATTTTAATGTATATTATTTACTATTCGTAAATATTTGTAAAAAAAATTGTGCTTATATTCTTTTCTAAGTGCTCTAATATAATTGAGGTAAACTTTCCGTATCAAGAATTTATTAATATAAATTATTGTATTATTAATTAATATAATTTATACTAAACATTATATGATACTGACATTAGCCGACTTCTAATAATTTTTGGATTTTTAAAAAAACGATAAATTATAAAAAAAAAAAAAAAAATTTAAAAAATTGCACTGGTAGTCTTTTAAATTTTCTACATGTGCATATTTTTATTTTATTATTTTCTTCAAATTTATATGTTCAAAAAAAAAAAAAAAATCAAAAAATTTTGAATTGTCTGCTAACTTCAGGATCGTAATATTATTATATTACCGATTTCAAATATTTATCATTGATTTTTCAATATTTAATAAATAATTCAATAAATTCAATACGAAATTCGTGATAAAAATTACAATCAAATATTAAATTAAAATAATAAATATTCAAAGTTCATAATCTAATAATATTCTGTATAAAGTATATAATATATATTTATTACTCTCTGAATTTAATATTTTTCTATAAATGATTATATATTAAATTTAGAAAATTTTAAACATTTTTAGAATAATTAATTAATAAATTCAATAAAAAAATATTAAATAATAATAAAAATTAAATATTTAATTAAATTATTAATTTTTAATATTAATTTCATGACAATAAATTTTATTGGTCATGCAACCTTAGATTCTGTTATGGTAGATTTATGACTATTAATGGTTCTATTCAATTTCAATTTCAACATAAGTACACGCACCTATGTTATACAACATACATTTTAATAATAATGTATACAAATATTCTTGCAAATATGTGCAAACATTATATTCCTAGATGCATGAGTTTGATGTTTTCAAAAAACACAGTATGAATACTCTGATCTGACAAGATTCGAACAAGATCTTGTTGATTATACATGATTATATATGGTCATACATGATCGTATACGATCATACATGGTTATACATGATTACGTATGATCATACAGGATCAGATCCAAAAAATGGCCCTGCATGATCATACCTGCTCATGTATGATCATGCAGGACCATGTATAAGCAGGTATGATCATGCAGGGCCATTTTTCGGATCTGATCAGATCTGAGTATTCATACATGATCATCTATGATCATATCTGAACATTTTTTTCCGGGAACCCAAAAGCGAATACAAAATGGTGACCGAGCACTCTCGAACCCGCGCCGCAGATACGATCAATTTTACCCGATTTATAAATTTTTCCTCTGTCCTACTTTGAACAATCATTTACAAATTTGGAAACGTTCAATAAAAATATGCGATTAATAAATTATAACTCCCGAAAAATTTTCAAAGTAATTGATGTCCCAGGAAGACCGCCGCTGCAGCTCCCGTGATGTCGTACTGCTGGTTGAATTCTTCCTGCTTTGATATAACAAAGATTTGATTAATCATGCGGTTGTTAAACTCAGCGTATTAATAAAGAAAAATTGTTAAAATCTACTGGAATTATCAATACTTCTCATTGTTTCAAATATTACTGTGGTGCTTGGGTGTAATTTTGTTGTATGTTATAAAGTATAAGGTTAAAATATATGAGTGAACTGTTAAAATATACTTATGCTCAAATAAAAAAAAAGTCCATTCGACAGCCGAAATGGAAGTAGATTTCTCATTTGATTATTTCAACCTCTCAAATGAACGTTAATAACAAAATAAGTTTTTTTTTCGACATTCTTAGATTCTTAAGGTTATAAATTAAAAAAAAATTTTCAAACAGTTTAAAACTAAAAGCAAAAAATTTAAGAATTTAAATCAGAAAATTAAGTAAATTATCGGAGTAACAAAAATTGGAGTTAAAGAAAATCTATTTATCTACGAATAATTATTCTGTGATTTTTACTATAGGATTAATGTTTAATTCAAAATTAAATAAAATGATTTGACGTGAAATTCCAATAACGACAGATCTAAGTGTCATAATTGAAATCAGTTATAAACACTGTCAATAAAAAAAATTGAATTTGCACACTTGAATTAAGATATTTAGATTTTATGAGTCTTACACAGCAATAATATGAATTCAATCAATTTCATAAATTTACTGATAAATACAGTAGTTAGGATTCTATGGAATCTATCAAAGTAGGAGGACCAATGCAATAGCAAAATTTCATTTAATAAGTCGTAAGATGCGAAATTTCATTGGTCTAGACACATATATATGTGTCATACCTATATAGGTATGAATATGAAAGCTTATTTGAAGAACTTTCAAATAAAATTTACAGGAAGTCGATAAGTTATGACATTCAAAAAATGATAAAGAAAGAATAAGTAAAAATCTGAATTTTTGACATTGTAAAAATTTTGAAATGCTATAACTTTTAAAGTATTCGGGAAGTTATTGTTTTCACCCCGATTTTCGAAAATCGAGTTTTTATCAGATGTCGATGTTTTGAGGTCCTAGGAAGCTATTCTGACTATTTTCAGAATGATGTCCGTGTGTGTGTCCGTGTGTGTGTGTGTGTGTGTGTGTGTGTGTGTGTGTGTGTGTGTGTGTGTGTGTGTGAATGGTCTATAACTTCTTAACTAATGAATCGATTTGGATGTTTAAGGCGGCAATCGAAGGAGCTTGTTGGCCATCAACTTTCCTGAAAATTTCAAATCATTTGATCAAGTAGACTTAAAAATATTGGTGAATTACGAAAAAAAAAAATTTTTTTTTTTCAGTTTTTTATTGATTTCTCAGAAACGAATTAAACAATCGACGCCAAAATCTAATCAGCTCTAGAACTCAATAAAGCGCACCTGTTGCTACCTCAAACGTCAAAATCGGTTAATTAGTTCAAAAGATATCGGCACTGAAAAGTTCAAAAAATCACATAAAATTTTTTTTTCCGGATAAATAAAAATATAGTGTACTAAAATGTGTCTAAAATCTAACCAACTCTTCTTCCTCATAGTCTTTTTCGATCATCGAATAATGTCATCTAACTTTTTTTTAAAACGAAGGCATATAAAAGTATTTTCGAGCTCGAAGAGCTCGAAAATGAATTCACAACAATATTTTTAAAGTTAAGAAGCTCGAAAATAGTGGGAAGTTTTGGGGCTGGCCCGCAGGGTCAACCGATAGACCGATTTTTTATTCCTGTTTATATCATTAAATTTGACTGTTGACTAATATTAAAATTTAATAACAATTCCTGGTAAATTTTCTTATTTAAAGGACACCAAAATAACATTCTAACTAAATTCATTATTTTGTATTCTTAATATTGCACACCTCAAGCGTGAAAGCGCTAAAGGTGCTTTATGATCGCTCTCAACTTTTTGACTCAGTCACTCACATTAAATTATCTCTGAACTTTTTCGATTCCCGGGTAAAAAAAATTATATATAATTCAATATAATCATATATAATTCTATATAATTATATATGATTTATATAGAATTATATATGATTCATATAGAATTATATATAATTATACAGAATTATATATAATTATGTATAATTATATATAACGATGAGAAAAAATCTCAACTGATTGTATATAATTATATATATTTATATACACTTATATATAATTTTACAAGATTATATACAATTATATAGAACGCTAAGAAAAATCTCAGATGATTATATATAATTATATATAGTTACATACAATTATATATAATTGCATACAATTATATATAATTGCATACAATTATATATAATTGCATGTAATTACATATGATCATCTGTCATTTTTTTAGCGTTATATATAATTATATATATAAATATATAATTCTATATGAATCATATATAATTCTATACAAAAATAGAAAATAGAGAAAAATAACTTGGGAGTGAAGATATATATGTAAGTATGGTTGTTAAAAAAAAAAAAAAATATTTTTTTTTTTAATTTTCTAGCTCACAAACCAATCAACGGATTTTTATGCACCATAAATGATTTCGTAGGAAATTGTACGCTCTACAGAAAAAGTCTCTTATCATTTTTTGATAAATACCACTGTTCAAAAGTTATTTAAGCTTCAAGTCAAATTTATAGCAAATTTTGAGATTTTTTCACTTTTCCGGTGAATATAACGGTCTTATCAAAAAATATCGTAGGATTCGTTTTGTAGATAATTTTATTCCTTACAAATTATTACGAACAAAACTTTTCGAAATTCACCGGAAAAGTAAAAAAATCTCTAAATTTCCCATAAATTTGACTTGAAGCTTAAATAACTTTTGAACAGTGGGATTTATCAAAAAATTATGTGTGACTTTTTTTGTAGAGCGTTCAATTTCCTACGAAAACATTTATTGTGCATAAAAATCCGTTGATTGCTTTGTGAGTTAAAAAATTAAAGAAAAAATTTTTTTTTTCCGGGTTATTTAAACGGAAAATAGAAAAATTGATTGAGACAAACCTTAATACCATTAGGAGCCTGGAGTGGTACCAAAATTTTCATTTTTATTTATACTTTTAATTTTTGGATACCACAAAAAAAAAAATTGTTTTTTTTTTTTTAACCTCTTATGAGCTCAAAAGTTACTTTATATTACTAAAAAAAATTCTCACTAAATTTCAGCCAAAGATCTTTTAAATTGAGTTATCACAAATGGGGGCCCCCTTTTCCATTTAAAGTACACGCGTAAACTTTTCATTTTAATTTTTCGTTATCAAGACTGTGAAAAATTTTTTTTTTTAAATCCAACCTGGTATCATTTTGTAGGAAATCAATTCTCTACACAAAAGTGATTATGCATTATGTACGTCAAACAAACTGGAAAAAAATTACGGGGCTTCAAAGATCGACAGAAATTTAGTCTCCTCGAATTATTTTTTGTTATTTTTAATATTTATTCGATAAAAAAAATTTTTTCGAATAATGACACGCAGTCTTGTAGGAAATTTAATTTCCTACAACAAGTATTTGATATCATACATCCGTTAAATGAATAAAAAAAAAGTTACAGAGATTTAAATGTCAACGAAAAATCAAGTTTAAAAAATATCAATTTTCTGAACTTAAATATCAACGAAAAGTGAACTTGATTTTTCATTGATATTTAAAACCCTTTAACATTTTTCGCATTCATTTGACGTATATATAATACCGGATACTTTTTGTAGGAAATTGAATTCGCTATAAGACCGTGCTTGTTATTATTTGAAAAAAAAATTTCGATAGAATTAAAATAAAAAACAACAAAAAATAATTTAATACTGAGGAAACTAAATTTTTGTCGATGTTTGACGCCCCGTAACTTTTTCCCAGTTTGTTTGATGTACAAATTGCATCAGCACTTTTTGTAGAGAATTTTATTTCCTACGAAATTATACCAGGTGAAATTAAAAAAAATTTTTTATAGTCTGAATAACTAAAAACTAAACTGAAAAATTTTCGTGTGTATTTTAAATGGGAAAGGGGACCCCCTTTGTGGTAGTTCAAGTCTAAAGATATCTGGCTAAAATTAGGTGAAGTTTTTTTTTATAATATAAAGTAACTTTTGGGCTCATAAGAGTTTAAAAAAAAAGTATTTGTTTTTTTTTGGGACACCCTAATATATATATGTATGTAGGAGAGGGAAGTCACCGGTGCTATAAGCAGCAGTGGAAGTAGTTCGGAGCTCGCCACGAGATCGCGCCCACCACTTGTAGTGTGTCTCTAGTACGAAACTTATTTCAGAACTGTTATATTCGAAACTTTAGACTATTTTGGCCCGGGTACGCCTCCGTTATTTGGCAGAGTGACAAGTACCTTTTTTTAAGGGTAATATAGTACATTCTATATTACATAATGACAAAAGTATTTATTATCAATGTTTCCATAAATAATTTTTCTTAGAAATTCAACTTGGACTTAGAAAAAAAATGATTTAAATAAAAAGCGTAGAGCCTCTACTATACAAAAATTCACAATTTATTTAACAAATTGCATAGGAATTCAATTATATATAGTTATATATAATTATATATAGTTATATGTAATTATATATAATTATATAGGGCCATTTTTCATATATAATTATGCATAATTATATATAATTATATATATTTTTTTTTACCCGGGTTACACTTAAATGGGTCAAATTGTATACCAACACAAAGACAATTTATTAAAGAATAATTTCGACCCAACATTAACTCGATTAATTATTCCATTAATTAAATATAAATTATTTTAATTCCAGTGACACGAGTCGTCAATCGTCCTGTATGGAACTTAGTAAACCAAATAACTCTCGATGGACACAATCAATCGGCCTAACTTTTTTTTTATTATCTTTGTATTCTTGATCACAAGTACCCTATTGAAAATTACTGTCTAAATCTTTTTAGTTAAATTTCAATTAATTAAATACGTAAAACTCATTATTCACGAAAAGTTGAGCGGTTATTTTTATTTTCACTATTGTTATGATTACAAAAGTAAATTTTTTTTTTTTCTTTATTTCTCCTCATCAACTACTAGCAGCAGCACTAGCGCAGAACAGTAGAATTGAAAGAAAAGAAGGACATCTACAACAAAATGCGGGATATTTAAGAAAAATTTAAGAAAAGAGAAAAAAATTAAACTGGAATTAAGGAATAAAAAAATAAAATCAATAGTTTCAAAATTGAATAAAAATTTATAATAAAAAAAAAATATAAGTAATGTTTCAAAATAAAATAAAATGAGCGATTGAGGTATGCAATTTTCCAACATTTTTTATTTTCATTATTTGAAACTTTACTTTCTTATTTTACAAACAACAGAAATTTAAACTTTGGCTGTTAATCTTTAAAGTTTAATTCTTTTAGTATTTACTTTGTCTTTTTTATAGTTTCAAATAATAATTTTATCTAAATGAACGGTATATTTTAGGATTCGATTAATAATTATTATGCACCCATACGAAAAAGTTTATAACCTAAAATATAATCGGATATAATTATTATAATTTAAAATATATTGTCAGAATATACCCACAAAATTATATCCACAAATTATAACCCGGGTAAAAAAAATTATATATAATTATATATAATTATGTATAATTATATATGAAAAATGGCCCTATATAATTATATATAACTATACATAATTATATATCACTATATATAATTATACACAACTATATATAATTATGTAGAACTATATATAATTGAATTCCTATGCAATTTGTTAAATAAATTGTGAATTTTTGTATAGTAGAGGCTCTACACTTTTTATTTAAATCATATTTTTTTTTTTTTGAAAGTCCAAGTTTAATTTCTAAGAAAAATTATTTATGGAAACATTGATAATAAATATTTTTGTCATCATGTAATATAGAATGTACTATATTACTATCAAAAAAGGTACTTTTCACTCTGCCAAATAACGGAGGAGTACCCGGACCAGAATAGCCTCAAGTTTAGAATTTAACAGTTTTGAAATAAGTTTCTTACTAGAGACACACTACAAGTAGTAAGCGCGATCTCGTGGCGAGCACCGAACTACTTCCGCTGCTGCTTATAGCACCGGTGACCCCTCTCCTACGTACATATATATAGGGGTGTCCCAGAAAATAATAAATACTTCTTTTTTAAACTTTTATGGGCCCAAAAGTTACTTTATATTATAAAAAAAAACTTCACCTAATTTTAGCCAGATATCTTTAGATTTGAACTATCACAAATGGGGGTCCCGTTTCCCATTTAAAATACACACGAAAATTTTTCATTTTAGTTTTTCGTTATTAAGATTATGAAAAATTTTTTTTTTAAATTCCACCTGGTATAATTTCGTAGGAAATAAAATTCTCTAAAAAAAGTGCTGATTCAATATGTACGTCAAACAAACTGGGAAAAAGTTACGGGGCGTCAAACATCGACAAAAATTTAGTTTCCTCAGTGTTAAATTAATATTTGTTATTTTTCATTTTTATTCTATCGGAAAATTTTTTTTTCAAATAATGACAAGGTAGGTCTTGTAGGAAATTAAATTTCCCACAAAAAGTATTCGATATCATACATTTGTTAAATGAATGCGAACAAAGTTAAAGGGTTTTAAATATCAACGAAAAATCAAGTTTACTTTTCGTTGACATTTAAGTTCAGAAAATTAATATTGTTAAAAATTGATTTTTTTTTTTTATTTTCTAGCTCACAAACCAATCAACGGATTTTTGTTAGTAAATATTTTTGTAGGAAATTGAACGCTCTACAAAAAAAGTCTCTTATCATATTTTGATAAATCCAAGCATTTTAAGAGCTTGACATCGAAATGAAAAGAACTTGTGAACAATGCGGGATTTCGAAAAACTTTGTTTGTAATAATTTGTGAGGAATAAAAATATCTACAACACAGTTCCTACGATATTTTTTGATAAGACTGATACAATCGCCGGAAAAGTAAAAAAATCTCAAAATTTACTATAAATTTGACTTGAAGCTTAAATAACTTTTGAACAGTAGGATTTATAAAAAAATGATAAGAGACTTTTTTTGTAGAGCGTTCAATTTCCTACAAAAATATTTATTGTTTATAAAAATCCGTTGATTGGTTTGTGAGCTAGAAAATTCAAAAAAAGAAATTTTTATTTTTCTTGTGTTATTTAAACGGAAAATAGAAAAATGGATTGAGACAAACCTTAATATCATTATTAAGAGCTCAGATTGGTACCAAAATTTTTATTTTTATTTATACTTTCAATTTTTGCTTACCACAAAAGAAAAATATTTGTTTTTTTTTTTTTTTTTGAAACACCCATATTTACATATATATCTTCACTCCCAAGTTATTTTTCTCTCTTTTCTATTTTTATACAGAATTACATATGATTCATATAGAATTATATGTTTTTATACATAATTATATATAACGCTGAGACAAAATCACAGATGATCATATATAATTATATATAATTATATGCAATTATATGTAATTGTATATAACTATATATAATTATATATAATCACCTGTGATTTTTCTCAGCGTTATATATAATTATATAAAATCATGTAAAATTATATATAGTTGTATATAATCATATATAATTATATATAATCAGCTGTGATTTTTTCTCAACGTTATATATAATTCTGTATGATTATATATAATTCTGTATAATTATATATATTTCTATATGAATCATATATAATTCTATATAAATCATATATAATTATATAAAATTATATATGATTATATTGAATTATATATAATTTTTTTTACCCGGGAAGCAACTTTATAATACATTATAATCCAAAATATATTTTTAAGGTTACATTTGCTGATATATTCGCTAATTATAACCGGAATTATAATAAATTTTATCCCAAAATATATCTTTTGAGTTACATCCTTAGATATATCCGAAATTATAACAAGTATTATAATAGATTACATCCCAAAATATATTTCTAGGGTTATATTCTCTGATATATCCGCAAATTATAACCAGAATTATAATAAACTATATTCCAAAATATATCTTTTGAGTTATATCCTCAGATATATCCGAAATTCTAACGAGAATTATAATAAATTATACCCCAAAATGTATCTTCAGAGTTACATCCTTAGATATATCAGCAAATTACAACCGAAATTATAATAAACTATATCCTAAAATATATCTTTTGAGTTATATCCTTGAATATATACGAAATTATAACCGAAATTATAATAAACTCTATCCTAAAATATATTTCTAGAGGTATATTCTCAGATATATCCGCAAATTATAACCAAAATTATAATAAACTATATCCAAAAATATATCTTTTGAGTTATATCCTTAAATATATACGAAACTATAACCGAAATTATAGTAAACTATATCCTAAAATATATTTCTAGAGGTATATTCTCAGATGTATTCGCAAATTATAACCAAAATTATAATAAACTATATCCAACAATATATCTTTTGAGTTATATCCTTAGATATATCTGAAATTATAACGAGAATTAGAATAGATTGTACCCCAAAATGTATCTTCAGAGTTACATCCTTAGATATATCCTTAAATTACAACCGAAATTATAATAAACTATATCCCAAAATATATTTCTAGAGTTATATTCTCAGATATATTTGCAAATTATAACCGGAATTATAATAAACTATATCCCAAAATATATCTTTTGAGTTATATCCTTAGATATATCCGAAAGTCTAACGAGAACTATAATAAATTATACCCCAAAATGTATCTTCAGAGTTACATCCTTAGATATATCCGCAAATTACAACCGAAATTATAATAAACTAAATTCTAAAAATATCTTTTAAGCTATATCCTTAGATACATCCAAAGTTATAACCAAAATTATGATAAATTACACCCTAAAATATATCTTTGAAGTTCTCGGAAAGAAAAAATCATATATAATAATATATAATCATATATAATTATATAATTCTGTATAATTATACATGATTATATCTCATTATTTTAAACTTTTTATTTTCAATTATATATAAATATACACAAATATATAAATTTATCTATAGTCTTATATAAAATTTTATACAATTGAGTTCTAAAAAATTTTATCGAATCGCAATTTCTGAGTGAATATCAAGCTGTGCGGGTGTTTGAATCATAATAATTTGTGAAATAATTTAGATACGACCAAACATCGTAAGACTATTCATAAAAACTGCAAAATCATTTATAAAATAAAGTCTGTAAATTTTTTTAATTTATTACCGCATTCATAAATATTATAAAGAAAAACTTTTTTTTAAATTCTTGGAAATAGACTAACAAGACCTGAAGCGGGATGACAGCTAAAAAATTTTGAAGTTTCAACGATTAATTATGTTATAAAAAACTCAGATATAAAATTAATATAAGTTTTAGTGAAGTTTAAAAGATTTTAACTTCTCAGTTTTTTAATTTGCCAATAGATGGAATTATTGCTATTAGTCTCTTTACCCTATAAACAATAACATAATAGAATCAATCATTTATTGATGTCTTCAATTTTCTAAAGTTGATTTGTATCCAAATAAAGACAATTAACTTCTACTTTCAACTGCTTCATTCGGCACATTGGTTAATACAGTCAACTTCGACTCAGAAGAGTTTGGGTTCGAGCCCATGACTCGGCAAGGTTTTTTTTTTTTTTTTTTTTTTCATGGCTGTTATTGTATATGTAACCTCATAAAGTTATATATAATTATAAATTTATACCTCGATTAGAATTTATAATTGTATTTGAAAATTTATAATTTAAATTATAATTTAGAGTTATAATCTATGGTTTATAATTCGGATTACAATTTAGAGTTACAATCTATGGTTTATAATTTGGATTATAATTTAGAGTTATAATCTATGGTTTATAACTTGGATTATAATTTAAAATTATATTTGAAAAATTATAATTTTAGTTACAATTTTGAAATTAGAATATGATTATTGTAATCTTGATTATAATTCTAAATTATATCTCACGGTTATAATCTCGCGGCAAAATGTCATATAATTTAGGATATATCCAAGTTATAATCATGGATACATATTTGACTACATTTTTGGTTATAAATATTTTCGTATGGGTATTAAATATTGAAATTACGATTTTACCATTTGAATTAATATAAATTACTAAAAATATTATAATTATAAAACATCAAGCTTTATTTTTTACAATATAATTTTTTCCGTGTGGAAATAGTTTATATTTTAGTATAATATACAATTTTCTTTCGTGATATCATTGATGTAAGGTATATAACAGTTCGAAGTTGAGTGAAAATATATGAATGAGCGAAAATAAAAAAAACGATTTCTTTAACTTTATACAAGCAATATTTTTCATTGTTAACAGATTATAATTTTTAACAGTTATTACTTATGAATACATGTAAAGGGAGCTCGTGATTATTCCGTAGTGAATAAAAATGTCTAAATATAGAAGATCTTCACTATGTATTAGTAATTGTTTAAACAATTTATATATTACAAAACTCCCCTTCAGAATGAAATTCACTCCGAGGGATTAATGAAATAGAAAATCATTCACTCTACGTTTACTCCGTATTCATTCCGCGTTTATTCCGCAAATTTTTTAAAGTGTAAGCATGGTAGTTAATCATATAGAAAAAAAGAGTTACATATGACCATGCATGGCCATATATAGAGCCTATATACTTTTTAAACAATTTTATACATAACTATACATCCAAAATTACACATATCACAATTAGTAATTGTGATATTACTTACAATTACTTACATACAGAATTTTATAGCGCACGATAAAAATTAAAAATTGTAAATTTTTTTGTTATTACTAGTAATAAATTTTCAATTATATTTCGCTATTTTTAAAACTATGCATTCTTTTAACCTCATGTAGCACAAGTAAACTTTGTAGCCATTGTCGGTAGCGTAGCCTAGTCGTTAAAGCGTCGGTCTTTCGTTCGTTAGGTCTCGGGTTCGAATCTCACTCAAGCGTGTGCAATCAGTTCATAATTCTAGCGTTCTTTCTCGAAATAATAAATTTCTACTAGATTAGAAATTAAATTAGTCACATATCTGATAATTCCCGTGTCACCAAAATGATTGAACAAAAAAAAGAAAAAAAATCTGGGCGTCGGTTGGCCCTGCGGGCCAGCCCCAAAACTTCCCGCTGTTTTCGACCTCAAAGAGCTCGAAAACATTGGTGTAGATATATTTTCGAGCTCTTCGAGCTCGAAAATGCTATCATATGCGATTGTTTTTTTACGATCTTCTTAAGCTCTGAGAAGTTGCCTGTTATGCTAAAGTTTGAAAATTTAAGAATCAAGAATTGTTAATGAAGCGGTTTTTAAAATTTAATCCCTGATTATATTCAATAAAATAAGGGTATTCAGGCAGAAATCAATGCCAGGGATTCAAATCAAGATTTAAATGAGTTTTGACTCATGTGAGAAACAATCAAATATGAAATATCCGAGAAAAATATTAAAAACTACGTTTTATCGATTTTATTGTTGTTAGTATAATTTAAACTAAAAACCAAGTACGATGACGTATGTATCGAAAGTAACCATATGAAAGATAAGTTGGTATGACTTCAGACACATTTTAGTAGGTTATATTATGATTTATCCGGGAAAAATAACATAAAATATTATTTTTTTAACTTTTCAATGCCGATATCTTTCGAACTAATTGATCGATTTTGACGTTTGAGGTGGCAATCGGCGCGTTTTATTAAATTCTACAGCTGATTAAAATTTGGAATTGATCGCGTCAGTCGTTTCGAAAATATTTAGAAAAAACCGTTTTTCACCATTTCTTTCTCCCGCGATAACTCTCGAACGAATCATCCGATTTTGATGTTTGAGGTCGCAATCGACGCGTTTTTTTGAGTACTGGAGCTGATTAGATTTTGAAGTCGATCGTATAAGTCGTTTCTGAGAAATCAATAAAAAACTAAAAAAAAAAATTTTTTTTTTTTCGTAATTTACAGATATTTTCGAGTCTATTTGATCAAATGATCTGAAATTTTCAGGAAAGTTGATGGCCAACATGCTCTTCCAATCGCCGCCTTAAACATCCAAATCGGTTCATTAGTTCAAAAGTTACAAAGAGTTTACATACATACATACACACACACACACACACACACACACACACACACACACACACACATACATACACACACTCGGACATCATTCCGAAAATAGTCAGAATAGCTTCCTAGGACCTCAAAACGTCGACATCTGATGAAAACTCGATTTTCGAAAATCGGGGTGAAAACAATAACTTCCCGAAATTTTCGAAAATCGTCGATTTTCTTAGCGGGAAGTTAAAAAGAAATACAGAAACCGAGTAAGTTTTTTTTTTAATTTAGTTAAAATTTCTATACATAAGCTATGTATGTATTGAAAATTTTAATATATGTCCATATATAATGCTTTTTTCCCGGACAATTCAATAATAATTTAATAAATACAATTATTTCTATTCTATGGAATTAAATATAATAATAATAATAATAATAATAATAATAATAATAATAGTATAAATCCTCGTCTCCAACGTCAGCCGTTTTTAAACTTTATTGTCAGCCTTTTTTTTGGCCTAGCGAGTTTTGGCCTCGTGTTCACTACCTGGAACTGTTTTCGGCTAATTTTTGGCCGAGAAAAAAATCTACTTTTTTTAGTTTGAAATATTTTCACCCGGGAAAGTTAACCAGAGATTTAAAAGTTAATTCGAAAATAATTAAAAAAAATAATGTTTTTGGATAAGATTCAATTGGAATATCTATTTTGTGTTGAATTGGAAAATAATCGAAAAATAAATTTATTATTTTTCGGATCAGCATGATTGAAAAATGTTAATGGGATTTAATCGGAAAATGATAAATATTGCTTTCTGATTAAATCCGATTAAAATTCAATCAAATACTTGGAACCCTCACAGGAAATTCTGATTGATTGTTTGGTTTTGATTGAATCTAATAGAAATCCAATTGAATCTTAATCAGATTCAATCGGTTTGAATCGGATCTTTCAATCAATGAAGTCTTACCGGAAACAACAACTTCTCATTTTTTTCAGCCTAGTTTATGAATCATTTAATATAATTTTGTGAAAATACTTTCAAAGAACGAAATATTAACTAAATATGAGTACCCGCAAATACTTCTATAAGTTAGTGCTCTATCAAATAGTTTTGTGCATAGTTAATAAACCATTTTCGTCAAGTACAAATTTAGTGTATAACCTGAATTATATTACAAGCTTCACATGCATTAAATTTATATGTTTATTTATATTGCAAATAATAATAACATTAACTTGATTATTATTAAATTCCATATAAATTAATTAGAGACAAAATTATTTCAAGTTTATTAATAATAACAAATAAACTGTTGGCTTATATTAATAATTCCCGTTCAACCGAAAATTTTTCAACTATAAGTCTAAAGTAAATAATTATTAATGAAATTAATATGAAAAAAAAAGAAAAAAAGTTTCAATGAAATAGCTTATTAGAGAGATCTAGTTGTCATGGGCTGATGGTGCATCAATGAATCCTCGCCTTGGTAATTAACGCAACGGCATCGAGTGCAAGTTACGATCTATTGGTAGTATAGAATACCAGGGGCAGGGGGACAGTAACCAGAGGGTGAGAGGAGATGTGTCGGATAAAGGGGGGAAGTATATACGCCCTGACCATTGGCCTAATCGATATCCGATCACTCGAGCAATACGTCAAGTACATCCCGCGTTGGTTGGTCATCCTCTATAACGCGTGACCGCGCAATGCACGCCGTTGAGGTTCACAACAGAGTACGTAACGAGGAGTATGAAGGGGATTCAAAGCTATGTACGTATAGTATATAGATATAGATATATATTGACGTGGAATATGCTAGGATATTAGAGAATTAGGAAGGAGCCGAGCAAAAGGAATGAGGTTTAGGATTCTCGTACGCAAACCCGAACGTACTCAACTATCTATATCCTCTCTCTTCTGGCTGTACTCTCTGTATCCTCATAATCATTATACTCTTAGAGAGATATATATGGTGATACGTATATATACAAATTCACGTACCAATCTACGGCCAATAATTAAGTTTTCCATTAATCGTTGTGCCAGCTGCGCTCACATGCTAATGTCACATTCCAGACAGACACGTCAGTATCTAAACACGTTAATGATTATTTTCTATATATATTTATACTAGCAGTGCGATTGGATGCTGTACTGTGGGTCGATTTAATTTAAAAAAATCTGGGCATCGGATAACCCTTTAAACCAGCCCCAAAACGTCCTGCTGTTTACGAGCTCTTAGAGCTCGAAAACATTAGTATAAATACATTTTCGAGCTCTAAGAGCTCAAAAATACCTTTGTTTCCCTTTTTTTATAAGCTTTTCAAGCTCTAAAAAGTTATGTTTCATGTTAAAGTTTAAAAATTTAGAATCCAAAATAATTAATAAATAAGCGTTTTTTATGTATTTATTTACAATTATGTTCAATAATTAGCTCAAAAATAAATATTTACGTAATACGTAGTATCTGTATCTTGTAAGTATATCGCGATACGAGCAAATATGACGATTTTTAAGTAGTCACTTCCGATGACTTACATAAGGAAGAATATATTAGTTTTGAGTAATATTGTTCAGTAATTATGATGTTATTCAATGAAAAAAGGAAATATAGATTTTATATTTATTATTCCGTCGACAATATCTCTCAAACGGATTATCCGATTGAGACGTTCTTGGTGGCAACTAAAAGCTTTTATCGAGTTCTAGAGCTTATTCGATTTTGGACTTAATCGATTCCACAGTTTTCAAAATATCAAAAAAAAAATCGAAAAAATTTTTTTTTTTTTTTTCGTACTTTTTAAATATCTCAGAGTCCTTTTAACTAAATAATCTAAAATTTTTTAAAAATCAATTCAGTGAATTAAATTCAGAAGGAATCTTTAGAATGCCTCAAGAACCATCTAAATCGGTCCATTCATGAAAAATATATGGGAAGTTTACATCCTTAAACACACACACACACACACACACACGTGCGCGCGCGCGCGCGCGCACGCACACACACACTTTGATTTACTAAAAATGCTTTTTTTTGGTTTTTTAGTTAATCAACCGCTACTCTGCAAATATCGATGAAAAGACTAATGATGTCAGGTACTTTTTTAGTTCAATATACCCCCAATAACCCTGTAAATCTTTAAATTTATCTATCGAACCGTTATTCGCGGTCGCTTGATCGAAGTTTTGCTAAACAATTGAAAGAATGGTTGATTTCCCATACGAAGTCACCGATGCTCGAAAAAATCTACGATCGACCAAAGCTCGGCTACCAATGCTCGGTTGAGCGTCGGTGCTCTATAATCAGCCTATGGGTGGCACACCATCGGTCACTCAACTATATTCATAACAATGAAATACGATCATCAGCCGATTCTCGGTCGATGATATGATCAATTTTTTTTTTGCGCGTGCGCACTAAATATCACATCAGCTATTTTTAAGCATTATTTACATGTATATACTTTTCATTAGGCAGAAGCAATCCTTACTGAATAACAGAAAATAAATTTATCGTTGTTATTAAAAAAAATTTTTTAATTTATAAAATCTGACCGGGTAAAAAAACATCGGGCGTTAAAAAAAAACATGGATGATAGATCCCAACCGCTTAAACCCTCACTGTTTATTGCTAATGATCATATTAGAAATGATCGTGATCATGATAATTTACGCAGTGAAACAATTATGAATAATGTTGTAAATCAAGAAATTAATTATAGTGTATTTAATAGTAATAATAAAAGTGATGAGAATAGTTTTAGTAATTGTGTACACTGAGAAAATATTTCTCTTCGGACAATTAAATTAGTTTTGTTCAATTGGGTTAAACTAAATTTTATTACGTCAACATAATCTATTTTGTCATTTATAACAAGTGATTAAATAGACTTTATTTGGTTAACATTAATATTTCTCTCTTTAAGATAATAAAATTATTTAGTAACGCTAAGAAAATATTTATTCAATGGACAACTATACTATTTTATTGTGCCAACAAATTTAAATATTGAAGCAAAATATTATTATATTAACTCTAATAAATATTACTTAGACACAAAAAAATATATACATTTGGAATAAATATATATGTTTGGTCGAAGTTAATAAATATTGTAACGGGGTAAATTCAAATTTATTCCGTTCAAATAAGTCAAATTAAAATCTATTATGTGTACTGTCGGTCACGTGACATTACCACCCAGGGTATGCCGGGTAGGTAGCGACTAGTCGGCCGGATGTGGAAATTCCAATTGCTCGACCGTCAACCCCACTTAGAATTAAGTAGGTGACGAGTGACCGCCAGAGTCAAGAGGTGCGCGGACAATTATAAAACGGGGACCGGAACGAGAATCGGACATTAGCCATCGGAACACCCGAACCGTCAAGACGACAACAACCATAGACGCCATAAGACGCTATTACGGACGCCGGCTTTTTGGACATTTAGTTGATCAGGTAATTATTTAATTGAGAGCTTGTGTTTTATTGTGGAACCAAGCAATAATTAAATTCAATCTTTTTATCAGATACCAGGCAGGAAGCCGGTATCTATTGTAAAATTTTACTGATTGCGTCTGACTAACAGGTTGAAGGTGAGAACGAGGTTGGAGGTAGATTGGAATTTTGAGGGAACGAGACGGAACGAGACAGAAAAATCTAACAAGGACAACTACGACGAGGACAGGACGAACCACTAAGACGAGGAATACGACCCAGACGGAAAGGATTGGGAGTTTTGATCGTAAAGGTATTTATTTAAAATTTACTCCAGGCAGTAAGCCGGAGAGTTTTAATTAAATACTAGTCATAAGTTTGGTAGCGTCGCGTCCAAATTTAATTCTCGTAAATTAAATGAACTCGTAAAGTAAAATTGATAAACTAAACTGGAATTTAATTATATAAAAATAATTAATTAATAACTCCAGGCAGGTAGCCGGAGCTATAGCGTAGTAAGAAATTTCCAGGCAGGTCGCCGGAAATATTCTAGAAGTTTCCAGGTAGGTCGCGTACCGGAAACCGTAAAATCTAGTCATCATTGCTAGTCATGAAAATTAATTAATTATAAGTAAATTTAGTAATAAAATAATTAATCCAGTATAAAAGTAATGAGTAATAAATTGTCTCGGGAAAAGGAAAAGGGATCTGTGTTCAAGGTCACTGAATTAATTTAATTAATTAAAAGGAATAATTAACTAGATAGAGAATTAATCAATTAAATTAAGTAAATTAAGAATAATTATTGTGATAACAAAAGTACCTGAATTAAGGGTATAGAAAACATATAAAGAGTATCGGGTGAAATCGAGTTTGGAGTAAAAGTAAAGTGACCGCGCGGAAAGAGAAGATGGCGGGTCTTAGCGGCAATTGATCATTAGGTGAATCGGGAAAAAACGAACTGGTGATAAAAGTGAAAGGAATCAATTGATAAAGAAAAATTAAGATTAAATAATAAATTAATTAATAATTATTTACACTCTTCAAATTAATTAATTTATTAAAATTTCGGGTGAAACATTATGTTAAAATTAGTGAGTTAGGTTTTAATGGTAAAATTGTAGTTATTAAGTATCGTGAGGGTGAAGCGATTTTAACAGAGTTTGTGAGTGTGTGATCAAAGTCCAAAGGTAGTTGGCAAATAGAGTGTGTGAGTGTGTGATAAAAGTCCAAAGATAGTTGGCAAAATATTGCGTGGGAGTGTGTGTGATAGTGCCAAAGGTAGTTGGCCAATTTTAAAAAGGAAAATCATTGCGGGTTATTAATTGAATTAGGTTTAAGTGTAATATTGCGGGTAAATTTTAATTAAGGAACATATCGCGGCTTAATTAATTATAAGGTTATAAGTTGATAAGGTTTATACAAAGGTCCATAAAAGTTATAAGGTACAAATTATAAGGTTTATAACAAAGGTATAAAAGTTATAAGGTAATAAGGTTATAAGGTCTTAAGGTTTATAAAAGATATAAGGTTTATAAAAGTTATAAAGTATAAGGTTTATAAGGTCAAAAGGTAAAAAGGTTGATTAAATAAATAAAGGTTTAATTTGTGAATTGAAGACATAAAATTATTTATAAATTATCCTTCCTCATCCTTCTCTTACAATTAAACAAATTACACCGACCCTGACGATCTAAGATCCAGCTCTGGGAGGCCGTTATCACTTCCAGTGGCGCCCTTAAAAAGGTAAATTAAGGACGACCAGAGTAACAGCTTAGCCCTGTTATAATATATATTTAAACCTAATGATTATTGATTTAAAAAGTTATGGTGCTAGGCAGCAGCAGCGGAAATAGTGCGGTGCGTGCCACTAGATCGCGCTGACCAGTTGTAGTGTGTCCCTGGTAAGAAACTTATTTCAGAATTATTATACTCCCAACTTGAAGCATATGGGACTGGTTACCTGCTGTAAATCAGCAGAATATCGATAACCCATTTCTGAGAGTAATATTGAGGTATTCTGTATTACATTATGACATTAATGTTTCCCTGAACATTTTTGTCATAGTAAAAAAAAAAGTACGTGTCAAGGAAATAAATTTATTTAATTCAAATTAAATGAGACAAATTGTTTTATTAAATTTATTTTTAATTAAATTTGAATTAAATTTAATATTAGACAAATAAAATTATTTGTCTAAACATGCATTTATTTAATTGTTAAATAAATATTCTTAGATTTTTAAATAATATTTAATTATTGTTAATAACTCATTCTTTAAGGCTCACTTATATATTTCTTAATGACAAAAATTAGTTGCCAGAAGAAAATTTTATTCTCAGTGTACAATAGGATAATCCTTGTATCCCATTCTTGGCCGATACTCGGTTACTATCTTCGGCCGATCCCTTATAGAAAAGAACAATAGGCCCAGGTTTGGGGAAATACCCGTTAACTCTGGGGAAAGCTTGAAATTCAAGCTTGGCCCAAGTCTGTTTAAACATCGAAATGATAACACTCAGCCGAGCTTGGCTGCCAACGATGTCTCAAGACTAGATTTAAGCATTGGCCCACGACTTAAAGAATATCATGGCCCAATATTGATTGCCAGCGATGTCCCAAGACTGGATTTAAGCATTGGCCCACGACTTGAAGAATATCATGGCCCAATATTGATTGCCAGCGATGTCCCAAGACTCGATTTAAGCATTAGCCCATGACTTAAAGAATAACATGGCCAAATATTGACTACCAGTGATATCCCAAGACTGAATTGAAGCATTAGCCCATGACTCGAAGAATAGCCTGGCCCGATATTGATAACCAGAAGTCTCCCAAAACTAGATTTAAGCACTAGTCCATGGCTCGAAATAGACAAATATAAATATACGTATATAAATTTTCATACCTATGCTATTATTCAATATAATTTATTTGAATTAAGTATATTATGACAGAATTTTCTTAAAATTACGACACCAGACAGGCTAGAATAGATCATTTCTGAAAAAATTTGACTAAAAACACAATATACGATCAAAAGACGAAAATAATAATAATTATTTTTTTTGTTTATTGCTTTTAACGTAAAACTACGATACAATTATGTTTATTAATATTTTTATGAAGGGAAATTATAGAAGCTTGTACTTAGACATACTTAAAAAAAAAAAAACACTTTTTTTAATTTCTATTTTAAATATAAAATAATAAAATTTCTAGTGGTTTATAAACACTAAAGAATAAGTCTAATTTCTTTTTGCTTTTTTTTTTAAATAATAAATTTTTTATTTTGGAAATATTTAAAAAAAAAAATCTTTTAAATTTCGTTTCAGTTTTAAACTCTTGATATAATATTTTCTATTTCTTTTTTTTTTTTTTTAATAAATTACATTTTTTAATTATTTAAATAACTAAATCTTACAAATAATATAATATTAATAATACTTCCATTAACTTAACAAAAATCTTTCTTCTCTTAAAATGGAGATCCAGTAATCTTAATCTTAAGATGAAATGTTTCTTTCCTCATTTAGCAATAAAAAAATTTAAGTATAGAAAATACAATGAAATTATTTGTTTATAGTTTTTGCTTGTAGAGGAATACAAATTTTTTAATTTTTTTAAATTGTTTTTAATTTTTTTTAATTTTTTCTAACTCTTTTAACTTAAAACTTCGAAACAATTATTTGCTCAATTATATTTCTATATGAGAAATTATAAAAGTTTGTAGTTTGAAAAATACTTAGAAACAGAACTCTTTTTAATTTCTATTTTAAATATAAAATAATAAAATTTTTGGTTGTTCATAAACACTAAAGAATAAGTCTAATTTCTTTTTTTTTTTTAAATAATAAATTTTTTTTCGGAAATATTAAAAAAAGAAAATCTTTTGGATTTCTTTATACTTCTAACTCTTAATATAATATTTTCTATTTTTTTTTTTTTTTTAAATAAATTAAAATTTTTAATTATTTAAATAATTAAGTCTAACGAATAATATAATATTGATAATACTTTATTTAACTTAAAAAAAATCGTTTTCCTCTTAAAATAGAGATCCAGGAATATTAATCCTAAGATGGAATGTTTTTTTGCTCTTTTAGCAATAACAACATTTCAATTTAGAAAATACAATGAAATTATTTTTTTAGTTTTTGTTTATAGAGGAACACAAATTTTTTAATTTTTAAAAATTTTTTTTAATTTTTTCTAACCCTTTTAACTTAAAACTTCGAAACAATTATTTGCTCAATTATATTTCTATATGAGAAATCATAAAAGTTTGTTATTTGAAAAATACTTAAAAATATAACTTTTTAAATTTCTATTTTAAATATAAAATTTTTAATTCTTAATAGAGGTGCTACCTCCATTGTAGCCGTACTGTTATTTTTGGTATTTCTCTCTTTTTTATCTCCATCGCGATCAGCCGCCCCAGCCAAAAAGCGACTGATCTGCGTTAAAACAGCAAGTTTTTCTTTGCTGTCTTTGTACTTTAGCATCATGAAGTCTAATGGGAAAAAAAACGTTGTTACTGATTATCATAGAAATAAAATAATTTTTGTCAAACTTACCGTTCAGACATTTAAAGCTCTCTGTGTCCTGGAAGCTTTTATTTCCTCGCCCTTTACTTTTTCTTCCAGTACCACTGTACAATAACTGGACCTCTTTTTTTATTAATTTTCTAATAATCAGTTGTATGTCGTGTATATCATTATTAGAGCCAATAAAAAGCATGTGAAATATCTCTTTCTACAAAGAAAATAATTTGTTAAGCTAACATATATATTAGACTGGGCTAAAAAAATCGACTATTTTTTTTTTCTTTCGATACTATGAAAATATTATTCCTGATGACCAAAAAAAATTATTGTGCAAGTTTGAGCCCTTAATATTGATATTAAGAGATGTATCGTTACGCCAATTCGTTTTTTGAAAGAAATTTCATTTTTTACCTCAAAACTGGTAAATTATCTATCTGAAAAATTTGAGCTATATATGTTCTTAATGGAAATTGAATTCCCTACAAAAAATCTCTCTTACAAAATCGCCGTAAAACGAGCCGTTTCCTTGTAACCGTGCCTTAAATATTGATTTGTTTTTTAAATTCTTTGCTTCTATTTTGGATTTTTGTAACTACTAAAAATATTGAAATTTTTTCTAGTTAAGATATATATTCTTGTACGAAATTTAATGCTTTACAAATAGTATATTACTACCCTAGGCCAGAAAGTTGGATTTTCTGGCGCATGGAATATAGATGCCGAGGCGAAGTCAGGCTATCCAACATTCTGGCCGTGGGTTGTATACTATTTTTCTTGATCTCCAACCAAAAGTACGGAATTACGGATACAGGCGGGGGGAGGGGGTTGCCCGCCCGACTTTTGCAAAACTGAGGCGAAGCCGAGGTTTTGCTGGTCGGGGCGGGCTTAAAAAAAAAAAAATCTGAAAAATAATTGATCCTGCAGGCCATTCCTTGAGCTTAGACAGTATCCCCCACTATTTAAGAAATTTAAATGGCTTACATCTCTCATAACCGTATCAAAATTATATTAATTAATTAAAAAAAAATTAAAACTTTAATCAAAAACGGGAAAACGTAGTCGTAATTTCGCTACGATATAGATTTAGAAAAAAATTACTTGTAATTGATATCAATTGGAAGCTGAACGGAATTTGTAAAATAAATTTCAGTAAAATGTTCATGTCAATTTTATAATTCCAATTTTCAAATTTTATAGACTAAAATTTATTCAACAAATTTCATTTAACTCCCAACTGATATCAATTGCAAGTCATTTTTTTTTATAAATTGTATACCTCGGTGAAATTACGACTACGTTCTCCTTTTTCCAACTAAGGTTTTAATTTTTTTTCAACTAATTAATAAAATTTTCATATGGTTATAACAGTTGAAACCCATAGAAATTTTTTAAAAAGCGGGGGTTACAGTCTGAGAATGCCCTTAATATCACTCAGTAGTATTAACTTTTAAAAATTATAGTAATTATCACGATTTAAAATGATCTATGTTGGTTATGTTGTTGGTTATGTTGAGCTGTCAGTACGCCGGCACTGTATACTATACACTTTATAGTGTATATACCCGAGTCGAAATTAAAACGGTAGTTTGAGCCTCCAAAGCCTCAGTTCTTTTGATGTTGAACTTGTCGCTGAATGTAATATGTTATTTAAGCCCTCGATGTCCTAAAAGTAGCGTATGGAGAAGTAAATCACCTTTTTAAAATGGTATTTTAACCCTCCATGGCCTACCATATATTTTAAAATGCTATTCAAGTCCTCAATACCCTAAACGAAGCGCGTGGAGGACTTAATCACCTTTTTAAAAAGATGTTTTAACCCTCCAAAGCCTACCATACTTTAAATCTGTAGCTTCTAATGAGCTCAATTCTTTAGCAAGATATTATTGTTATAATAATATCCGCGTTCTAAATACATAAAGATATTTCCAACTGATCGTGAGCGTCCGAGTAGCAGTGTGGCAGTGCTTGTGCTTCATATTCGTTAGGTCTTGGTTTCGAATCCCGGCAGCAGCAGATTATTTTTCAGCAGTTTTTTCAATTTCTTCGGCAGCTTCCGTCATCCAATTCATCATTCGTATTTATTGATCACATAAAATAATTAATTTATCATTTACTAATAAGTCAATGGCTCTAATTATTCAATTCGGATTTCGAATGACAGTAATATTCTATTCGAACGCCTACTTGTATAACTTTAGCTGTTATTATTAATATTTTAAATTTTATTATTTTTTAAGAAATTATTTTTGGAATTTTTAAATTTCAAATTTGTTTCGATCATGGTTGCCATTTCTAATTAGTGACCCCCTTTTCCCTTCTGTTTCTTTACCAATCGTACGCGATCCGATGAGAGTCTTTCTCGATCTATAAATTTAGGCTTTGGAGGCTTATTTTACCTTTTTAAAAAGATGATTTGAACCTAAACTTGGTAAAAGCGGACAAAGTTACCACGTTTAGGTTCAAATCACCTTTTTAATGCATGGATCTTCATATTCTAAAAAGATGATTTGAACCTCCTTACCCTCATGTAGGATTTGGAGGCTCAAATCACCTTTTTAATTTTGACTCGGGTATCATTCATGTGTGAGTATACTCACACCAGCGCGCTAGTAAATATAGTTACACGACTGAGCCAGAAAAAGAACGTAGTCCACCAGAGCGCGCTGAAATTCGTGTAAGCCACAAAAGTTGTTCTTTCTGGAGCGAAAAGCAGCCAGGAAGTCCGTACTTTCGGGTCGGGGATCAAGAAAAAAAGGTTTTCCTGCCCTCCGGCCGGAAAGTGGCAACTTTCGGGCCGCTGCCCCGAACGAAGTTGCAACTTTCCGGCTACGTCGAGCAGAAAAATAGTATACGCACCTTGGCCAGTAAAAAAGAAAGCCTCAGACCACATGTTTGTCAGCCTCAGCTTCGCCTCGGCCAACAAATGCATGTGATCTGAGACTTTCCTTATTTTACTGGCCTAGGTATGTAATATACTATTTTAACATTTTTCGCTAAATTCACTCCTTCGAAAGTTATTCAAGGTTGAAGTTGAGTCAAAATGACTTAAATAACCTGAATAATTTTTGAAGGAGTAAATTTGGTGAAAAATTTTCAAAAAACGAATTGTCGTAACGAGACACCACTTAATATCAATATTAAGGGCTCAAACTTTCACAATAATTTTTTTGGTCATCAGGAATAATGGTCCCAGATATATGAAATATTTTAGTTTTTTTGAAAACACCGTAATTTTCTCAAAGTCCGATCGTTGTTTTTTTTTTTTGCTCTAAAAATAGTTCAACTAATTCTGCAATGATCCCCGTTAATCAAAAGATGTGACGACAATCGCTTCTAATTTTTTTTCTTGATTATAAAAAAATTATTGTTGAATTTTTGCTGATTTTATATAACTTTGTTATAAAATTTTTTTTATTTCCTCGTGAAACCTCAAAAGTTGAAAAATAAAATTTTATTGGAGAATTTCAAGTGATTACCGTCCAAGAAATTGTTATTTCTTTAAAAAAAGTAAAAAAAAAAAGGACTTTTCATACTCTTTAATAAATTCACCGTCTCTTAACATCTTTAAATTAAAAACATTTTTAACTTCCCGCTAAGAAAATCGACGATTTTCAAAAAATTCGGGAAGTTATTAGTTTCACCCCGATTTTCAAAAATCGGGTTTTCATCATATGTTGACGTTTGAAGGTGCGAGGATGCTACTCAGACATTTTCAGAGCGTTTTCTGTATGGATGTATGAATGTGTGTATGTATGTGTGTATGTATGTGTGTGTGTGTATGCGTGGATGTAAACCTCTCATATCTTTTTAATGAATGAACCGATTTACATTTTTTTGGTGGCATTCGAAAGCTTTCTTCTCAACTTAGATTTTCAGAAAATTTTAGATCATTTAGTCAAATAGCCTTTGAGATATTCAAGAAATACAAAAAAAAAATTTTTTTTTTCGTTTCTTTTGGATATTTTGAAAACTGTCGGATCGATCAATTCGAAAATCTAATCAGCTCTAGAACTCGATAGAAGCTTTCGATTGACGCCAAGAACTTCTCAATTGGATAATCTGTTCGAAAGATATCGTCGACGAAAAAAATAGTAAAAAACGGTTTCTTGCGAATATCATCGTAATGACCAAATCAATCATTCACAAAATTTTATCAGCTCTAGACCTTAATAAAACGCGCTAATTGCCACCTTAAACGTCTCGATCGGATAATTCATTAAAGAGATATCGTCGATGTAAGAATGAAAAAAAATCTGGGCGTCGGTTGGCCCTGCGGGCCAGCCCCAAAACTTCCCGCTGTTTTCGACCTCAAAGAGCTCGGAAACATTAGTGTAGATATATTTTCGAGCTCTTCGAGCTCGAAAATGCTATCACATACGATTGTGTTTTTACGATCTTTTCAAGCTCTAACAAGTTGCCTGTTATGCTAAAGTTTGAAAATTTATATGAGTATCAAGAATTGTTAATGAAGCGGTTTTTAAAATTTAATCCCTGATTATGTTCAATAAAATAAGTGTATTCAGGCAGAAATCAATGCTAGGGATTCAAATCAAGATTTAAATAAGTTATGACTCATGTGAGAAACAATCAAATATGAAATATCCGAGAAAAATATTGAAAACTACGTTTTATCGATTTCATTGTTGGTACTATGATTTAAACTAAAAACCAAGTTCGATGACATAATGTATCGAAAGTGACCATACAAAAGATGAGTTGGTATGACTTCAGACACATTTTAGTAGGTTATATTATGATTCATCCGGGAAAAATAACATAAAATGTTATTTTTTTAACTTTTCAACGCCGATATCTTTCGAACTAATTAATCGATTTTGACGTTCGAGGTGGAAATCGGCGCGTTTTATTGAATTCTAGAGCTGATTAAAATTTGAAATCTATCGCGTCAGTCGTTTCGAAAATATTTAGAAAAAACCATTTTTCACCATTTCTTTCTCCCGCGATAACTCTCGAACGAATCATCCGATTTTAATGTTTGAGGTCGCAATCGACGCGTTTTTCTGAGTACTGGAGCTGATTAGATTTTGAAGTCGATCGTATAAGTCGTTTCTGAGAAATCAATAAAAAACTAAAAAAAAAAATTTTTTTTTTTTCGTAATTTACAGATATTTTCGAGTCTATTTGATCAAATGATCTGAAATTTTCAGGAAAGTTGATGGCCAACATGCTCTTCCAATCGCCGCCTTAAACATCCAAATCGGTTCATTAGTTCAAAAGTTACAAAGAGTTTACATACATACATACACACACACACACACACACACACACACACACACACACACACATACATACACACACTCGGACATCATTCCGAAAATAGTCAGAATAGCTTCCTAGGACCTCAAAACGTCGACATCTGATGAAAACTCGATTTTCGAAAATCGGGGTGAAAACAATAACTTCCCGAAATTTTCGAAAATCGTCGATTTTCTTAGCGGGAAGTTAAAAATCTTTTTAACCTCCCGCTAAGTAAATTGCAAATTTTTAAAAATTCGGGAAGTTATTGGTTTAAGTCCGATTTGTGAAAATCGAAATTCCAACAGATGTCGACGTTTTGAGGTCCTAGAAAGCTATTCTAACTAATTTCACAATGATGTCCGAGTGTATGTATGTATGTATTTACGTACGTACGTATGTATGTAAATATTCTGTAACTTTCGAACGGATGAACCGATTTTGAACTTTAAGGTGTCATTTGACGCGGCTATTTATTTACTATAAACACTGGAAATTTGAGCTTAATCAGTCGGGTACGTTCGGAGATATTTCAAAAATAAAATTTTTTCAAAAATGTTTTTTTTGAATAACTTTCAATTCGCTGAATGGATTGATCCCAAAATTTAATCAGCTCTTAAACTTTGTAAGCCGCGTCGAATGCCGCCTCAAAAATCAAAATCGGTTGATTTGTTCGAGAGAAACCGTTAACGAAACAATTAAAAAAAAAATTTTTTTTTAGTATTTTGAAAATTTCTCAAAAACGACTCGATAAATCAATTTCAAAATTTGATCAGTTATATAACTCAATAAAACGCGTCGATTGCCACTTTAAACGTCTCAATCGGTTTATTTGTTCGAGAGATATCGTTGTAGAAAAAATGGTAGAAAACGTTATTTTTCGAAAATAAACACATACAAAAGTATTTTCGAGCTCGAAGAGCTTGAAAATGTATCCACAACAATTTTTCGAGCTCAAGGAGCTCGAAATGGGCGGGAAGTTTTGGGGCTGGCCCACAGGATCAACCGACAGACCGATATTTTTTTTGTTTTTTCCGTGAATATTTCGGAAAATCATGAGTCGATCAATCAGCTCTAGTAATCGATAAAAACATTCGATAGCTGCCAAGAACGTCCCAATCAGATAATTCGTTCGAGAGATATCGTTGACGGAATAGTCAATGTAATATCTGAATCGGCTTTTTCCATTGAATAACATCATAATTACTGAACAACATAACTCAAAACTAATATGTTCTTGTTTATGTAAGTCATTAGAAGTGACTTCTTATTGTAATGGGTCCACATGTTTTATTAATAAATTGTGGTCTCAATAAAACAAGGGCCCATCCATGTGTAAAACTTAAGGTGTTCTACGTACCCGTCTAGCTAGGCTCAGTAATCTCAGGACGAGGGTAACCCCGTACTGGACCACGCAGTATTAAAATTAGAGAGAGATCTTATACTAAACTTATCAGAAAGGTTGTTATTAACTTTAGAAACTAAAGTATTTAATTGAACTATAAAAAAACTATGGCATTTATTTAAACGAAGTCGCTTTACACAAAATAATGATGAGGAGATGAAAAATAATTATAAATGGCTGATGAAACTTACTCGACTAACTTTACTAAACTGAATGACTCGACTGACTTTATTAATTAATTATAACGACTCTCAAATCCAAAAATTATTATTTAACAAAACAAAATAGTTAACCCGACAATAACATAATCGACTCACTTACTCCAACAACTCCAATCCAAACCAGTCCTTCCTTCCACCGATCCTTTTCCTCCATGACCAAAGCCCTCCAACCAGTTCCTTCCAACGTCCACCAATCCATTCCAAACAATTCCAAGTCCACCAGGTCCAATCCACAGTGATAATTTTATATAATTATAAATAATTTAATTAAAACTTAATTAACTTAAGTAGGAATAAGCTTACACCTGAGGTGGGCTTATATGCTCTTGGCCCATTATGAGTATAGTATATCAGCACGTGTAGTAGTAGATGGTAGTAGAAGACCAAGGTGGTAGTGGTAGGCACGTCCGTCCACGGCGGTTGCTGCGAGCCAAGAGACCGACAGCTCGTCGTCTCTGGGCCTCGTACCTCCCCACTCAGGTTGGCCAACCCCTAAAACCAATTGTCGAGGGACTCGACCGTAGCGACCCCGGCGCATCAATGTCTGTATTTTCTTCAATATTGACAGTTGTTGAGGAAGGAGGGCGGATCTTTTGGCGCGAGTCGAAATTTGAATTAAAACGCGAGGTGGAGGCATTCCACCCCGTTACATTATAAATCATTATGTTCGCTCGTTTCACGATATACTTACACCATATAGATACAACGTATCACGTAAACTTATTTTTGAGCGAACTATTGAACATAAATGTAAATAAATATGTAAAAAACGCTTATTTATTAATTATTTTGGAGTCTCAATTTCTCAATTTTAATATAATACGTAATTCTTTTGAGCTTGGAAAGCTCATAAAAAAAGTGAAACAAAGGTATTTTCGAGCTTGAAGAGCTCGAAAATGTATTTATTAGAGTGGCTCATTCAAAAAAACTATTTTTATTTTTGCTCCATTGACGAAATATTATTCTAGACATAAAAAAAAATTTTTCCACCAAATTTGAGCCCCTAATTTCAATTTTAAGTACTCGCTAAATGAATTTGAAATTTTCCCATTTAATTAACACGTAAATTAACATTTTATTTTTTCAACTATCTATACCTTAGCGGCATTTCATGATATTTAATCGCTATTAGGCGGAAATTACAGAGGAATCGTTCCTCTTTGAAAGTGCTTGTAGCTAATTTGCGTTTTGTAATTGGCCTCACCGGTAAAAAATCTTAAAACCAATTTTTTCTCGAATTTCATGGTTTTTTTTTATTTTACTTGTAAACCACTAACTTTACAACAAAATTGTACGGAACTTTTTTTGTAGGGAATTTGATTTCCTACAAAAAAAGTGATCAGTGCCAATATCGTAGAACCAGTAGTTTTGGAGATAAATTAAATTATATATCGCAAAATTTTAAAAATCGCGGTTTTATCCGAGATTTTAGTACTTTTTTCATGAAATTATGGCCGAAAAAATATGTAATATATAATGGTAATATAACAGGGCTATGCTCCCGAGTCGAAATTAAAACGGTAGTTTGAGCCTCCAAAGCCTCAGTTCTTTTGATGTTGAACTTGTCGCTGAATGTAATATGTTATTTAAGCCCTCGATGTCCTAAAAGTAGCGTATGGAGAAGTAAATCACCTTTTTAAAATGGTATTTTAACCCTCCATGGCCTACCATATATTTTAAAATGCTATTCAAGTCCTCAATACCCTAAACGAAGCGCGTGGAGGACTTAATCACCTTTTTAAAAAGATGTTTTAACCCTCCAAAGCCTACCATACTTTAAATCTGTAGCTTCTAATGAGCTCAATTCTTTAGCAAGATATTATTGTTATAATAATATCCGCGTTCTAAATACATAAAGATATTTCCAACTGATCGTGAGCGTCCGAGTAGCAGTGTGGCAGTGCTTGTGCTTCATATTCGTTAGGTCTTGGTTTCGAATCCCGGCAGCAGCAGATTATTTTTCAGCAGTTTTTTTCAATTTCTTCGGCAGCTTCCGTCATCCAATTCATCATTCGTATTTATTGATCACATAAAATAATTAATTTATCATTTACTAATAAGTCAATGGCTCTAATTATTCAATTCGGATTTCGAATGACAGTAATATTCTATTCGAACGCCTACTTGTATAACTTTAGCTGTTATTATTAATATTTTAAATTTTATTATTTTTTAAGAAATTATTTTTGGAATTTTTAAATTTCAAATTTGTTTCGATCATGGTTGCCATTTCTAATTAGTGACCCCCTTTTCCCTTCTGTTTCTTTACCAATCGTACGCGATCCGATGAGAGTCTTTCTCGATCTATAAATTTAGGCTTTGGAGGCTTATTTTACCTTTTTAAAAAGATGATTTGAACCTAAACTTGGTAAAAGCGGACAAAGTTACCACGTTTAGGTTCAAATCACCTTTTTAATGCATGGATCTTCATATTCTAAAAAGATGATTTGAACCTCCTTACCCTCATG
Organism: Microplitis manilae; assembly: GCA_030273425.1. Classification (NCBI taxonomy): domain Eukaryota; kingdom Metazoa; phylum Arthropoda; class Insecta; order Hymenoptera; family Braconidae; genus Microplitis; species Microplitis manilae. Next base: position 13,822,161 of record CP092725.1, on the reverse strand, counting down.
TAGGATTTGGAGGCTCAACCCTGATTCAAAGATCATATTCATTCCGATTCGAAAAATATAAATTGGAATGAATCGTAATTCTGCACCGGAAATCTTACTATTCAAAACTGGAAAATTTCTAATTCAAAATGCGCCGTAAAAAAGAAACGGAATGAATTGGTACTTTTCTTGATTCAAAGATCATATTCATTCCGATTCGAAAAATATAAATTGGAATGAATCGTAATTCTGCACCGGAAATCTTACTATTCAAAACTGGAAAATTTCTAATTCAAAATGCGCCGTGAAAAAGAAACGGAATGAATTGGTACTTTTCTTGATTCAGAGTTCATATTCATTCCGATTCGAAAAATATAAATTGGAATGAATCGTAATTACGAACCGGAAATCTTACTATTCAAAACTGGAAAATTTCTAATTCAAAATGCGCTGTGAAAAAGAAACGGAATGAATTGGTACTTTTCTTGATTCAAAGTTCATATTCATTCCGATTCGAAAAATATAAAATGGAATGAATCGTAATTCTGCACCGGAAATCTCACCATTCAAAACTGGAAAATTTCTAATTCAAAATGCGCCGTAAAAAAGAAACGGAATGAATTGGTACTTTTCTTGATTCAAAGTTCATATTCATTCCGATTCGAAAAATATAAAATGGAATGAATCGTAATTCTGCACCGGAAATCTCACCATTCAAAACTGGAAAATTTTTAATCAAAAATGCGCCGTGAAAAAGAAACGGAATGAATTGGTACTTTTCTTGATTCAAAGGTCGTATTCATTCCAATACCTAACAAACATCCTATCCATTCCGATTCGAAAGAAAGAAATGAATCGGAATTAATCGTAATTCTGAATCGGAAATCTTACTACTCCCAACTAGAAAATTTCAGCTTAAGTGTAATATAGTGAACCGGAATGAAATTACGTTTTCCCAGTATAATTAACTTAATTTATTAAGGTTCATTTGAACTGGAATGAATCGTGATTTTGTATTGGATATTCTTGTATTGGAACGGGTTCATTTCCGATTCGAAGTATGCAATAGAAGCGAATTGGATAAAATTGGTATTTTCCTTGCATAAAAAACTCAATTCATGATGATTCAATTTTTTTTTATTCGGAGTAAACTGTAATTTTGCACTGGATATTCTTATACTCAAAAGGGTGAATTTCTGATTTTAAGTATTGGATGGAGATCAATTGGAATGACGGTGTTTTCCCAGTATAAATCACCCAAATCATTACAATTTATTTAAATTGGAATGAATCGTGATTCTATGCATTCTTGTATTCTAACAGATAAATTTTCGATTTAATGTACGTAATGAGAGCGAATTAGAATAAATTGATATTTTCCTAGTATAAATTAACTCACATTATTACTAGGCAACCGTTTAAAACGTATATGAATCACAATTTTATCCTGAAAAAAGTGATTCCCAAAAATGAAAACTTCTGATTCAAATGGAACAATAATAAGTGAAATACAATCAATCGGAGTTATTCACTCAATAAGTGTTATCGTTTTCAGTCCAAACCAAACAAATCTATTATTTCTTAATTTTTGTTGATTTTAATCAGTTTTCAGTCAACGTAGTTGATTTTTGGACAAAATTAAAATATTGCAATGAATTAGAGAAAACATAAAAATTGCCAAAAATATATGTGCTTTTATTAATGAAAGTTTTACAAGTTATGCACATTATTTAAAATATAGGAAATTATAAATGCAAGAAATTTCTGTGATTAAAAAAATTTTAAATTAACATTTTTTTTTTTTTCTAACAATTAGAAATGTTGTCACTAATTTGTGTAGTAAGAAAGAAACAATAACTTATAATCAGTGATAACTTTTTTTAAAATTATTACTGAAAAAAAAAAAAAAAAAAATTAAATCTAGTAGCAGTGGCATAAATCTTAATAGATAATCAGAAAAAAGGATAAATTTTTAATATGAAATAAATTAATAGAATTAAAGATAGGAATGATTTCCAAAGGGGGATAAATAAGAGATACCTCCAGGGCACTATTTAGGAAAGCTTTATGTTAACACTTTCACTATGCTTAATTAATACTTAAAAATTTTAACTTTCGAAGTTAACACTATTGTCATCATCATCATTGTCGTCAGCATCATCTTTGTCGTCAGCATCATCGTTGTCGTCAGTATGGGTCTGAATATCCGTCAAATTTTCTTCTTTATCCTTTTCTTCTATTTCTGATTCATCAGTTGAAACTTGATCTTCATTTTCTTTATCACTTTCTGTAACTGTCTCTGTAACTTGTGCATTACCTTCGAATTTATTATCTCCGGATTTGTCTTTTTTATTTATTTCTTGCTCCTTCACTTCAGAATTATTATTTTCGGTTTGGCTACCTGTTATTATCTCTTCATCAAAACTAGTATCTTCCGTTTCAGATTTATTGTTTGTAGATTCTTCGTTCTTCTCCATATTTTCAATTGGTTCGATAAGACTCGGTACTAAAGCTTGAGAGTTGGCTTCTTTCTTTTTCTTGGGTTTTTTTTTTAAATCAGCGATAAGTTCACTCGTATAATATCCAATACGCTGACTGTACAAACTCATTTCCGCGTCGGACATATCATCAAATTTTGGACTATTAATGAAATATTTGAAGAATTCTGAAACAATTAATTTCCATGAAATTTTTTTGGTTGAGAATTCAGAGAAATTCAGTTCAATCGGATTTTGCAATAAATTTCCGATTTAATTCTATTTAAATAAATCGGAAATTTTCAATTCAATTTTATTTTCCGATTCAAATCTATTGAATCTCATTCAACAGTTTTAAACGGAATAAATTGGTTTCATTTGGAAAAAAATATTTTAATTTTGTTATTTTTTTCCAGTTATGTTATGTTTTGTTATTTTTTTGAAACCGATTAAATCTTAATCAATTTTCAATTAGAATGAATTGGTTTCAATCGGAAAGTAATAAAGAAATCAAAATATTATTTCTGATTGAAACCGATTCATTCCGATTTAATCCAATCAGAATCCAATATTATTTCAATCGGATTTCTTAACCAGGAATCGTACTTAAGGACGTTCCCAAAGAAATCAGTTTTCTTACAATTCTTTTGAAACTTCGAATAATCATAAATGTGTTGCATTTATAAAAATACCTTCAATAATCTACACTAAATTTATAAATACTGACCGTTTAAGTTTGAATATTTAACACGCGGACCCTATTCTGATCAATGTTTAAACGAACGTTTTATTAAATAACAATCGTAATTTCTTTAGGATTGTTTTGAAAAACTGGGGATCATTAAATAAAGATATAGCAAATATGTCACTGTAAACATAATTATGATAAGTGGTATTCGATTTGTTATAAAAAATGTTAAAAGTTAGTCACTTTTGATAGTTTTCAACTTTCCTCTCATGACTTGACAAGTGCAAGACGGCGGCTTGGCAACATTGTACTGCGCGCATAATTTGAAATATCATAAGAGTGCCAGCAGAAGTATGGAGAGTAGACGTATACCTCTACCCGCTATACAGCAAAGTAAGAATGAAATGTTACCAGATCCGAAAAACGACGCAATGGAATTTTTTTTTATAATTTTGCGCATGTAAAAGTAAATGAAAGAGCGCACTGCTCCTCAACTATTTTTTATTATAGTCATGGTAATTTACATAGGGAGAATCTTTATCAAAGTTGGGCATAACTGCTCCTTTAGAACGTCCTTAATAGAAGTATTCAAGTATTTTTAATTGCTATACATACCTATCATTGCATTCATTTTCCTTGGATCTAACTTTTTAGGCTTTGAAACGTTTGGATTTTTCAAGTTACGTTGAGACGGTTTTCCTGTGACGGTACTCTCTGATAACGTTTTTACGCCAAACACAGCTCGAGCTGAATCTTTTATAAAAGCGACAGGATGTGTATAGCCCATTAAGGTACTAAATACACCCTCAGGTATCTCAATACCATAACCAATATGTTTCTATAATGTAAAAAGAAAATTTACAAATTTACCAAGACAAGAAATCAATACTAAAATTTTGAATATAGATATCTGATTTTACTGTTTGTGTAACTTTATTTAGAAATCCTATACTAGGATTACCACTCGCTTCATGTGGTCTTGATGAATTCCCTCGGACGGATTCTTGTACGATATCTGTAAATGAACCGTAAAGCGATGTTATCTTCCAATTTCATTATAGCTATAACACGATATCCGTGTTCTAGTGTGTGTCGTATCCCACATTTGCAACATTTATTGGCAGACGGAAATAAGTGCTTTTTTTTCTACACTCAAGAGATGATAGAATAAAATATTAAAATATTTATTTACAAATTTAAAGTATAAAATTATACCTCGAATATCTTACTTATACTACATTGTAGGATATGACATTAAAACATGGGTGTCGAATAGCTACAGAATTGGAAAATATTTACCTGTAACCATGCTCATCTTACTTATTACAGTTTCATTCAACTGTAAAACTGTATTTGACAAATCTTCCGTTTTTTTCTGTAAAGCTTGGTTTTTCTTTCGTTCAACTGCTAAATGTTCTTTTGCGTCACTTAATTCCTTTTTTAAAATCTTAGCTGTTTCTTTTAATTTTTGGCAGTTAAGACAATTTTTATTTCCGTCTAGTATTGTTTTTTGCTGTAAACATTGATTTATGATTGAATTTTTAATAGAAAATAATAAAAAAATCATTTATATAAGTTACAAAATGATTTGAGCAATACAATGCATCATTTTTTAGTACAAGCAATCACAATTTAAGGTCCAGTTTTTCAATATAAAAAATTTATTTTTATCGGCAATTTAAAAATGCTACAACATCCTATTATAAATAAGACACGAAACGTATATGAGGCCTCTATCCCGAATATCTGATTAGCTAAAAGCTGACGGCAGCATAAAAATATACACAATTTAGACGACCATATACATTAAAATAAATTATAATGCACACGCGCACACATTAATGCTATAGTATCCACAGAAATACATATAGGGTAGGGGGGGGGCAAAAGGGGGTAGGGTAGGCAAAATAGGGTACCCCCAAAATTTTACAAAAAAAAATTTATATTTTAAATGGTTTTTAAACATTCCAAAATCATTTTCGTCAATTTAATTGAGCGTTATTTAAAATTTGTTTTGTTAAACTTTTTCAAAAATCAATTGTCAGTTGAAAAATATTAATGACTTGTTTAATGATAAACACTATTAAAAAATTTTTTTCTTCTTCTTTTGAATCCAATAATCATGTAAAATATAATTTTTTTTCATGTAAATTACTTACAAAAAAACTCTACTTAATCAAATTCATTTAAAATCCTGAAATTTTTTTTTTTTTTACCTTTTTTAGGGGGCACCCCATTTTGCCCGCAAGAAGGAAAAATAATTGTTTTTAACGCTAACTGAAAATTTTTTTTATCTACTTTGAATATCAGAATAAAAAAAAAAGATTCAGCGTATTTGAGTTCTCGAAAACTTTGTATTTCCTTTATCACCCTTCTTTGCCCCTCTATCCCCTATATTAGACTAAGGTCGAACAAAAATTTATTTTTTATTTTAATTAAATACATTTCGAAAGTTACTTTAATAAAAAAAAAAACATTCTCCCGAAATTTCAGCACTATATCTCAAAAATTAAGCTAGCGCCGGGGGGGGGGGGTCCCCTTTTCTATTTAAAATACATTGAAAAAAATTTGTTTTTTCCATTTTGTAAATAACTCTGTCAAAAAATTTTTTTCCGATTTTTAAATTCAGAGATCTTGTATGAAATTAAATTTTCTCCAAAAAAGGTTCCTTTTGTCATACGCTTAAAGTTGATAGAAAAAAAGTTGTGGGAGTTGAAACTTAGAGGGAAAAAGTCGAATTTTTAGGATGAAAAAATTTTTGGTTTTTATTCGTTAACTAGCAAGATTTTTTTTTATTATTTTGCAATTAAAATTCTTAAAGAGAATTTAATTATCTATGAAAATGGTCTTTAGAGTCGTTTCAATAGAGCTCTTATAAAGAAAGTTACAGAGCTGAGCTCTAAAATTGAGAAAAATTTAATTAATTAGCAAAAATTTTGTAGTCTAATATTATTTTAAAGGATTATAAACCTATATAATACAAATACAGGAAACCTTAATTATCGATTTCAATTGCAACAGAATTTTGTAGAATTAAAGAAAAAATGAAAAAAAAATTTCTTTTTCCCATCCTGAAAATTCGACTTTTTCCCCTCGAAGTTTCAACCTTCATAACTTTTTTGCTATTAACTTAAGTGTATGACACAAGAGACTTTTCTTGGAGAAAATTTAATTTTCTATAAGATTGCTGAATTCTAAAGTCAAAAAAAAAATTTTTTGACAGAGTTATTTACAAAATAGAACCCCCCCTCCCCCATTTCGCCAGCTCAATTTTTGAGATAAAGAGCTGAAATTTTAGGAGAATTTTTTTTATTTATTAAAATAACTGTTGAGATGTATTTAATTAAAATAAATAATAAATTTTTTCTTCTGACACACCCTAATATATATATATATATATATATATATATATATATATATATAAGAATCCTGAAAACTGTAATTAATCTGGGATTAAATTTATGTCACATTCAAAAACTGGCCCTGAAAGAAAATTCTATAATCTAGTAGCAAGCAGCTTGAGTTGAAATATGAAACAAATTATAAAAATTATAGCCCTCCAGAAATTAGGTTTGTTGAAAGAGTTTGAAGTATTTTATTTATTATCATTATAATGCCTTATAGAATAAAGTATTTAAGAGTGGGAAAAAAGTAATTTTATTCATTTAAATTGTAGTGTCGATGATTAGCTGGTTGATTAAATATAATATAGTTAATAAAAAATAATTGTGAATGAACGAATAAAAAACAAAAGGAATAAATAAAATTAATATTAAATATCATAAAATAGCTAAATAAAGAAATATTCAAAACATTTATCTTTTTCCTGTGATACCAAGAAGATAGATCTTCGTAGTTAATATTGATTTACTTACAAACATCGATTGAAGTGCACAAATGTTAGCTTATTGATACTTGAAAGTACTGCAATCTTTGGCCTGGATTGAGACATCTCAAGGCCTATTTTGTACTTTTTTTAATAAAGAATTTAAAAAACTGCAATCTGCAATAGGTGGCAAGTATTTTTAAACATTTATTCTGATAGGAATATCTGCTCATTCCTCATTGAAAACTCTCAGTGATTGAAATTCAAGTTTTGTTTAATTCAATCAGAATTTCAGTGAAGAGTTTGGCCAACAAATAATTTTCTAATCTTTAAACATATTGTTTAATATTCAGTGCTTTTAAATTCAATCTAATTACTAAAAATCTACTAAATTGAATTTATGACACTTACAAAGCTGATACGATTGAATGAAATAAAAATAACCATCAACAGAAATGTATATATTTATAAATAAAGTATTACCTGTCTTGACTCTGATGGAAGTTCTTTAAGAATCTCCTAAAAAAAAAAAAAAAGATTTTGTGTTTTCATTATAGCTTAAAAAACAATTGAACATGAAATACATGTGACTAAACGTTTCTCGTCCACTTTACAGACTTTCATCAACTCTGAAAATTCGTAACTAAAACCTGTTATAACTTATAACTACCAATTAATAAAAGTGATTCTTTTTTTGATACCTTTGCTACCCCATTTTTAAAAAATTTGTTCGTGGCAAATGACTAAATTCAAAGTCTGTACCACTTATAGTTAGGAAATCTATCGGATTAGTATTTTTGTTGTTAACATACACACAAATCCTTTAAGAGTTTATTTTTCACAAAACCCGCCCGTAGTAGATTTCTACCCATAAAAGGAATATGTCTGCTGAATTTACGTACCTGAAGGTCAGAACGTTTTTCGAGCAATGAAAATGAAAAAAATTTATGTGATTAGACTGCGTCAGGGGTAGTTCCGGAGGTTTGGGGTGGTCTAAGATTTTTGGCTGACACACCAGTATCTACATGCGAAATATTTCAGAAATCTAGCCATCGAGTAGATTTTCTACTTTCCAATTTTCTTTTTCGTTGTGCGAATAACGTTTCAATCTTCAGGAACATCTGAATTCCAAGTTCGCAACTTTTGCAGTATTGGAGAACTTGGGGTAAGTCAGTCAGTCAGTCAGTCAGTTGTGATTATTTATATACATGTATATATATATTAGGGTGATTCAAAAAAAGCGAATATTTTTTTTTTAACTTCCGACATTGAAAAGTTGGTTCTCTAGAACCTCTAGAACACACCAAATTTAAGCTCTTAATATTAATAGGAAGATCCTCCTCATCACAGTTTCCCATTTTTTCTTTAGTATCTTATAAAAAACATCATATCTCATTATTAATAAATTTTTTAGCTAAATTACTATACATATTTTTGTAAGAAATTGGATGATATACAAAAAAGATCTTATATGTGTAAGCGATTCCTTTCACCATTTCAAAGATATTCGAGATCAAAGTTTAAAGAAATTATCAAAAAAATTTTTTTTTTTTTTTATTTTCTACCTCATTGAAAAATAATTATTGTCAAATAAGCATGACATAGTATTGTAGAATACATGTATGAATAATTCTAGAATCCATGAATTTAGTGGATAAATTTGAAAAAATTATTGAAATCAGAAAGCATTGGGGTTTGGATACGAATATCTTTTAAACGGTTAGAGTAATCAATCAAGTACATCAGATCTTTTTTGTAGACCGTTAAATTTCCTACAAAACTATGTCATGTTTATTTGACAATAATTATTTTTCAATGAGGTAGAAAATAAAAAAAAAAAATTTTTTTTTGATAATTTATTTAAACTTTGATCTCTAATATTTTTGAAATCGTGAAAATAATTGCTTACACATATAAGATCTTTTTTGTATATCATCCAATTTCCTATAAAAATATGTATAAAAATTTAGTTAAAAAATTGATTAATGATGAAATATGATGTTTTTTATAAGGTACTAAAGAAAAAATGGAAAACTGTGATGAGGAGGATCTTCCTATTAATATTAAGAGTTCAAATTTGGTGAGTATTTTTTAGAGGTTCCAGAGAACCAACTTTTCAATGTCGGAAGTAAAAATAAAAATATTCGCTTTTTTTGAATCACCCTAATATATATATATATATATATATATATATATATATATATATATATATATATATATATATATTTATATAGCTAATTGTTGTTTTACCTTCAGTTGAGTAGAATTAGGAGTCCCTTCTTTATTACTCTGTTGAGATAATTTCTTTGTACTTAGGATTTTTTCTCGTTCATTTTTTTCTTGTTTTGTCTTTGCCGCATTTTCTTTTTTGTTTTTTTTTATTATATTAGATATTTTTTTAGTGGGTGGTTCTTCGGTCTTTTTTTCGGCTTCACGAGTAGTTTTTTCTAATGAACGCTTCCTCTGAAATATCCGAAAAATATAAAATAAAAAAATGTTTGTGATGAATCCCAAAAATAGTTGACCAGCATCCTACACGGAAAAAAAAACTCTAAAAATTACTATTTGAAATTATAACTCGGAACCCGGTTGTCAATATGGGGAATTTTAACATTCAAATAGTAAATTTTATAATTCGTGTCGTCTATTTTCTAAGTGTCAGTTACAATTTTTAAAGTTTAAATAGTTATTTTTCTTGCACGGACAATAAATTTTCCTACTTATTCTGTAATTATTCACGTTTAAATCGTAAATGAAAAAATTACTATTTAGAATGATAGTATTTACTGATCACTTTATCATTATATTACTTGTCATTCTCAATTTTTATAGTTCATTTTTTTCCGTGTACAGATGCTTGTATACTTTTCGTGCTGTTTTGATTTTTAAATTAGATTAAATTCGATAAATGGCTCTAACGTTCCCATTCGATCAGTCTTTATTTACTTTTCTTTAATAAATTGTAAAGCTTTTTGAAAATAAATATGCGCAAATTTACCCTATTGTATCTTGTACTTCGTTTACCAGTAGATATTTCAGAAACTAAGCAAAGCATAAAAGAATTGATTCAAGACATTTTTCTTCCACATTGAAAGACAATCATTTTTTGATGAAAAGTTTTCCTCTGCGACCAACCGTGTGTTTAGACTATTCAATAAAATAATGAAATTGTTTACATCAATGACAACTTGACGAGTCTAGCTGCATTAATGGCCGATTCGAAAGTGCACGCCTCAAATGTTCATATAATCAAATAAAAAAATATGAAATATTTTTTTCTGTTGCTTTTTTTTTCAAAAATGTCAAAGCAGGGTTGTCGTCAACTTAAATCACCTCCACTAATTTATAAATTTGCAATTAATAGTTTCTCGAGATTTTTAGTATTAAACAAAAACCAAAAAAAAACTACTAAATATTTGTTATCGATAGCTGGTTCAGTTTTATGGTTGTCGAAACACTACTGGTCTTTATTTACGAGTAAAGAGTATATAGCAAAAAAAACTATAAGGGTAGAAAGTATACGTAAGACAGAGCGGCATATATATGAATGCAATAGTAAAAATAAAAAACAAAAAGACATATGACCAATGAATTTTAAGAAAAATTTCAAAAAATCCATCGATTTTCGCTGATATCTTTTGATTGCAAAAGAGTTGGTTGTTGATATTCAATAGGGTTCATCCCAAAAAGATGAGTGACATTTTCTACGATAAGAATTACGTTGATTAATTGCTCATGACGGCTTCAGTCGTAGTGCCTCACAGACAGACATCCTAAAAGATAGTTACTATGAATAACTTTTTAATTGTATTTTTCATGAATTACAAGCTAATACACGTAATGGAAAAATCAACTATCCTATTAATCAGACTTTTTAGTTTTAGTATTAATCAGACTATTAAGTTTCCAGTTTCCAGAAACCATTAATTAGTACAAAATTAACTCGTCCTTCGAGTTAGTGAAATGACTTTATGTGAGACATGCAAACAAAAATCAAGACTGGATATGAAAAGTACACAAGTATCTATGAGTGGCTGATAGATTAAGAGCTTAATTATATACATTATCCTTTATTGTTTGCACTTTTGCTGCCACTATACTTCGTATAACTGGAACTGATTTACTTTGCTGTAAATTAGATGTTTATGACATTAAGATATTTCCCACTATGAAAATCAAAAATTGAAGAAAAAATCTAGCTATCGGTTGATCCTGCGGGCCAGCCTCAAAACATCTCGCTGTTCTCGAGCTCATATCCAACCAATACATTAGAGTTCATAAAAAGTAGCTGAAAGTTTTGAAGCTGACCTGCAGTGTCAACCGATTTTCTGATTTTTTCAAATGTTTTTCTTTATATCATATTACCTCTGAAGTCTCGTTCAATTCTTCTTTAGTTAAATTTGAGGCGCTTTTGAAAAATTTGGAATTAGGTTTACGAACTCGTTTTATATTGATTGAAGACTCTAATTCCTTCTCGGTTTCTGAAAATTAATTTGATTGAACGGTACAAAAAAAATTTCTTTTGATTTGCTTAATTTTTTTATAACTTTTTACTACTACTACCAATGTGAAACACTATCAATTAGAATAAAACTGGTCATTTTACTTATTAACCGTATGAGAATATACTATAGAGAAGAAGAAAGATAATATATTAAGGCAAATTTATATATTTCAGGATTTACAAATCAAAAACTAATATTTTACGCTATGGGTAATATTGTAGTGAGAATTCCGATTCTATCCAATACATTTAAACATATTGAAAGAGTATTGTGATTTATTCAATACATCCCAATTCAACTTTACTTCAGTTCACTTAGAAGTATTAGAATGAATCGAATTTTTTAATGAGGCACTTAGTTCTATTGGCAAGCTGAAGGCACAAGTTACTCTAATTGATAGTATTTATGTTTAATATTTTGTATAGAATTTACTTGCTGTGTATTTTGAAAATATTTTTATAATATAAAAATCAGCAAGTATTATTACCTGCAACTTTCAAAATAACAACTTCATGAAAAGCACCATCTTCCAATAAGACGTTATATTTTTTTTGCTTGTCGTAATTTTCAGGATTAAAATGGTATATTTTCGTTGTATCGATAATACAATTCGGATCTTGCGATTTTGTAAAAGATACATATGCGTACATTGTACAGACCGATTTGTTGAATAGCTTCTGTAAAATCTGAAAATGACAAAATATCATCATTAAATAAAATTTATTCAATACCTTAACATTTGATATGATTGTATAACATATACATGGGTTTGCAATAATTATGAGATAACTATGTTCGATTATAATGATATTAAATATACATACGCAGTATCTGTTCTAATCGCCAGTATCGTATGGGTTAGGCATATAAACATATGTATGTATTAAACTAAACTATATAATTTATACTTCGATATTTATATTTACATACCTTCACAATCTTCTTGTCAAACACTTGGGAAACTTAGAATAAAGTTTTTTCTCTTATTAACAAAAAAATATCATAAAAAAACCTAGTGAATACTTGCTTCACGGCTGATCACGACATCAATGAGCGTCATTAACGCGAACCAGTGCAGCCAGATCGCGGACGAAAAGTTCCCCTTTCTGCGCGCCATTTTAGCATCACTCACAGCTTAAACGGTGCTTGGGAAGGGGAACTTTTCGTCCGCGATCTGGCTGCACTGACGCGAACAAAGAAAAGTTTTGGTAAAAATGCAGATGGCTTAACCGATTAAATAGACCTGCCGATAAACTACTGCAACAAACTATTTTACCATTACATGGCAAATTGTCAACACTGAGATAAAGAAGAAAGCATAGTTATCATAATAGTACAGTATATAACTACACGGGATTTAATGAAGGTGGAAGATTATTAAACGTTCCGTTCGTCTCATTTATTGTTAATAAATAATACTTAAAAACTTAATCATAACAATATTTTACATTGAAAGAGCAGTTGAAATTGTCGCTTTAGTTCGGTAAGTTTACCATAAAAGTTTTACTTTCCTGGAATAAACTAAGAAAATTTTTCCACATCCAAGTGCATGCACTAATAATTTAATGATAAGGTTAAACTGATGTTTGTAATTTTCATATAAAAAAGTTCATCACTCCATTTAAAAATTGTATTACTTTAAGGAAACGAGTTTTGAATTTTAATATTTTATTTATTTAAGAATGATAAATTCTCTATATTTTTCATTAGATAGAGAATTTTATTGCATTAAATATATTTAAATTTTTCAAAATTCTGAATATTACCATTTCAAAATATTTCACAAATAATGATTTAAGGATATAAATTTTAATAATAAGCTATAAATATTGTTCTATTTCATATTGATATACACGCAGAGAATTTTTTAACAAAAATGACCCAAAAAATTTGCCACGATAAGGACATTTTATAAATTATTTTTATGTGTTTTTTAATTAATTATTTGAATAATTTACAGCAGAAAAAGACAAAAAAACTTTTTTATGAAATATCACAATGAGTAATTCATACAAAAAACTTCTCGAGGGGAACCTATTACAAAATCAAGTTCATTCCAGTACATTGAAGCGATGGAAAATACGCGAGAATATTGGTATATGATCAATTTATTTTGTGCCTGAAGATAAATTACGTAACTCTAAATAAATTATTATATTAGAGTGTTTGCTTTACTGACTAGATATATTTTGATTTTTCTTTGCTTTATTATGTTTTTCTTTTCTTTTTTTTTTTTTTTTTTTATATCGCATGTTATCATGATATATGAAACATTTGCCATTTAGTTTGTATTTTATTCTTAGGTTTGAAAAATTTAAGACGACAACCCAAGAAAAGTGACGATAATGTATTAATTGAGCCGATGGATCTAGATTTACCAGAGACAAATGGAACATACAACGCAAATGAAAACTCGGAAGAGTTTGTAGAGATCGAAAGTTCTGAGAAAAGTTTCCTTAATACAGAAAATACAGAAAGAATTCATGAAAATGTTAAAATCGTGGACGATCACCATAAACCAGAAAAATTATCTAAAAAAGATATTTATTGTAAAGAAATTATGTTCGAGCAATCAAATACTAGCGTATGGGATGTCTTCAACATGGTACTGGCTCTTTCAGTACGTTTCAACTTATCTGATGAAACTCGTCACGCTCTTTTGGATTACACAAAGTACTTGGCTGGACCAAAATGGGAAAATTTGGATATTTCAAAGTATAATATAAATCAGTTATTTCAACCACCTACAAATGTTGTGAGATACGTATTTTATTGTATTGAGTGCAACGAAGAAATTACAACTGCGAAGGCAAAAAATGAAATAAGCAAAACAAAAGATACGATTTGTGAGAAATGTTCAAAAACATACGAGGTGTGTACCAAATCTGAAAATTGGTTTTTATTAATAGATCTTGAGCATCAGTTACGTATTTTATTGAGTAATGAAAATTTAAGAAAAGCAATCAAAACAAATTTAGAAAATATAAAAAGTAAACAAACACAAATAGAAAATTATAGCATACACGATATACATAACAGTGATAGATATAAAAATAATATAACAAATGTCGACGAAGTGTCCAAAAAAATCGTTTTAACATTAAATGTTAATACCGATGGGGCCCCACAATTTAAGAGCAGCAAATACAGTTTTTGGCCTTTGCAGTGTTTTATAAATGAAGTACCAGTACCATTACGTTTCAAAATTATATTATTAGCAGGATTATGGTATACTAAACATGAACCAACCCCAGCCTTTATGAAAATGTATTTAAATAGTTTTTTAAATCAAATAAAAAACTTAATGACTGAAGGCATCAGTATTATGACTGATACTAATGAAGTGACAACCTACCTCATTAACGTGTTTTCATTCCCAGTTGATTCAGTAGCGCGGCCAATTTTACAAAATCGTCTTCAATTTAATGGCTATTATGGATGTAGCTGGTGCTACGCAGAAGGTAAATATGTTGGGCACAGTATGAAATATTTAATCAATCAAAATTTGAAAGAACGCACACATGACGAATATTTAAAAGATCTTGAATTACAAATTTTAAAAGCCTCTGATAATAAAAAAAATAATGTTCGATCGAATCCTACAGTAAAAGGCGTAAAAGGCTCGTCTGCATTATCATATTTTCCAAATTTTGATTGTATTTGGGGATTCCCAAATGATTATATGCATAGTGTCTTATTAGGAGTAACACGTCAGCTATGGGATCAATGGATAAATGCTAGTTTTAAAAAACGTTTAACCAACCAACAATGCAAAATTATCGATGAACGTTTGATTTCAATAAAACCTCCCTCTGAGATCCATCGTGTTCCTCGGATACTAAAGGAGAAAAGTAAATGGAAAGCAAGTGAATGGAGATCTTGGTTACTCTTTTATAGTTTGCCATGTTTAATGGATATTTTAGACGATGAACTTCTAAAATCATATGCTTTATTAGTAAGAAGTATTCATAAATTATTGTGTGTAGATATTTCAGAAGAAGATTTGATACAATGTGAAATTGATCTTTTTACTTTCGTCGGAGAGTGCCAACTTTTGTATGGTGAATCATTCATGACGTTCAACGTACACTGCTTGATTCATCTCACTCAGAGTGTCAGAGAAAATGGTCCATTATGGGCTAATTCAGCGTTCCCGTTCGAGAACAATATATACTCTTTAAAACAAACAATTACGGGCCCTAACGGTGTGCTTGAACAAATTGCTAACCGTACATTGTTGAGAAATAATTTGATGAATAACTTATCTGTAATGTCAGAAGAAAAAAAACAATGGAGTTTCTGCAAAAATCTCTTTAATCACCGATTAATAACGAAAAAATTCTATAAAACAATTGATAACGCACTTTTAGTTTATGATAAAAAAGATTCACCTGATCTTGATGATCAAAATATATTATTCAATAGATGCATTTACAATAATAAAGTTTTTCACAGTACTTCGTATAACAAAGTTAATAAAACTGACAATACTTATATCTTACTAGATGATAAATCAGTTGCACGGATTTTAAATTTTCGTATGTCTGTTAATAAAGAGGCGTTAGTAACAATTAAAGAATTGGAAGCTTCATTGATTAGTAATGAAACTATCCAATCCAATCATATTTGGCAAGTACTAGACTCAAGTAAACAAACGTTAACTATACCTATATACAGAATTTCGTGTAAGCTAGTATCCATAACAATAGAAGGTACTGACAGATCCAAAAAACAATATTTATGTATGCAACCGAACTTAATTGAAGTTCAATGAATTAATACTTCTACGATCTAATTCCATTATCAAATAAAATTCATTAAATGTTAAAAACCAATTTGCAGGTAGAAGATAGGTATCTTTTATGGTCACATGAATGTAAATATGTATATTGATAATTATTAATTAGACTTAATAAACGTTACAAAAAAGTTAAGTGTAACAATTCATAACGCTTATATAAAAAATCTACAATTCTATATAATTTTTATTTAATAAAAATTTACAAGTAAGATAATTTTTTCATCAATTGGCCTTAAGTATAATTAAAAAACGGATAGTAAATTGCCAAATGATTCGGTTTAATATTCGCAACTCGGCTTAACAAAGATATTGGAAATTTCAGGATATTGCAAGTACATTATAATTTATCCTTAGTTTACATCTTATAGAAACTTCATATTAGGTAGGGCAATCAAATTCATCAAATTAATTTATAATTGATGTTTGAAAAACGTACATTAATTTTTCTGAAACATTTCGATATAACTTTAATTGACAGTAAAGAAAAAATTCTCAAATACTAAGAATTCAAATTAATTCTAATTCACATAAAATTAATATTTCTGACGTCAGTTGATTCTATTAATTTTAGTGAAAGTTTCATTGAAAGTAAAAGAAAATTTGAGAACAAAAAAAATTTCAATAAATTCGATTTCACTCTGTATGACGAATTCAAAGGTATGCTAATTTTCTCACTACATACCAATTCTACTTTAATGAACTGTACATAAAATATAGTGAATAATAAGAATTCCTAGTAGTACTGATTCACATTCAGTTCATTTTTTTTCAATTCTTTTTTACTCTACTCTAATTGATAAAAGACGGATAGTAAGAAACAAGGAAAATTCCAATTGACGCCGATTCACTTTATTAAATCATATTGAATGAATTTGGAATTTTTCCAATTCATTTTACTTCAGCTTCGATTGATACCAAATTTTAACTTAAAAACAATGATAATTCCAATTGTCTCTAATTGAATGCATTTAAGTATTCTTAATGTACGTTGATTCTCCCGGTACTTCTCAATGCAACCTCGCTGGACAGTAAATAAGAATTGAAAAACAGTAATAATTCCAATTGACACCAATTCAATTCGTTTAACTTTATTAGACGTACGTTAATTCTTCCAATACATTTCAAATCAACTCTAATTGATAAATAATGATAATTAAAAAACAGTGAAAATTCCAATTGAGTCCGATTAACTTCATTCAAAAATGGTCAATGAATTTGGAATTTTTCCAATTCATTCCCTTTCAGCTTCGATTGATATCAAATATTAACTTAAAAACAATGATAATTCCAATTGTCTCCAATTAAATTCGTTTAAGTATCTTTAATGTACGTTGATTCTCCCGGTACTTCTCAATTCAACCTCGCTGGACAGTAAATAAGAATTGAAAAACAGTAAGATTTCCAATTGACTCCAATTCAATTCGTTTAACTTTATTAGACGTACGTTAATTCTTCCAATACATTTCAAATCAACTCTAATTGATAAATAATGATAATTAAAAAACAGTGAAAATTCCAATTGAGTCCGATTAACTTCATTCAAAAATGGTCAATGAATTTGGAATTTTTCCAATTCATTCCCTTTCAGCTTCGATTGATATCAAATATTAACTTAAAAACAATGATAATTCCAATTGTCTCCAATTAAATTCGTTTAAGTATCTTTAATGTACGTTGATTCTCCCGGTACTTCTCAATTCAACCTCGCTGTACAGTAAATAAGAATTGAAAAACAGTAAGATTTCCAATTGACTCCAATTCAATTCGTTTAACTTTATTAGACGTACGTTAATTCTTCCAATACATTTCAAATCAACTCTAATTGATAAATAATGATAATTAAAAAACAGTGAAAATTCCAATTGAGTCCGATTAACTTCATTCAAAAATGGTCAATGAATTTGGAATTTTTCCAATTCATTCCCTTTCAGCTTCGATTGATATCAAATATTAACTTAAAAACAATGATAATTCCAATTGTCTCCAATTAAATTCGTTTAAGTATCTTTAATGTACGTTGATTCTCCCGGTACTTCTCAATTCAACCTCGCTGGACAGTAAATAAGAATTGAAAAACAGTAAGATTTCCAATTGACTCCAATTCAATTCGTTTAACTTTATTAGACGTACGTTAATTCTTCCAATACATTTCAAATCAACTCTAATTGATAAATAATGATAATTAAAAAACAGTGAAAATTCCAATTGAGTCCGATTAACTGCATTCAACCTCATTGAATGAATGTGGAGTTTTTCCAATTTTTCTCAATTTTACTTTGATTTTTAGTGAATGAGAATTCACGGCCAATAAAAATTCCGATTGATTTCGATTCACTCCTTTTAACTGTATTCAACGAGTATTGATTCTTCCAATATACTTCTATTGAACCTTCGTTTATTTTAAATGAGAATTTAAGAACAATTAAAATTCCAATCGACTCCGATTTACTTTATTTAACCATAGGAAATGAATGGAGGATCTTCACAACTCACTTCAATTCAACTTCGATTGAATGTAAATTAGCATTTAGGAGCAATGAAGCTTCCAATTTACACTGATTCACGTTTTTTAATTAGTTCAAATATATGTTTGTTTTTTCAATATATTTTGATATGTTTTTTATTGATAATAAATAGGGATTCGGGAATACGAACAATTTCTATTAATGTCAATTCGTTGTTCATTCATATTTTCTAACTTTAATTAATTCTTTCGATACATTCCAGTTCAAGTTCAATTGGTAGTAAATGGAAATCTATAAATAGTTGTAACTTCGATTGATTCCGATTTACTCCATATAAAGGCTCTAAAAGTATAATAATTGTTCCAATACATTCCGGCTTAACACCAATCTATTATTATTGATATTTTACGAATAATAAGAATTCCGATTCAATCTGATTAGTGTAACATACAAAATTCGAATACTTTGGTTTTTTGACTATTTATCCCAGTTCATTTTAAAATGAAATTGATTTATTTTGAATTGGATTTTTTATCTTCAAGGAGAATACCGATTCATTCCAAGTTATCTTCAACTGGACAAGCAAATTTGTCCAATTACTCCTTTTTATTCCAATTTAATATGAATCGGAAATAAATTGGAATAAATAAGAATGAATTGGGTTTTTGTATCAGGGAAATCACCTTTTTAATTTTGACTCGGGCTGTTACTCTGGTCGTCCTTAATTTACCTTTTTATTGAGGGCGCCACTGGAAGGATTAAACGGTCTCCCAGAACTGGTTCTTTATACTCAGGGTCGTTGTAAAATTAATTGTAAGAGTTGGTAGAGGAAGGATAATTTTATAAATAATTTAGATTCATTTATTGCCACAATATTCACTTTATTAATTTTAAACCTTGTAATTAAAACCTTATAAACTTATATAACCCTTGACCTTAGACCTTAGAACTTTATATAAACCTTATAACTTTAGACCTTATAACCTATATCTTAGACCTTTGACCTTATATCTTATATACCAATTATCTTTCGCGACTAAAATTTACTTATACTAAATTAGCCACTACTTTGGCATCACACACACACGCACTCAATTAAAATAAACTGCCAACTACCTTTGGACTTACAATAAAATGTCGGTTACCTCCCGATTCATTAATTACAATACTGTCACGTAACGATTCAAATTATTTAGTTTTAATTAGTTCTAAGTTAAATATTTTCATTTTATATTTGAATTTGAATCGTTGCGCGGGCATTCCGCCATTTCGCCGATGAGACGGCAGTCCGTGCACGATGCTGGCGCATGCGCGCAAGGTATGAGAGAGCACGTGTGATTTAATTTTATTTTTATAATTTATAATTTATGATTCAATATCCAAGTGATTGACTTTTGTTTAATTTAAGTATTTATTTATAATTTTGAGTTAGTTGGGACGCATAACTTGGCGTAATATTATGCCCCAACAATTGGCAACATATTATTTTGTTTAACTTGTCATCCGACGGATGACGTCAATTGATGTTCAGTATTTAGGAATAATTAATATTTATTTTATTAATTAATATAAAAAGATACAAAGGGTATGAACAAATAGTTCATATATTTAAACAAGTTTCCATGTATCATCCAGGTGTTAAAGATTTATGTTTATAATTTATATTCTTAATTTAAATTGGATGTCAAAAGTTATTATAATAATTAAGGGCGATGGTGCTGCCCTTTACGCGACGACCAACAGGTGGAGGTTGACCTAATTAATTTAGAAAGATACGGACAAGCATAGTGTGCGGACGTGATTTTTATTTTGGATTATTAAAAGATTAAAGTTATTACTATTGAGTTTAATTCACCGGGTGAATAGAATTTATTGGCGAATTACATTATTTTTGCTGAATTATTTTTGCTGATTTTGAGCAAGTACTTGGTATTTCTTTTGCTGGATAATTATTTTCACTTGTTAACTTCCCCCGGTAGTTGTTGGTCGCCGCGAGGGGAAAAATTAATTGAGTTATAATTATTATTTTTGGAATGATACCTGGATTAATGGTTAACATTAATTATTATTGATTATTATTTTGGGATATTGGTGAAAATATCCGTATTTATATATAATTTGATAAAACGTACGCAACGTGATAAAACGTTGCCGGTACGTGTATAGATATATACGGGTAATATATATATATCTATACTACACACGCCGGACTTGAAAATTCCTCAAGTCTGATCTCATGGCGTAATTATTTACCCAAAGTATTTGAGGTATTTGTCTTTTTGGTTTTTACTGGAATTATTATCATTGTAAATTATTATTATTATTACTATTTATATTAATACTTCTATTTTACATTATTTAGAGAAAGTAAATAATTATTATTATTTGGATTTATGTACCCCAGCGGTCAGTAACAATTATTGAATTATTGTTTAATACTGAAATTATTATTTTAGTTCAAGAGTAAATTATCAATTATTGTGTGGGTAAAAATATTATAGTCCCGAGTCGAAATTTGAATCGTCAGTCGGACGTAATGAACGTTTGAATCGTTAGTCGGACGTAATAAACGTTGTAATCGTAAGTCGGACGTAATGAACGTAGTGGAATCGTCAGTCGGACGTAATTAACGTTGGAATCGTCAGTCGGACGTAATGAACGTTGGAATCGTCAGTCAGACGTAATGAACGTTGGAATCGTCAGTTGGACGTAATGAACGTTGGAATCAAAAATCGGACGTATTGGACGTTAAAATTATCATCTAGATATTTAACGCTAAAAGAGATGGACAAAATCAATTTCCTTCGGCTTTCCTATAAGAAGGGTGATTCAAAAGTATTCGAAGTATTCGAAAGCATTAAAAAGTATTTAGAATGTTTTTTTTCTAATCGTTTCAAATCGTTTCTTTTAATAAAGGAACCTTTCTTTTATTTCGATATTGTTTTCATTAATAATGTCTTCTATATACACACTTACATATGCTGAAAAATTCTCTATAATAAAATTTAGATGAAATATATGTGAAGCAAAACTATTAGTAACATGATTGGTCGAAAGAAAAAAAATATATGCAAACGACAGGAAAATATACATTAAAATAAATATACGAAAAACGACACGAGCGCGCGAAACATGTACGCTAGTTTATGATAAGAATAAGTTAAGATTATTGGGAATATTTGTGTGAAAATTCAAGTCTGTAAGTCGGACAATGCAAAACTGGAATATTTTTATTGTTCAACCCACTAAAACCCCCCACGGGAAAGCCGAAGGAAATTGATTTTGTCCATCTCTTTTAACGTTAAATATCTAGATGACAATTTTAACGTCCAATACGTCCGATTTACGATTCCAACGTTCATTACGTCCAACTGACGATTCCAACGTTCATTACGTCTGACTGACGATTCCAACGTTCATTACGTCCGACTGACGATTCCGACGTTAATTACGTCCGACTGACGATTCCACTACGTTCATTACGTCCGACTTACGATTACAACGTTTATTACGTCCGACTAACGATTCAAACGTTCATTACGTCCGACTGACGATTCAAATTTCGACTCGGGGTATTTTGAGGGTGAGTGAGAATTGACACCGTATCTTTCTCTCTCTCACGAGTGGTGGGAGATTAATTTAAAAGGAAACATTGTTATTATTATTATTTATTGTTTATGACAACGAAAATTTAACGGAGATTATTATTTATGTATATGTGATTTTTATAATTAATTAGCTTAAGACAAATTATTATTTTTGATTTTGAGTATTAAGTAAAAGTTTTGATGTTGAGGTAATTGCAGACAAAATTGTATCCCCAGTGGTCAAAATACTTAACCAATTGTTATCGTATTTTCGTTTATAACCACCGAGTGTTTGTTGTGGTTCATTAAACAAGACTTAATTATTGTAAAATAGTAATATTTATATTGATTATTATTTAAATAATAAAAAAACGGAAACCAACAGCTGTCGAGGGGAAAATTTAATGCTTATTTTTCCTTGGATCTTTTCCTACTATTATTTTCCATTTACATTTCTTGTAATTATTTATTATTTTCAGATAATTATCTATTGTTCATTTACAATCTTTCTATTATATATATTTAATTTTCTGCTATATTTTCTCGAATATTTTTCTGCTTCGTCACGAGTCACTTGCTCGGATTTTCCTTGTAATTTTCCCCCTGAATAAATTTTGTCCGTTTTGGGAAAACGGTCTGGCGCCTACGTGCACTAACCCAGCCTGAGGAGCTGGTTCGGGCATACCAAGTATTAATTATTTATCATTTAATTATTGTTTAAAATTTATTATTCATTTTAATTTGAGAGAAATTATTTATTATCATTTAAAATCAGGGATTAAATTCATTTATTATTATTTGTTTTACGCGTGGGCGACCGCATACGTTATATTCAACTGATCCGCGTCTCCGTCGCGGATTTTAGGGTAGATATACGTTATAATACTAATTTTAAAATCTTTTATTACACACACACGAGTCCCCTGGACTTTTATTCACACGCACACTGAATTTAAAATGGCTTTTCCCGCCACGCACTTTTATTAAATGAATTAATTAAAATTTGGAGAAATTAATTATTATTAATTAATTAATTTTAATGTAACTTCTTTTCAACGACTAACATTAATTATCAAATTTAATAGCAATCAGTTTCCACGAGACTTCGTATTTCGAGTTTCGGTCCGTAATTTACCTCGTTTTCATTTCTTTACTCGACACTCATTTTTACTCGAGTTCCGCCATCTTTCTTTTCCGCGGCCACTCGACTTCTTACTTTACTTTTTCTTTTACTGGGTATTATTTTCGGAAAATTTTATTAATTTTTATTGATTGATTTAATTTAATTATTTAATTTATTTTTAATTTTATTATATATACAACGCGGAAACAAAATTGAAAATTTCTGGCTTGTCTTGGACAATCGGCCTAGAAATTTCTACGACGCATATAATTCCGACGATGGCCTGGAGTTATAAAACGACGCCCTGGATCCGGCAATTGGGCCTGGACCCGATTAGACAACGTCTGGCTTAATGCTAATTATATTAATTAATTTCTCATTAAATTTTTACGGGCCTAGACGCGGATCACCCCGACAAACGACTAATTATTTTTAATTCACATTAATATCCTGGCTTTGGCCTAAGACAATTAATTTAATTAATACCTGAACTTTATTTTCCTGGAGCGGTTCCTCTTTGTCCGTCTCGTCAGGTCCTCCTGTTGTCCTCTCGTTCTCTCGTCTTTTCCTCTCTCGTTCTCTCGTCTTTTCCTTATTGCTGGCTCCTTCACCTGATTTTCCCAATAATTAATAATATAATTAAGGATACCGGCTATTGACCTGGTATTAAGATTAATTAATAGAGAATCGTTTGGTTCCACAAGAGAATCCAAGGCTAACAAATTATTAATTACCTGGTTACTGGAGAGCGTCTTAATGTTTCGGCGTCTGGTCCGGTTGTATTCCTCTGCCTGGGTTCACCCTGCTCTTATAATTGTGCACCCACTCGACCGAATTCGGCAACTTCCGGAAAACTTAGCCACTCCTACTTATAACTAAGTGGGACTGACAGACAAGCCCCTACGATTTCCGCTCTGGACGACAGTTGCACTGTACTCCGGATAACCCTGGGGCAGTAACAGATTATATCGACCGTGCACATGATAGAAAATCACGGCAACTGAGTGCGGAAAATTCAAAATTCCCTGTTACAGTAAATATATCATCAAAAAAATGTCATGTCATATGAAACTGTCTCCTATTTCACTTAATTCCATCTTTTCTTACCCATACAAAGTTTGAAGACCAGCCTTTGGATGGCCCATCGTCGGGCGAAGTATAATAATTAGCGGCCAGTCATTGACAACTTTTAATGGCCCATAAACAGCTAAATGGCGCTCGAGTATCGGTCGATTAATGGCAGCCAGCAATCAGCCGAATATGCAAATAAATTTAAAAAAAAAAAAATTTTTTAATTATGATCCCATTAGAGTTCATGATCATCAACGTTTAAATCATTTAAGTGAGGTAAGTGATGTTGACAAATTTCGATGGAAAATTCTGCTGAGCTCTGGGCACGAACTGCCGTCCGTTATTTACAATTAACGATTGAAAAATTTTTTAGTTCGTTATTATTTGCCATAAACAACTGCAATTTTATAACTTTATTTATAAAAATTAATTTAATAATAAAATAATACATACATTTCATCATCCATGTAATTTTCAATAATGATGATAGGGCGAGATAACAATTTTTAAAAACTTATGTAATTATAATAAAATAGTATGAAATTATTATTTTTTTTTTCTAAAGATTCGGAAATATTAATGAAATTGCTCTTCATAATTCATAAAATCAATTGGTTGTAGTAGAGTGAATAAGTGGATCATTTAAGAGTATCCGTTCAACATTAGTAGATCCGTCTAGTAGCTATCGTTCAGACTTCGCAATCAGAAGGACGTCAGTTCGGGCCCAGAGCTCAGCAGAATTTTTCATTGAGATTTGTCAACATCATTTACCTCATTTAAATAATCTAAACGTTAACGATCATGAACTCTACTAGGATAATAATAAAAAAAAAATTTTTTTTTTAAAATTTATTTGCATACTTGGCCAATTGCTGGCTGCCATTAATCGACCGATAGTCGAGCGCCATTCAGCTGTTTATGGGCCATTAAAAGTTTTCAATGACTGGCCGTTAATTATCATACTTCGCCCGACGATGGGCCATCCTAGGGCCGGTCTTCAAACTTTGTATGGGTAAGAAAAGATGGAATTAAGTGTAATAGGAGACAGTTTCATATGACATGACATTTTTTTGATGATATATTTACCATTATATATTATATATTTCTTCGGCCATAATTTCATGAAAAAAGTACTAAAATCTCGGATAAAACCGCGATTTTTAAAATTTTGCGATATATAATTTAATTTATCTCCAAAACTACTGGTTCTACGATATTGGCACTGATAACTTTTTTTGTAGGAAATCAAATTCCCTACACAAAAAGTTCCGTACAATTTTGTTTTAAAGTTAGTGGTTTACAAGTAAAATAAAAAAAAAAACCATGAAATTCGAGAAAAAATTGGTTTTAAGATTTTTTACCGGTGAGGCCAATTACAAAACGCAAATTAACTACAAGCACTTTCAAAGAGGAACGATTCCTCTGTAATTTCCGCCTAATAGCGATTAAATATCATAAAATGCCGCGAAATTATAGATAATTAAAAAAAAAAAGACGTGTGGCACTCGGGGACTGCCGTGGTAAAGCTATTGCAAAGCATTTCGTATCAACTTATGCGATTATAATTATTTTTTTATTTTATTTATGTAGTATTTTTTTTTCTTCGATATTAATTCAAGTTACACTTTTTGAGCGTGGTGACCGATAAGAAAACAAATTTTTCTTTTATTAAATAAATAAAAAGTTAATATTGTTTAAAATATTTTGATTATTTTACAGTACATGTGGGTTTTATTATCTTACTGTAGCTGTTGGTTATTCAGGAATATTTATCATTGAAACTATAGGTTTATGATAACTGAAATAAGAAACATAAGTTTGCGACTTAATATCCTCTAAATACCTAAAAAATACCGCTTCAATGGTGGTCCCATATTTTGTTGTGGACTCTTGTGGATCAGTATTCATTTTCAAATGCAATGTTTTTGATAGAAAAGTTGTCAACCGCTCTGATTTTTTATCAGCGAAGTTAATGTTGAAATCGCCAGCCAAGATAAGTGGAAATTTATTACCATTTGTACCAAGTATTTTCGACCCTTCTTCAGTGTACTCCAGTAAAGTGCGATAAATAAAATGCTCTATCTCATTCAATTTTGGATTCGGAGAAATGTAAATTGCTACCATAACTATTTGTAGGCCATTTCTAAGTTTGCATAAGCACGCATAAATATCTCCAACAACTGATCACCTAACATTAACATCGCTAACGTGTGCAATATTTATTTCAATATTCGGAGTCACAGTATTAGTAACATCATTTTTATTTTGGTAAATAGCTACCCCACCTTTTGATATACACAAATTTTAAAAGTACAGCTATTCACTGTTGTAAGGGAGGGTGGGGCAGAGTGGGCCCCTTAAGGAAAATAATTATAATATCGTTAATTTTTTCATCGTGTTTACTTATTTTTAGACCCTTGATACTTATTTTCACTTCATTATGCTGCGTCGATTAAAATTAAAAAATCAAAAATCAGGGACAAGTGGGCCCTCCTCAAAAATTAGGTAAAAAATTTATTTTTTTTATTTTCCGTCAAGTTATGACCTCTGTAATGTTTTTATCATATTTTAGGTAAATAGGTGATATGTGGGGTAAAATAGACCACTCGGAAAAAAATTGTAACGAAAAAATTTTTATTTTTTTATTTTTCGTTACAATTTTATTTTAAGTGGTCCATTCTGCGCCACATATTACATATTGGCCTTAAATATGATAAAAACATTATAGAGGTCATAACTTGATGGAAAATAAAAAAAATTTTTTTCTATAATTTTTTAGGAAGAGGGCCGTCGTGACCCAGAAAACATTTTTTTTCGATTTTTTGCAAAATTTCGACTGATTCTTTCGAAATAGACGGCTAATAAACGAATGTGATGGTTAAAAGCCACAAAAAGAAAAAACCGGCTTACGGGGGCCGTCGTGTCCCAGGCTCCCCTATCTTTAATTTTCTTGATAAATAATATGTAATGAACAATTTTGATGGACTATTTTATCCTTCATTATATAAGAAATTTCAATAAGCTTATTATTCGTCCGAATTTATTGACGTATAAAAAATTTTGAGGGGCCCACTGTGCTCCCATATATTTTGAAGTTTTGAAAATTTTAAGGGGCCCACTCTGCCCCACCCTCCCCTACATAAATACCTATACACCAATGTACTTTCTCATAATCAGCTGCTTATGTATTCGTCCAATTTTGGAGCTGCTCGTCTCGATTCGTGCGAGTTTCGTAGAGTCGTACAATACGTCTAATCGTACGCACACAACGCCATGTTGAAGACTGCCGAACTGCAACTCCGTGCCCGTCGGAGTGGAGAGCGTGAGGTTTTTTCGTTACGGAATTTCTAGATTCGGTCCCCGCGCTCAAGTCCCGCGATAGAAGCTATGCAATAGCTTAAAAATGTTAATTTACGTGTTAATTAAATGGGAAAATTTCAAATTCCTTTAGCGAGTACTTAAAATTAAAATGAAGGGCTCAAATTTGGTGGAAACTTTTTTTTTTCATGTCTAGAATAATATTTCGTCAATGGAGCGAAAAAAAAAAAAATAGTCGTTTCAAATGAGCCACTCTAGTATTTATACTAATATTTTCAAGATCTTAGACTTGAAAACAGCGGGAAGTAACGAGGCTGACCCACAGGGCCAATCGATGCCCAGATTTATTTTGTATGTGTTTAAATTATATTTTCTTTTATTTAACATAATACTTGATTCTGAAATTCAACATTACACCTATTTTTATTATCTCTTTTTCAGAGATCGGCAAAAAAAAAATTCTCATTTGCCATTTTTTAATTATTTTAGTCAACATAATATTAACTAAGAAATTTTTGATTAATCATAAATAAAAAAATTATGATTTTTTATTTTTAATTTGTTTATTAATTGAAAATTACTATGATATAAATTTTAATTACTTAAAAAATGAATTTTTTTTTCAAAAATAATTTTCATTAATAAAACAATTAATAAAATTATTGGAAAATTATAGCATTGTTAAAGTAATTATCATTAAAAATGAAAATTTTTTCAACTACCAATTATTCATTATTTGAAGAATTAAGATTATTTTACATACAAATACTAACTATAAAAAAATTTCTAACTATTTTTCATTACAATTTTCTATTCTCGTAATTATGATAATATATATTGATCAACGATAATAAATTATGAGAAAATTACATTCACTAGTAATAGATAACCAGATAAATAAAGTAATGATAATAATTATTATTATTATTATTACCATCATTATTTATCATAAATCATCTTATTGTTACTTCTTTATACTTTTTGACGTATTACGCAAATCATGGATCTCATTGAAAGTCCACTGTCCCTATAATGAAGCCTTTTGCGAAAAAAATTCTTTAATGCTGTCAAAAATACTTAAAAATTGTGAAAAATGCGGGAATGCAATGGTGCCATTTACATCGTTTCTGATTAGCCGCATCCTTGCAATAAACATATATGTTGTGCAAATAACTGTTAGATTTGACTTTGATCGTCAATAATAAAATATTTATCGGGAATTAGTAACCTTGATCATTAGAACATTAAAGCCCAATCATTTCTGAAAAGATATCTATCAACTTTTTTGCAAAAATTACCGTAATTCTACAAAAAAAAAATGAATTAATAAAAAGTGTCTACAGACGATTTATTTACCGATAGGGCTCACGCCGTTCTAAGAGTGGTGGGAATGCGCGCGCAGCTCTCCGATTTGAATAATTCCAGTGATGATTGTTGAGTAAAATTATTATAAAATAAATATTTAAGCAATAATTTATTATTTAAATATTTATATAATTATTTTTAAGATAATTAATTTATTAATTTAATTTAATTTGAGTTATTTCGTTAATAATAACAATAAATCACAAAGTGAAATTCAATAATTTTATTTTCTTTTTTTTTAATTTTTAAACAAAAAAATATTTTATTTTTATTTTACCATCAAAATTTAATACCGTTATTGATAATCGGGGACCAACAGTCGATAACTCGGACAATATAAATTTCGGATCCGTAAAAATATAACCATAAAAAACAGGCTGATGGTCTTTGTGGATACAACGTATACAACTGTTGATGTGTCACAACGCAATACACCTGATTTAAATTTTATTGTTTCCATACAATTACGTTTTGTTTTGAAGAAATAGTGTTCAAACTAAAATATAATCATATTGTTTTTTCTCAACTTTTGAAAAAGTAAGTAGATTCATAATTTTTGCTTTTTTTTTCTTTCTAATCAAAATTAACCTTTTATTAGCATATAAAGTGTAATAATAATGGGGCTAACTATATAGTAATTGTTGAATTCATATGTTCATATTAATGGACAGTTTTTTAATGTAATTTTCTATTCTTGGAATCTGAATCTGTTATTGTAATTTTATTTATCATTTATGATAACTTTCCATTAGAGTGCTTTCCAATTTATAATTAATATGAGTTTATACGATTTTTTCCTAACTTACTTATCAGTTTCTATATTTTAAAGCTATCTATCTTCATATTTTTTTGATTATTTATTAATTTAGAATTTCGATTTACTTAGTCAAGATGTCATCAATAGAAGATGAAAATTATAATGCTGTATCTTCAAGCCAAAATTTTGATGCTGGTAGTAGTCACGATCGACTGTCAAATCAAGTTTTGATTGATAAATCTCATGACATGGATCCTCTAAAACAAGAGCTGTTGGACAGATGTAATCTTCAACCACATCTTGATGGTACTTATTACGTACCCGATTTGAACAAGTCATCATTAACGGGCTCAATAGTAGCTTCTTGCCAGATATGTAAAAATGATCATAATCAAGATCATACAATTTCTGGACTGATTAATGTCTCGTCAAATTTCAACAGCCACATAAAAGTAATATTTACTATTAAAAAATCAGTAATTAATTTATGTAGTATTTTCTATAATTTTCATATTTCATATTAGAAAGCACACAAACGAAAGTTTAATGACTATCAAAAATATGCTGAAATTAAACGTAAACAAATGAAAGAAGAAAAAACCAAAGAAAATTACAAAACTTATTGTCAATTTTCCCAAGCTGTATTCGACAGGAATGTGACCAATTTTATTTTAGAAACTCTCTGCCCATTCAATACTGTGGAGTCTCCTGCTTTTCGACAAATATTTCATGGTAAAATTTATTATTTTTATTACTAGCAAATACTAATATTTTAATTATTTCTAAATTTCAATTAGGTTGATATTATATCCCCGTATTTTATATTTTAATAAATTTTAATTCCTTTCTTGCTAATTAACTATTGCAAAATCCTATTAATTTGCTTAAAATGTCGAATAGTTTTTATTATATTCGTTTATTAATACAGAACTTAAAGCTGTTTATAAAAAAAAAGTCAAGTGTTTTTATATTTTTTTGTATTTCCCATAGATCTTCAAATAAAAAAGGGTGGCGAGCCATTAAAACATTTGTCAGCTCGAACTTTGGCTCGTAGAGTGGTATCTAAATTCATAAACGACATGAATATTATAAAAAAAAATTTAAAAAATGTAGAATTTATTTGCACGACAGCTGATGTGTGGACATCAAATAGTCGTCGTTTTATTGGCATGACTGCTCATTGGGTATGTATAATATTTTTAGTTTCGTTAATTAAATGCATATCAAAATCCCAATAGTTTAGTTGTAATTATGTATTTATTTAAATAACTACGATTTCAATGATTAAAATTATTATTTAGATTGATGAAATTACGCTAGAAAGAAAATCATGTGCAATAGCGTGCCAAAGATTCGAAGGAAGTCATACATACGACCGAGTGGCAAAAATAATTGTGGACATTCATTCTTCTTTTGAAATCAGTGACAGAATTATAAGTACTGTAACAGACAATGCCTCGAATTTTGCAAAAGCTTTTAGGGAATTCGGTGTCAGTTATGCAGAAACTTTTTTTAATGGTAATTATAATCCAAAATTATTTTAGTGAAATTCATAAAAGAATTTTATTTACCGTAGTTTCATTAATTTTCAATAGATAAGTTATTAATAGTGAAAATTAATAATATATTTTAACTTAAAAATTGAAATCATAATTCTATTTTTCACTGTTATTTACTAGATTTCCAAATTAATTTATACAAATTATGTGTTAAATAGTAGTCTTTTTAAAAAACAAACAAAAAGTTATAATCTTGAAAATGTTCTCCTACGTTATCTACTACTTTTGTCTATCTATCTGGTAGCATTTGGATCTCATTATGCAGTAAAATACTGCATATATTGATTATCAAGCTTTGGCGATATTTTGCTTTTCTTGAAATTCATAAAGAATATTACGACGAAAGTCTACTTCAACGATCATCAAATTTGTCACTCCTATTTTTCATAATTATTCTATTAAATTAAACGACTCACATAACAACTTAAAAAGAGCTCTTTTTGCTCTTTGAAACCCACTATAGGTATTAAACTCTATAATTTAAAAGTAACAATATAACTTATTCCAAAAATCTGTAATAGTTAATGTACCCATCTGAAATCAAAAGTGAAATGATAAAAATTAAAAATATAATTTTGATTTTAATTATAATAAAATAAATTTCAAAATGTTTTATTTCATTATGATTAATTAACAGAACAGCGAATAATTTTCTATATCAACATGCCTTTTATAAAATGTGTGCTATGGAAAAATTATTTTTCACATTTTTTATCCTATTTTTAATCTCTTTTTGATGATGTGAGCAGTAAGGATTTTTTTAAATCAATAATTATAGATTCTAATGAAGCTGTTGGTGAAGAAAGTGATGCAGAAGAAATAAATGAAATAGAAGTCGATGAGGTGGAAACAGATGGAACGGAAACAAATATTGATGATTTAAACTATTTAGATCAAGAAAATGAACATGCAGAAATTAGTGTATTAGAAGATGACGATAATGATACACTTAAATCCAATTCACTTCCTCAACATTTGCGTTGCGCTTGTCATACGCTTAGTCTTATCGCAACAGTAGATACCCTAGCTTTAATGAAATCATTCAAACCGCTTTACAATAATTACAATCGAGTAATTTCTCGGTGTAATGACTTATGGAATTTAACGCGATCACCTAAAAAAAGTGAAGCATTGAAAAAATTATTCAATCAAGCCTTTAAACGCCCAGTAGTAACACGGTGGAATTCATTGTACGATTCATTAATACAGATATTTGCTTTAAAAGATAATATTTTAAAAAATACTTCAAATCTAAAGAAAATTGGCTTAAAAAATGTAATGAATGAGGCAGACTTTAGGTAAGAAAAACAAACATTAATCAATCAATCAATTTTTCATTACTAAAAAAATTTCTTTAAAGATAATAACTAAATTTAAAAAATGTATACTTTAAATTTCTTAAATTTATGCCAAATTTATATAAATTAACTTAATTTTCAGATTTATTGAAGAATACTTACACTGTAATCGACCCTTGGCAGAAGCAATCGATCGATTACAAGGTGAGAAGTTATGCTGCTATGGCGACTTACTTCCAACACTCATTTCTATTAAAAATAAATTTAAAAGCTGTAATAAGTTGAATTTACAATACTGCAATACATTAATTGTCGGACTTGTTGAGGCATTGAATGTTAGGTTCCAGAAATTTTTTGACGTTGAAGAAGAAGGTTGTATAAGTGCCGTAGCAGCAGCTTCTCATCCAAAGTTTAAATTGAATTGGTTGCGCTGTTTAAGTCCTGATGCTAGAAAAAACAGTATTAAAGCGATACAGAATGCTCTGTCTACTATACCGGAAACTTCTGATTTTCAATTAGCTACTGAAAATGCTAATGATGACGATTATTTTGACTTTAGTGTAGATGATGTCGAAAGTACTAATAACAATAATATTTTTTTTGGTACAACTAATTATGAAATTCTATTTCAAAAATTTATAAATGAAACTAGAACTGATCTAAATTTACTAAATATGTATCCGTGCGTAAAAAAAATTTTTTTGAAATTTAATTGTCCTCTTCCATCATCAGCTGCAGTTGAGCGGTTATTTAGCTACGCCACTATGTTTAATCTCCCTAAGTATAACCGTTTGACGGATGATAATTTTGAACTCAGAGTACTGGCTAAATGTAACATGAGTATGAATTTATAAAATCTGATCAATAAAAAAATTAAAAAATTTGATTCATAATTTGACCATTATTTGATTATAATTCTCATAATTTAACCAACATTAATTATTATAATTACGAAAATTGTTATAAAAAATAGTTTGAAATTTTTTCATAATTGGTATTTCTGAGTGAAATAATTTTTATTTTTTTAATAATGAAAATTGGTGATTGAAAAAATTTTCATTTTTAATGATAATTACTTCAAGAATGCCATAATTTTCGAATAATTTTATTAATTACTTTATCAATGAAAATTATTTTTAAAAAAATATTCCATTTTTTAAGTAATGAAAAATTGAATTTTAGTCATTTTTAATTAACAAAACAATAAAAAATAAAAAATCTCAATTTTTTATTCTTGATCAATTAAGAATTTCTTAGTTAATATTGTGTTGACTGAAATAATTAAAAAATGGCAAATGAAAATTTTTTTTTTGCCGATCTCTGCTCTTTTTACTGGATGATTCCCTTCTTTTCTTCATCGTACTGTGATTTAAATATTTTTCTGAAGAAGAAAACATCTTAACTTGCACCATACAATCTTCCAATGGTGAAATTTTATGGATTTTTTGTGTCGCTGGGATAAGAGTAAAAAATAACGTCAATAAGAGAAAAAAATTATTTTTTTAAGAAAAAATAACAA
Organism: Microplitis manilae; assembly: GCA_030273425.1. Classification (NCBI taxonomy): domain Eukaryota; kingdom Metazoa; phylum Arthropoda; class Insecta; order Hymenoptera; family Braconidae; genus Microplitis; species Microplitis manilae. The sequence continues at coordinate 13,787,823 of CP092725.1, read as the reverse complement.
TTTCTTGGACGGGAATCACTTGAAATTCTCCAATAAAATTTTATTTTTCAACTTTTGAGGTTTTACGAGGAAATAAAAAAAATTCTATAACAAAGTTATGTAAAATCAGCAAAAATTCAACAATAATTTTTTTATAATCAAGAAAAAAAATTAGAAGCGATTGTCGTCACATCTTTTGATTAACGGGGATCGTTGCAGAATTAGTTGAACTATTTTTAGAGCAAAAAAAAAAAAAACGGTCGGACTTTGAGAAAATTTCGGTTTTTTCAAAAAAACTAAAATATTTCATCTATCTCGGATTCTTAAAATTTTTTCATTTTTTTTTTTTTTTTTCGAAAACTACAATTAAAAACAAAAATTTAGAAAAAAAAAAGTTCCTAAACGATCAATTTTTGAAAAAGTTCTAGCAATTTAAAAGTAAAGGAGCGTTTTTTTTCAAAAATTCATAACTTTTTTTGAGTCGGGAAAAAAAATTCGAAAAAACGCTGAAAAATAACTTTCGGGGGGGGGGGGGGGTAGAAAAAGATAGAAAATTTTCAGCAAAATCGAAGGGGGTCAGGTAAAAAATTTGTCGATTTGACATGGAATGACCCATATATATTATTTAAATTGAATTAAAAGTATATATCATTGTATTTTGTTTGATCGCATTGTTAGCTAAACTTGTTTCAAGCTCTGAGAACTCATCTTTATTCTCACACGGTAATTTAAAATCAACTATTTTCCAAGGATTGTCTTCCACCGATTTTTTAGCACTTTCCGCGCTCAAAGCTTCATTTAGTTCATTGAATTTTTGGTTCATATCGTAAATAATGCTTCTCTTTACGTTATTCAATTTCGTTTTAAAAACTTCTTCCAACTTTTCAATTAGTAAATTCGAATCATCTTTTTCTTGATGTTGTAAATCATTATTTTTTCCATCATTCACAGCAATTTCCTCCGAATCATTACCCGAATTAAAAGTAACATCATTGGTGTCGTTGCGATGTGGAAGTTTTTTATTATCAGATAGTATGCTACTTGAAGGTTGAGGTGGTAGAGATTTTATCTGGGAAAGAGTATTTTTCACGAATAATTGACTTCCCCCACGATCTTTGCTTCGTTGCTCAGCTTCCGAACTTTCAATATTTACAGTTGTATAGGATTTCTCGAGTCTTCGCTCTCCTTGCTCAAAATTATCTAAATATGTGATTCATTAGTTTAAATTATTAAAAATAAAAATTAATAATTAAAAAAAAAAAAAAAAAAGAACTAAATTAAAACTCTAACTTACCAGTTGATGAAAGTATTTTGATCGAGTAAGTTTGCCAATTATCTCAAAAAGATTTCTGTTTTTTTACCAAATCTCGTACTTTTGATTGGTCTTATTTGGGAGGATATTTACACATTAATGATGTGTCTTTCATAAAAGTCCACGACCGCAGAATTAAATCTACTGACTTCAATGCTGTTTTTTTTTTTTCTAAAAATTCAACAATGCAAAATTGATATTCATTTTCAGCAGATGATGGACTTGACATTTTTTTTTTTAATTGTGTAAAACTGAAATTCAAGATAATTGATTTATTGGATCAGAAAAAAAAATTTTGAAACACATTTTGAATCGATATATAAACAAAGAATAACAAACGATTTTCTCGCATTTCATCAAAAATAACATTTTTCATTAGACAAATAATAGTTTACATGTTTAAATTAAACATCAACATATGTACTTACATTCTCAATTGAATAATGAAATCCACTCAAACGAACCACAATAATAAAAAATATTAATTTTTTGCTTTATAAAAAGAAGTTATTAAGTTTTTAATCAATAATAAAAATAAATTTAAATATTCATAAAAACTACAAATTCCATTTTAAATATTTTTTCAATAAATTACTTTTTTTTTTAACTTCCCGCTTAGAAAATCGATGATTTTCAAAAATTTCGGGAAGTTATTGTTTTCACCCCGATTTTCGAAAATCGAGTTTTCATCAGATGTCGACGTTTTGAGGTCCTAGGAAGCTATTCTGACTATTTTCAGAATGATGTTCGAGTGTCTGTGTGTGTGTGTGTGTGTGTGTGTGTGTATGTGTATGTATGTATGTATGTGTGTAAATGGCCTATAACGTTTTAATTAATGAATCGATTTAGATGTTCAAGGCGGCGATTAGAAGAACTTGTTGGCCGTCAACTTTCCTGAAAATTTGAGATCATTTGATCAAGTAGACTCAAGCATATTGGCGAATTACGAAAAAAAAAAAATATTTTTTTTTAGTTTTTTATTGATTTCTCAGAAACGAATTGGACGATCGAATTCAAAATCTAATCAGCTCTAGAGCTCAATAAAACGCGTCGAATGCTGCCTTAACCATCTCAATCGGTTAATTTGTTTGAGAGATATCTTTGGAGGAAGAAATAGTAAAAAACGTTTTTTTTCAAATATCTTCAAGACAGCTTAATCAATCGCTTTCAAATTTTAGTCAGCTCTAGAATTCAATAAAACGCGCCTATTGCCACCTCAAACGTCAAAATCGGTTGATTAGTTCAAAAGATATCAGCGTTGAAAAGTTAAAAAAATAACATTCAATGTTATTTTTTCCAGATAAATCAAAATGTACTGTACTAAAATGTGTCTAAAATCTTACAAACTTTTTCTCTTTATGGTCTCTTTTGATTATCATATAATGCTATCAAACTTGTTCTTTAGTTTAAACCATATTATCAACGAAAAAATTGAAAAAACACAGTTTTTAATCATTTTCTCGGATATTTTATATTCGGATATACTATTGCTCTGACCTAAGCCAAAACTTATTTAAGTCTTGATTTTGATCACTGACATTGATTTCTGCATCAATATACTTAGTTCATTCAACATAATCGGGAATTAAAATTTAAAAACAGCTTGTTCATTAATGATTATGTATCGTATACGATCAAACATGGTTATATATAATTACGTATGCTCAGATCTGATCAGATCCAAAAAATTGCCCTGCATAATCATACCTGCTCATACGTGGTCCTACATGATCATACATGATCAAACCTAGTTCTGTATGATCATACATGAGCAGGTATGATCATACAGGGCCATTTTTTGGATCTGATCAGATCTGAGCATACGTAATTATATATAACCATGCATGATCGTATACGATCATGTATGACCATATATAATCGTGAATAATCAACAGGATCTTTTTCGAATCTTGTCAAATCTGAGTATTCATACTGTGTTTTTTGAAAACATCAAACTCATGCATCCTGGAATATAATGATTGCACATATTTGCAAGAATATTTGTATACATTATTATTAAAATGTATGTTATATAACATGAGTGCGTGTACTTATGTTGAAATTGAAATTGAATAGAACCATTAATAGTCATAAATCTACTATAACAGAATCTTAGGTTGCATGATCAATAAAATTTATTGTCAAGATATTAATATTAAAAATTAATAATTTAATTAAATATTTAATTTTTATTATTATTTAATATTTTTTCATTGAATTTATTAATTAACCATTCTAAAAATGTTTAATATTTTCTAAATTTAATATTTAATCATTTATAAAAAAATATTGAATTCAGAGAGTAATAAATATATATTATATACTTTATACAAAATATTATTAGATTATTAACTTTGAATATTTATTATTTTAATTTAATATTCGATTGTAATTTTTATAACAAATTTTGTATTAAATTTATTGAATTATTTATTAAATATTAAAAAATCTGTTATAAATATTTAAAATCGGTAATATAATAATATTTAATATAAATTATAGTAATAACCCGTGAAAAATGAATCATACATGGCCATGCATGGCCATATATGGTTCATGCATGGAGCATACATGGAGCATGTATGGCCATACATGAATCATACAAGGCCATAGATGGCTATGCATGGACATGTATGACTATATATGTCAGTGATTAATTGAACATTTATGGCCATGCATGGCCGTATATGGTTCATACATGGCCATACATGGGCATACGAACTTTTTGAATAGTCATGCATGGCCATATATGAATCATACAAGGCCATGTATGGCCATGCATGGTCATACATACTCATGGATGACTATATATTAGACTGCTTTTTTTAGCGACTATTTTTTTTTCGCTCCGATCCCGAAATTTCGTTGGATATACTCCCCGAAAAATTCCCTGAGAGTTTAAGCCCTTGATATTGATATAAAGTACTTTCCCAGAGCAGGCAAAGATTTCCCATTCAAAAAACACGTAAACTTGGGTTTTTATGTTTTAAACTTCTGTAACTCCGTAGCATTTTATGACATCATCTTGCCCAAAGTCGGGATTTTCTCAGAATTGAATGCTCTTCAAAAGTACTCCTTGTCGCGAAGTCGTAACTCATACAAGTGGGGTAGTACGGACCGCTAAACTAAATTTTTTCATAGAATTCTTGTTTTTTCTTCCATTATCTCATAAACAACAAGACCTACAGAAAAATTGAACAAAATGATTTGATAGGAATTTTATTTTCCTACAAAAAAGGTCCTTAGCACTAAATCACTACGATCAATATTTTCTGAGATATTAATTATTGAAGTTTATGTAGCATTGAATTCCCATAAAATGTCGAATCAAATCTTAGAAAATACTGATTTTTTATTTGACTAATATCTCAGAAAATATCTATCTGAGTGATTCAGTGCTAGGGACATTTTTTGTAGGAATAAAATTTCCTATAAAATTGGCATTTACATTTTTTTGTAGGCCTTGTTGTTTGTGAGATAATGAAAGAAAAAAAATTAAAAAAGTTCGTATGCTCGATGTATGGCCATATATGCTCGATGTATGGCCATATATGCTCCATGTATGAACCATATACGGCTATGCATGGCCATATATGTCCAACTAATCACTAACATATATAACTATATATATATATATATATACATGACCATGCATGACCATACATGGCCTTGTATAATTCATATATGGCCATGCGTGGCCATGTATGATTCATTTTTCACGGATATAAAAAATTTGAGCTGACTATTACAATTACTTATAAACAGGATGTTGTAGTGAAAGAAAATAGAAAATTTTTTTGATATCACTAACAGCATATTGATGATTATATTTTGCTTTTTCGAAGTGATTATAACCTTTCAATCTTACGTAGCACAAGTAAACTTCGTTGTAACTGTCGGTCGCATAGCTTAGTCGTCAAAGCGTCAGTCTCTCGTACGGAAGGTCCCGGGTTCGAATCCTACTAAAGCGGGTGGTGTTATTAATAAGTCTAGCGTTTTTTCTCTAAATTAAAAATTTCCAATTCGATTAGGAATTCAATTATTCGCACATCTGATAATCTCTGCGTCGCCAAAATAATTAAAAAAAAAAAAAAATTAAAAATTTTTTTTTAATTTAGTTAAAATTTCTATACATAGTCATGTATGGCCATACATGGTCATATATGGTCATACATGGCCATATATGGCCATGTCTGGCCAATTTCCATACATGGCCATGCATGGAGCATTCATACATGGCCATGTATGATTCATTTTTCACGGGAAATAATATAATAATTTATATTAATAAGTTCTTGATACGGAAAGTTAACCTCAATTATATCAGAGCACTTGAAATAGAATATAAGCACAAATTTTTTTACTAATATTTACGAATAGTAAATAATTTTCATCAAAATGTTCAATTCAAATCACTACAGCGATTCAGTATATATAATTATTAATCACATCTGTGTGAATTATATATGCATATACAATTCGAACTTGTATTAAAGTGTCACGATCGAAGTAAGTGAAGGCGACGGGCGAAAGGGTTATTTTAAATTATTATTTAATATCGTGATGCCGAATTACCCCGTTCTATAACTCAGCCTATAATTAAAAATAAAATAGAATTAGAGATAGATTTCTACATTGGAAAAGAAATAGTAAGGATCCGCGGGAGACGTGGGGTCTATTAGTAACAGATGGTTAAAATATAAAGGTCGTAAAAATTTGAGTCGAACTAGAATAAGAAAATGTTTTGACATATTTATTAAGGCCTTGAAGGTGACTTTTATTATGACAAGGGACTCACGGCCGCGAAAGACTCAGAGAAATCTTTTCGTGGGACATCTGGAAGACATTGAGTCAGTGTATTTTCGTAAGGGACCGGCCGTGGTGTTGCAGCTGTGCATAGAGAAAGAAAGACGCACTATTTTCTATGTGCTTGTTTTTATCTACGTCTCTCCTTCTTGTAACTTGACCGCTCATACTCGCATACTTTCCTGTGGAAATTCAAAGCAAACCCAAAATACGTCGTAGATATCCATATATGGTCAACGTACACATATATAATAGTCTAAGAGCCAGTGGACGGATACCTGTATGTATTTGACCAGACCTGAGCTTTTGTATATTGAGGCCCCTATACCTACTGTACATAAGATGGGGACTCACTAAGCCCAAAGTGGTGGACGTGGCTACTGCGCAGGTAGGACAGGTATCGATTTTTGGCCAATTATAAATGCATTTGACCACGTCTGCCGTTTTGAAATTTCAAAATATATTATTATTATTGACGGAAAATAACAATGGCAGACCATTATCATGCGTCCAACATCATGGCAGACGATTTTGAAAATGCCAAAAAAAAATTTTTCTGAAAGTATTTGACCAGATCTGCCATTAATATATTTTATTTATTATAATCTTAAGAACTCATATTTATCGCGGCAGACGTATTCATAGTGGACACACATCACCAGATAAAAAAATCTAAGATACTACCCGGTCAGATGTCTATGTATTACGATAGCTGTTTTACATCAATATAATTTACTTAATCACTGAATTTATCGAAATGACTATCTTTCATGTATTCTATATGCTAAATTTTAAAAGTTTGACGATAAAAAAAGGAGATATTACGAAAAAATCTTAAATATCGAAGTATACTGCTAATAACAAGAGATAATTTAAATTTGTATTTTATTTTTCATTTTTGTTTATTTAATACAAGATTTATAAGGACAGATGAATAAAAATATATTATGCATGCATATAAACATAAATACACAAACGCAAAAAAATTAAAGGAACAGAAAAAGTTTATCCATTTTTTAGTGATTGTTGGAAGGCTGTAACTTTGTGAAAAATGATCGTACTGAGATTTTAAATAAAGCATTTTATTGCCTAAAATCTTTAACTTCGGTGAGTTCCTATCAAAATTACTTAAGAGCCCCGGTTATTGCGCAAATATAAGAAATACCGTAAGACAAAAAATTTCTAAAATTTTATTTTTTTTCCAAAGAGCAACTAAACCAATGCATAGTTCATTTAGTAAATTTAATCAGCTTCAATTTGGCTTTTTTGTTTAGGCGCGTAGGACGATGTGTCGCAGCGATATCAGCCAGAGTCAAAGAATGATCTTTTTGTTTTTGATCATCGATATTTCAGGTACCAATAATCGCACAGTGAATTAAAGGGTGGCGTTAAAAACTTAAATAAATTCCCAATATGATCCGATTATAATTGTTTTAACAAAACAACTTTTTTATTTTTAACATCCATTATAACTAAGTACAAAAGAATGACCTTTTTGGTTTTCTAGTAAATCAACCGCTACTCTGCAAATGTCGATGAAACAATGAATGTTACCAGGGGCGTTATTTACCTTAATGTATCCTCAATAATCTTGTAAATTTTCAAATTGATCTATAAAACCGTTTTTTGGGGGTGATCGATCAGTTCTGCTAAACAATTTAAGGAACAAGTTTTGTGTAATGATCATCAAAATGAAAAAATAATTTGTTTTCATTTTTGCGTTAGTTTCTCAGTAAATGCAACGGGAAGAGAAATAAACAAAACATTTTCAAAAAATGTGAAAAAATATTTTCATCCACAAAAAAACAAGTTTTAATTTTTGTTTTCGTTGACTTTTTTAACTTCCCGCTAAGGAAATTGCAAATTTTCAACAATTCGGGACGTTATTGGTTTCAGTCCGATTTGTGAAAATCGAAATTCCAACAGATGTCGGCGTTTTGATGTCCTAGAAAGCTATTCAGACTAATTTCACGATGATGTCCGAGTGTACGTACGTATGTAAATATCTATAACTTTTGAACGGATCAACCGATTTCGATCGTCAAGGTGTCATTCGACGCAGTTTTTCAATATCTTGAAGCCAAAAAGAATTGAGCTTGATCGGTAGGGCTCGTTCGGAGATATTCCAAAAATAAACTTTTTTCGAAAATGATTTTTTTGGATAACTTTTTACGAGCACGATGGATTAATTTAAAAATGGACTGGGCTCTGGAGATTTATAAGCCGCGTCGAATGCGACCTCAAACATCGAAATCGGTTAATTTTTTCAAGAGAAGCCGTTGTCGAAAGAATTAAAAAAAAAAAAATTTTTTTAGTATTTTGAAAATTTTTCAAAAATGATTCGATGAATTAATTTCAAAATTAAATCAGTTATAGAACTCAATGGAACGTGTCGACTGCCACCTTAAACGTCTCAATTGGTTTATTCGTTCGAGAGATATTGTTGTAGAAAAAGTTGTAAAAAACGGTATTTTTTGAAAACAAAAGCATACAAAAGTATTTTCGAGCTCGAAGAGCTCGAAAATGTATCTACTACAATTTTTCGAGCTCAAGAAGCTTGAAATGGGCGGGAAGTTTTGGGGCTGGCCCACAGGGTCAACCGACAGACCGATTTATTGTAAATGAACCGCTACTCTGTAAATATCGATGAAAAGACTAATGTTACCAGAGACGTTATTCACCTTAATGTACCCTCAATAATCTTCTAAATTTTCAAATTGATCTATCAAACCGTTTTTTGGGGTCGAAAAATCAGAGTTTAGCTGAACAAATGTCGAAAAATCGGTCTGTCGGCTAATTATTTTTTCATTTCGATGATCATTACACAAAACTTGTTCCTTAAATTGTTTAGCAGAACTGATCGATCACCCCCATAAAACGGTTTTATAGATCAATTTGAAAATTTACAAGATTATTGAGGATACATTAAGGTAAATAACGTCCCTGGTTACATTCATTGTTTCATCGACATTTGCAGAGTAGCGGTTGATTTACTAGAAAACCAAAAAGGTCATTCTTTTGTACTTAGTTATAATGGATGTTAAAAATAAAAAAGTTGTTTGGTTAAAACAATTATAATCGGATCATGTTGGGAATTTATTTAAGTTTTTAACGCCGCCCTTTAATTCACTGTGCGATCATTGGTACCTGAAATATCGATGATCAAAAACAAAAAGATCATTCTTTGACTCTGGCTGATATCGCTGCGACACATCGTCCTACGCGCCTAAACAAAAAAGTCAAATTGAAGCTGATTAAATTTACTAAATGAACTATGCATTGGTTTAGTTGCTCTTTGGAAAAAAAATAAAATTTTAGAAATTTTTTGTCTTACGGTATTTCTTATATTTGCGCAATAACCGGGGCTCTTAAGAAATTTTGATAGGAACTCACCGAAATTAAAGATTTTAGGCAATAAAATGCTTTATTTAAAATCTCAGTACGATCATTTTTCACAAAGTTACAGCCTTCCAAAAATCACTAAAAAATGGATAAACTTTTTCTGTTCCTTTAATTTTTTTGCGTTTGTGTATTTATGTTTATATGCATGCATAATATATTTTTATTCATCTGTCCTTATAAATCTTGTATTAAATAAACAAAAATGAAAAATAAACACTTTCATCATTTTTCCATAACGCGCTCAGAGAAGTATAATTATAAATAATTAAGTCATATAAGATCATACATAAGTAGATACGATTATACCTGATGATTTTTCCTCGTAAAAGGCTGCAGATATGATCAGGCATGCTTATGCATGATCATACATGAAGTCTAGGGTGGCGCAAAAAAACCGACTATTTTTTTTTCGAGTCTCTTATGAAAATTTGTTGGCTTACGATGTTTTAAGAAGCCTCTCCGAAAATCAGCTCGATGAAAAAATTTTAAGAGGTCGCTCACGAATTTTGAGAATATCAAAAATGATCGAAATTTGAATTTTTTATTTCAAAATTTTTTCTTTCTCGTGGCAGCAATAGTTTATATTTGTGAAATTATGACCACTCTGAAAATTAAACCCCAAAATTTAAATACTTAAACCTCGCTCAAGAATTTTGAATGTTTCCGAGTACTGTCTTTTGGACGTTTTTGAGCGACCTTTAAATATTAAAAATAACACTTCTCGGTTTTTTCACCATCAATTTGCATGACAATGAATAAAAATATCACCCGAGAATTAGAAATAATAAGTTATTTACATGCGTTTTTATTTTTTAATTCAATTTTTAAGTTTTTTGGCTTATTCAAAACTTACCAAATTTTATTGTTGAAGACTGTCCTGTATATTTTTGGTTATGAAAATGTTATATTTTTATGAAATGACAATAATTGAGTTATAAAAAAATACATAAACCAATTCAAAGTAGTAGTTACATATTATCAGTCAATATTCAAAATTCTTGAGCGCCGTTTCAATATTTGAATTTTGAGTTCAAATTTTTAGCATAGTCATGATTTTACAAATATAAACTATTGCCGCCACAAGAAAGAAAAAATTTAGTAATGAAAAATTCGAATTTCAATCATTTTTGATATTTTCAAAATTCATGAGCGACCTCTTAAAAATTTTTTATCGACCTGATCTTTGGAGAGGCTTCTTAAAACATCGTGAACCAACAAATTTTCATAAGAGACTCGAAAAAAATTATAGTCGGTTTTTTTGCGCCACTCTAATGAAGTCATATATGAGCTCATATATAATCATACGTGAACAGATATGATCATGTCTGAACACTTTTCCCCTATTCGAGTGCGGATGTGACCATACATGATCATACATGGCCTCATATATTATTATACATGAAGAGATATGATCATACCTGATTATTCTTCCTCGTAAAAGGCTGCAGATATGATCATGCATGATCATAAATAAAGTCATATATGAGTTCATATATAATCATACATGAACAGATATGATCATGTCTGAAAATTTTTCCTCTACTTGAGTGTAGGTATGACGATACATGATCATACATGGCTTCATATATGAGCTCATATATAATCATGTATGAACAGGTATGATCATGCATGATCATACATGACGTCATGCATGATCAGACATGCGATCATATAGGATCATACATGAACAGACATGATCATATCTGAGCTCATATATGCTAGTTTATTGAACTGAATTTATTTAAACAAAAACTAATCTTTTATAGATATTATTTCATTTCTCTTATATTTATATTAACTTATAATAAAATTTGATTTTAAGTATAAGAGTATGTTTAAAAGAAAAACACATAAAATAAATACTAAGAATGACGAATGCATGGGTGATATGGTTCATTCTTTAGGTATATGTAAGTCGACCTATGCGGCTAAATAAATGGTGTTAGTCACTAAGATGTTGGTTGAAATTAGTTAGTCTGAAAGCATATGTCTTATGCGTAAGATATTCTTTCCGATTGCGATTAAATAAAGTTGAAGTAATTATTGAGAAAATTGAGAATAAATTATTTCCATAGCCTTATTTCCAATAGGTTATGGGCCCAGGTTACTCTCTACATAGCATATATTATATTTAGCAATTTTATTTGCATTTAAATAATTATTTTAATATAAAAGAATTAAGTTTATTTCGTGGTTCAATTTATCAGCACTTTACAATTATAGAAGATTTAAAAGTGAGAAGAAACATTGTTCCATTCAATGGTGAAAGATATAGTGTTTGGAAATTTAGAGTGCGCTTATTATTATCAGAAGTTGATGTGATTAAAGTTATTGATGAACCAATTCCTCAAAATCCGGACAAAAAGTGGAAGGAAGCTGAAAGGATTGCAAAAAGTGTTATTGCTTCGCATTTAGCGGACTCTATGTTAAAATTCGCAGAATCAAAAAATTCAAAAGAAATTTTTGAAAAATTAGATGCTATTTACGATCAGAAAAGCCTTCCAGCTCAGTTAAATGTGAGAAAGAGACTAACAGATTCAAAATTAACAGGTGACATGCCTCTTATGAAGCATTTTTCAATAATTGACGATTATATTACTGAATTATCAGCAGCATGTGGAAAAGTAGATGAAGCTGACATCGTGTTACAGTTATTAAATACACTTCAGTCATCATTTGATGGTGTGATAACTGCACTTGAAACATTATCAGAAGAAAAATTAAATTAAGCGTTTGTGAAAAACCGTTTATGGAATCATAAAGCTAAATTAAATAGACAAACTCGTGATACAAGTGCTAAAGTGCTTCAAGTGAAAAGTAATAACAATAGTGTAAATGAATACCGTAATGATGGAAACTTTAGGAATCATAGTGGGCGAGTTAAACACTTTAAAAGTCATCCAAGACAATTTAAGAATAAACTTTTTAAAACAAATAAAATAAATAATTCAACAAAAACAAAATGCCATCAGTGTGGAAGAATCGGGCATATTAAGCGGGATTGTTATTATTATAAAAAGGCACTCCAGTATCGTAAAAATACTCAAAGAAACATAATGATTAAAACAATACAACCCGTTCAGTCATCAACAAATGAAGATACTGAAGGCTTTGCATTCATGATGGGAAATTATAATATTACAAATCAGAAAAATTGTGTAACTTTCCTTCTCGACTCAGGTGCTTCTGATCATATTATTAACCAAGAAGATCTTGCTGTTAGTTTCACCAATCTTCAGGCGCCGATGAAAATTTCAGTCGCTAAAAATGAAGCTTTCATATTTGCGACGAAGAGAGGGTCTTTAAACGTTATTAGTAGTTTGGGAGTTCAATGAGTTATTAAAGACGTTCTCTACTGTCCAGACCTTCCATATAATTTATTATCTGTGAGAAAAATGCAAGAAGCTGGTATGGAAATCATCTTCAATCAAACAGGTGTCAAAATAAATAATGGTAGTAAGGTCATAATGACAGGTAAGGCACTGAATAATTTAATTGCATTTGAATTGACTATAAACAAAAATAGTATGGCTCAATTAAATAATATTATAAGTAAAAATTATAATTTATGCCATCCGCGCTTAGGCCATATTGGAAAAATTAAATTTTTAGAATTGAAAAACAATAAAATGGTACATGATATGGAAAAAATTGATGGTGGTTTGCCTAACGATGAGTTATGTGAAGCATGCATCAATGGTAAAAAGTCACGGTTACCATTTAATAAAAGAAAAGATAAAAGTTATATAAAAAGACCATTATTTATTATACACTCAGATGTAAGTGGTCCAGTCACTCCTTCAACAATAGACAATAAAAATTATTTCGTGCTTTTTGTAGATGATTATACTCATTATTGTGATACATATTTAATTAAATACAAATCAGATGTTTTCTTAGTTTTTCGAGACTTTTTTGCAAAGAGTGAAGCACGATTTAATTTAAAAATTGTCCACTTATATTGTGATAATGGTAGGAAATATTTGTCTAACCAAATGAAAGACTATTGTGTAGAAAAAGGCATCAGTTATCACTTCACAGTTCCACGTACCCCTCAACTAAATGGTGTATCAGAACGTATGGTTAGAACTATTACAGAAAGAGCTCGCGCTATGGTACATGGGGCTAGCCTAGATAAAGTTTTTTGGGGTGAAGCAGTTTTAACTGCTACATATTTAATTAATTTAACTCCGACTAAAGCTCTAAAGGAAATTAAAACACCATACGAAATGTGGCATGATAAAAAGCCAAAATTAGAATAATTAAAGGTTTTTGGTTCTACAGTTTATAATCATAATAAAATGAGAAAATCAAAGTTTGAAGAGAAATCAACCAAGGGTATATTAGTAGGTTATGAACCGAACGGTTACAAAGTGTGGGAAGTGGAAACTGGGAAGTTTTTAGTAGTTAGAGATGTTATATTTGATGAGACAAATTTTATGAAGTCCAGGCCCTTAATGGTACCAGAAGGAGTTGATATAAAAAGCTCCAGAAATGAAACTGATGCATCTGACATGCTGTCAAAATCAGTAACATAGTCGAAAAAATCTGATAATGATAAATCAGATAAATTACTAACTACTTGTTACGTCCTGGTTCATGTTTTGGCGCTGGCGTAGTTGAGCGGTCGATTTGAATTGGACGTAATGAGAACTTTCATATAATTATAAATAATTATTAAGAAGGGGTTGAACAGCCACCATTCAGTGGTTGAAATAAATTGGTTATTATTTTATATCTCAACCCGATTTATACAATTGTAAAAGAATAATTTGAATAATGTGAGAATATACAATTGAATCAATTTATAAATTTGTTGAAGTTCGTTTAACAATAACTTCAAAAGGGTGAGAAAGAAGTTAAGTATTCAATATTGAGCCTGACTGCTCTCGATGATTCTATATTTCAGACTGGTTTCTCTTGATCGAGAAAAACTAGAGTAAGTCTCTTATCAATACGAGGCGCTTGGGCATCAGGTCCGCGCATCGTTCGATATAGAGGGGTGGATCGAGATAAGCAATATTCTCGATTGATCCATTCTCTGTTCTCACGCTTTTTCCGTTTTTATTATTAACAAATGAGTCACTTATCTATGAACAAAAGTTATCTTAGAACAAAATAGATGTATGTGCAGCTGCACGTCTCGAGGATTTACTCGAGACGTCAGCGTTTATTTGTACATAACAAATATTAAGAGAAAAATAACTTTATCAATATGTTTTAAATATTCTAAATAATATTGTACTATTTATATTCTATTACTTTATATTATTATATTATTATATTATATTACTATATTAAATTATTATATTAAATTATATTCTATAATATAGGGTGACTTATCAATTATGCCACTTATCAATATACATCTTAATTAATTAGCTAGATCTCAGATCGGTCTCTCAATAATTAGTATTTAAAAATAATCAAAGACATCTGCCAAGCACGCTGGGACGTAACATACTAAAGAAAATGTCGCCTCAGGCAAAGATACAAATAAATCTGTAGTTGAAACAGATTTGCAAGTAGATTCCCCTGAAACTACTTGTGATGAAAATGAAAATAGTCAAAATAATAATAAACAAATATTTCCCGAAGTTAGAAGGAGTGATAGAATCAAAAACCGTCCTAAAATTTCTTATAATGAAAATAATGTGTTAGATCTTATGTGCGCTCAGTCATTCGTTTGTAATGTACCTAACTCGTATCATGAAATTAAAGATAGTAATGATAGGGTCCAATGGGAACAAGCTATTAAAGACGAGATTAATTCTCTTGTAATAAATAATACTTGGACTTTAGTCTCAAAACCAGAAAACAAAAATATAGTTGGGTGTAAGTGGGTATTTGCTATTAAAAATAACGAATTCGGCAATCCGATAAAATATAAAGCTCGCTTAGCAGCTCAAGGTTTCAGCCACGAATATCAAATAGATTACAATGAAACCTTTGTACCAGTAGCAAGAATGTTGAGTCTTATGACAAGGCTATGCTGTTACTCTGGTCGTCCTTAATTTACCTCTTTATTAAGGGCGCCACTGGAAGGATTAAACGGTCTCCCAGAACCGGTCCTTTATACTCAGGGTCGTTGTAAAAATTTATTGTAAGAGTTGGAAGAGGAAGGATCATTTCATAAATAATTTAGATTTATTTATTAACACAATATTCACTTTATTAATTAATACCTTGTAATTAAAACCTTATAAACTTATATAAACCTTATAACTTATAACCTTTGACCTTAAACCTTATAGACCTTATAACAATTTGACCATATAACTTTATACCTAATACCTTTAGACCTTATAACTTTATACCAATTACCTTTGGCGTCTAAAATTTCTTATACTAATTTAGCCACTACCTTGGCATCACACACACACAGACACACTCGATTAAAATAAACTGCCAACTACCTTTGGACTTAGAATAAAATGTCGGTTACCTCCCGATTAATTAATTACAATATTAATTTAAAAATCTTTTATTACACACACACGAGTCCCCAGAACTATTAATTCACACGCACACTGAATTTAAAATTGGCTTTTCCCGCCACGCACTTTTATTAAATTAATTAACTAAAATTTAAAGAAAATGATTGTTATTAATTAATTAATTTTAATATAATTTCTTTTCAACGACTTGACATTAATTACTAAAGTTCAATAACGAATTGATTTCACGAGACTTCAGTTATCGAGTTTCGGTCCGTAATTTACCTCGTGTCCATTTCTTTACTCGACACTCAATTTTTTTTTTCTTGAGTTCCGCCATCTTTCTTTTCCGCGCAGCCACTCGACTTCTTACTTTATTTTTACTTTTTACTGAGTTTTTATTTCTTGGAAAATTCGTTAATTCAAATTGATTATAATTTTTAATTAAAGTATTTTAAATTAAATCATTTTATTTTATCTAATCGATTAATTGATTGAATTAATTGATTTACCAATTAATTTTAATTAATTTTCGTATTTAAATTAATAATTATTTATTACTATATGTACAACGCGGACACGGAAATTTCTGGCTTGGCCTAGAAATTTCTACGACGTATATAATTCCGGCGATGGCCTGGAATTACAAAACGACGCCCTGGATCCGGCAAATGGGCCTGGACCCGGTTAGACAACCGTCTGGCTTAATGATAATTATACAACTTATATAACTAATTAAATTTTTACGGGCCTAGACGTGGATTAACCCGACGAACGACTAAGTATTAATTGGATTAAATTAATATTCTGGCTTCGGCCTAGAATAATTAACTTAATTAATACCTGAACTTATTTCCTGAGGTGGTTTCCTCCTTTATCCGTCTTGTCAGGTCCTCCTGGTGTCCTTCTCGTTCTCTCTCGTTCTCTCGCCTTTTCCTCTCTATGACCTCTCTCTTTTCCTCCGTTATTCTCCTTCACCTGTGTTTCCCAATAGTTAATAAAATGTTTAAGAATACCGGCTAAGGGCCTGGTATCAATAATAATTAATTGAACTATCGCTTGGTTCCACAATAGAATCCAAGACTAACAATTTATTAATTACCTGTATAATTGAAGCGTCCTAATTCTTCGGCGTCTGGTCCGGTTGTGTGTCCTGGTCTCCATTCACCGCACACTTATAGATGAACACCCACTCGACCGAATTCGGCAACTTCCGGAAAATCGGACATTCCTACTTAAAGCTAAGTGGGACTGACGGACAAGCCCCTACGATTTCCGCTCGGGACGACAGTCGCACTCTACCCCGGATAACCCTGGGGCAGTAACAGATTATATCGACCGTGCACATGATAGAAAATCATGGCAACTGAACGCGGAAAATTCAAACTTCCCTGTTACAGTCTTAGATTCATATTAGCTCTTGCGATTCAATTTAATTTATTAGTTTATCATATGGATGTAAAAACTGCATTCTTAAATGGCGAATTAAAAGAAGAGATTTACATGGAAGTCCCTGAAGGGGTTATAGCTAAGAATAATCAAGTATGTAAATTAAATAAAGCTTTATATGGATTAAAACAAGCAGCTAAATGTTGGTTTGAAAAATTTGAGAGTGCACTGAAAGATGAAAGTTTTAAGAATTCAACTGTTGATCGTTGTATTTATCTTTTAGACAAAGGAAATATACTTAGAAATATTTATGTCGTACTTTATGTTGATGATATTGTCATAGTTACTGCAGATTTAGAGGCGATGAATAAGTTTAAAAATTACCTTGTAACGGGGTAAATTTGAATTGACCGCGTTCAAGTTTAGTCAAAATAAAACCTATGATACGACTTGTCGTCCAGAAGTAAAAATTCCCACACGGAAAAAGAAATTTCGTCACTCCAAGATAAGATAGCTTACGGTAACAAATATCTGCCTTAGTATACGGATAACGAAACATTCGTTGTAGTCACAATGATTTTGTAATGGAAGCAAATCGCTTGTTCTGTCTAGCAATGGTTTGTAACTGTAACAAAACTGTTGTGTTACAGTAAAAAAATTGATTTGTTAAAGTAACAAACTGCACTTTTAGCACTGACAAAAATATTTTGTAACCATAAGCTAAAATTACTTATGGTAACAATTTTTAGGTTTGTAGCACGAACAACGAAACTTTTGCTAAAGTTACATTGTCTTTGTAATACTAACAAACTATTTGTTACGCTAAGTAATGGTTTGTAACTGTAGCAAAACTGATTTGTTAGAATAACACATACTGTAAAAAATTTGATGGACCCGGTGTGGTGTAGATGCATCGGAGTAAAAATTGTGGTGTGAATATTACACCAAATCCTGTGTGAAATTTGAGCAATATGAATTTTAGTTTTTCACACCGTCAAACGAGTAAATGTATAAATGTAAGGGAAGGGGCTGGGCAAAATGGGTCCCCTGAAATTTCTGATGCCTTGATATATTTGGAGGCAAATTGGGCCTACCAAAATTCTTAACATGACAAGTGTTGGGACGGGGAGGGGTGAAATGGGTCAGCGGGGCAAAATGGGCCAGTGAGACAAATTGGGCCCGTCGAAATTCGTAACATGAAAAGTGTCGGAAGGAGGAGGGGTAAAATGGGTCACAGGGGCGAATTGGGCCACTGAGGCGAATTGGGCCTGCCAAAACGTGTAACATGAAAAGTGAGGGAGGGGAGGGTAAATGGGCTGCCTGGACTTTGAAAACCTATGAATATCTTTTAGCCAATGGGCTCGTATAATTTTTTCAACAGAATTGAATAGAGAATTATGGTGAGGGGTTCTTTAACGGGGGAATTTTCTGAAAAATTATGTTTTGGCGCGAAAATTCAATTTTTTTTTAATTAATCGACTAATATTTGAACAGAAAACTTTAAATTTAGTTATTTTAAGATCCAAATTTTTACTATTAACTCTTTTTTATAGTCGATACATAACAAAAAGTTTTAAAACATAAAACAAACGAGAAACATACATTGAGTTTCGTTGGCGCCCGTTTTAGCCAACTTTTCAGGATTTTTTACTTTTAATAAACACAGCTAATTACCACTAAAAACTCAGCAGAAGAAAAAAAAGCAAAACAAGCTTGAAAACTCACATTATAAAAAATGTTTAAGGGGGGCCTATTTTGACCACATTTTTTTATTTTTTATTTTTAATGAACAGCAAAAATTAAGGTCAAAAACGAAGCAAGAGAGTAAAAAAACGTAAAAGAAGTAAAAAAAACTGAGGATCCGAAAATTTTGTTCCTAAGGGGCCCATTTTGTCTCAGTGACCCATTTTACCCCTCCCCTTCCCAACACTTTTCATGTTATGAATTTTGGCAGGTCCAATTCGCCGCGGTGGCCCATTTTGCCCTGGTGGCTTGTTTTACCCCTCCCCGTCCCAAGACTTTTCATGTGCAGAATTTTAGTAGGTCCAATTTGCTCCCAAATACATTAAGGCATCAGAAAGTTCAGGGGGCCCATTTTGCCGCGCCCCCTTCTCTTACATTTATACATGTACTTGTTTGGCGATGTAAAAAATAAAAGTTCACATTGCTTAAATTTCACACGGGATTCGGTGTAATTTTCACACCAAAATTTTCAAACCGATGCATTTACACCACACCGACCCACCACACTGACACACTCGGCCTACACACTCGGGCACACACATACGTTCGCACACACTCATACGCACAAGCACGCGTATGCGCACACATGGGCACGTACGCACACTGATATCAAAAAAATCAGTAACAGCTACCGAAAAATAATCGGTAGCGTCTACCGAAAAATAATTGGTAGCGTCTACCGATTATTTTTTTCCGTGCAGGCTTGGCTCAGGCTTAGCCCAAATATGTAAGATCTTGGGCCAAGCTTGTAAACCAGCCTTGGTAGAAGCCGGGATTGAGAACACGGGGCCGGTTCTGGTTGCTAGACCTGGCCCATGCTTGGTTGCCAAACCCGGCCCATGCTTTGTTGCCAGACCTGGCCCGGGCTTCGTTGCCAGAATTGACCCATAAATCGAGAAAACGAATAAATTTAATGAATAAAAATTTTATTATTATTAAGCTCGTAGAAATCATGATCATTAAAGTTTCAACTATCTAAGGGAGGTAAATGATGTGACAACAACTCGGTGAAAATTCTGCCAGGCTCTGGGCACGAACTGCCGTTTTTTTGATTGCTGGGTCCGAAGGGTAGCTACTGGACGTACCTACATTAGTTATGTTTAACTGATGCATTTATATGATCTACTTATTAAACCACAGGTATATCCAAACTTGGATAATCCTACCTTGACTCAAGCCTGGCTTGCCATTGAATTGCCAGGGCTAGGTTACCCAGTCTTGGCCCAAGCCCGGGTAATCATTGTGACGGCCAGGACTGAGTACCCAATCTTAAGCCAAGCATGGGCCAATGTAGGTGTGCCAAAACTAGGTTCCCCAGTGCTGGGGAACCTGTCATCAGTTGTCCCTGACTTCAAAGGAGTATGGGTTACTCTCATTCAAATGTAAATAGTAACAACGTACTTGAGCCCTGTAATTCACTTCCTATCATATGAGACATATAAATAAAGATATTTCTTGTGTGAGTGTCAGCTAAAAGTGTAGCATAGGATGATAATAATAATAATAACAAAGATAAATAATAATGATAATAAAAATAATAATACAGACTCACACAGCAGACCTGAAATTCCTAAAGAGGCATAAAATACCATCGTTAATAATCTATTTAATTTTTTACTTCCTATACCTATCAGCAATGAGCTTCAAAACACTTGGACCAATTGGTGATCGACAAATGGAACGTTTAAAACTTAAACAATGCCTGTATCCTACTTCCTAAGGCCTTAACTAATTTATTGTACCTTGTACCCGTGACTAACCTACTCTGAAGCACCTGGAGACGTTGCAGACTCTTACGGCAGACCTGAAATCCCTAAAAATCCAAAGATTACCATCCATAAACATATTTCATTTCTTCCTGCCTAACATCTATAAGCTAACGACATCAATCCTCGGATGAATTAGTGACACATAACCAGAACGTTCAGGACTCAAATGTTTAAGTTCTCGGAGCCTTAAATGATTTATTCGTTCGTACCCGGGACTATGTTTCTCCGAAACACCTGAATTTTTGGTTAATTAAACTTTGAATTTTTATGTCTATATGATGTATGATCTCATTGCATTAACAGATTTTTTTTTTTACAAATTTAGTTTGCTATGATAACGAATCTACTTCGTTATGATTCCAAGAATAAGTTTGCTTCTACAACAAATATTATTCGCTATGACAGCATAATGTTATTTGTTGCTGTAAAAAATCTTGTAGTGCCCTAAGAAATCGACTTCTCAACTACGACACAATTCCATTTGTTGTCACAACAAATCGATTTGTTACCGTAAGCTAAGCGTGTCTGTTACTATAACAAAATTTTTCTTTATCCCGTCTTTTGTTATAATGACGAAACTCTTTTTCTCTGTGCACTGCTCGAATCTCATTCCCCAATTTGAACTAAGTAGTAGTCCGAAGTGAGAGGGGAGCGAGTAATTATAAACTGGGACCGGAACGAAAATCGACATTAGTAACCGGAACGACCGGACCGAACGGACCTAGTCCAGTCCAGAGTAGAAGTTCAACAGCTGAGGAGACGCTACCATAAGACGCCATACCAGACGCCGGCAATTAGACGCTGAATATTATATCAGGTAAAATTAATTAATCGAGAGCTTGTGTTTTATTGTGGAACCAAGCGATAATTAAATTCAATCTTCTTATCAGATACCAGGCAGGCAGCCGGTATCTATTAGAATTATTACTGATTGCGTCTGATTAAGTAGGTCATTGTGGAGACGATAGATAGGAGTAAGACAAGACAGGAACGAGACGTGGAAAATTTACAAGGACCGTTGAAATTACGAGATCAGGACGAAGACAAGGGACAATACCAGGGACAACCACGACGAGAACAGATCCTCGATACGTTGATTGTTGTAAAGGTATTTATTAAAATTCTCCAGGCAGTAAGCCGGAAAATTTTATTAAAGCACTTAGTCATAAGTCTGGTAGCGTCGCGTCCAAATTAAATTCTCGTAAATTAATTAAACTCGTCAATTAAAATTAATAAATTAAACTGGAAAAGAATTATATCAAAATTAATAAACTCCAGGCAGGTTGCCGGAGCCATTGCGTAGTAAGAAATTTCCAGGCAGGTCGCCGGAAATATTCTAGAAGTTTCCAGGTAGATCGCGTACCGGAAACTGTTGAATCTAGTCATCATTGCTAGTCATGAAAATTAATTAATTATAAGTAAATTTAGTAATAAAACAATTAATTAATTATAAAATTAATGAAGGATAAATTGTCTTGACAAAAGTTATAAAAAGGATTAGTGGTCAAGGTGAAGGATAAATTAATAAATTGAAAGTCCGGAAAATTAAGTAATTAAACAAAATAAATAATTAAAGAAATTAAGTAAATGGAAAAAATAATTATTGTGATAATAAAATTAGCTAAAAGGACACGTGGTAAGTTGAGTGAATAATAATGGCAGAACTTCGAGTTTGAATAGTTTAGTAATGTGTTGAAAAAATGTACTGAGAAAAAATAAGTTTCGGTTATTGGTATAAAATTAATCGGTGATAAAAGTGAGAGGAATAAAATGATAAAGGAAAATTTAGGTTAAAAAATAAATTAATTAATAATTAATTATACTCTTCAAATTACTTAATTTATTAAAATTTCGGGTGAACCATTATGTTAAAATAAGTGAGTTAGGTTTTAATGGTAAAATTGTAGTTATTAAGTATCGTGAGGGTGAAGCGATTTTTAAACAATTGTGTGAGTGTAAGTGTGTAGTAAAAGTCCAAAGGTAGTTGGCAAAATATTGTGTGGGAGTGTGTGTGATAGTGCCAAAAGTAGTTGGCCAATTTTAAAAAGGAAAATCATTGCGGGTTAATTAATTACAAGGTTATAAGTTGATAAGGTTTATATAAAGGTTTATATAAGATATAAGGTTTATAAAAGTTATAAGGTTATAAGGTTTATATAAAGTATAAGGTTTATAAGGTCAAAAAGTAAAAAGGTTGATTAAATAAATAAAAGGTTTAAATTGTGAATTGAAGACATAAAATTATTTATAAATTATCCTTCCTCATCCTTCTCTTACAATTAAACAAATTACACTGACCCTGACGATCTAAGATCCGGTTCTGGAAGGCCGTTATCACTTCCAGTGGCGCCCTTAGAAAGGTAATTTAAAGGACGACCAGAGTAACAGCTTAGACCTGTTATAACCTCATGAACAAATTTTCTATGGTAGATTTAAAGGATATAAAACGTTTTCTCGGAATTAAAATTGAAAGAAAAGATGATAAAATAACTTTAGACCAAAGTACATACATAAAAACGATTCTTAATAAATTTGGTATGTTAGATTGTAAAACTGTCAGCACTCCATTAGAAAGTAAATTAAATTTTATAGCTCTAAACTCAAATGATAAATTCGATGCCCCTTGTAGAAATCTTGTAGGTTGTTTAATGTATGTGATGCTTTGTACGCGACCCGATTTAAGCACTGCTGTGAATATTTTGAGTAGATATCTTAATAATAACAATAAAGAACTCTGGCAATGCGTAAAAAGGGTACTTAGATATTTGAAAGGTTCTATTGATTTGAAATTAGTTTATTCACGAAATAATTATAGTGATCTTATAATTGGGTATGTAGACTCAGACTGGGGTGGTAGTGATGCGAATGATAGGAAAAGTACAACAGGTTATTTATTCAAATTGTTTAATCATTGTACGATCTGTTGGAATACAAAAAGACAAGTATCTGTAGTGGCTTCATCTACTGAGGCTGGATATACGGCTCTTTTTGAAGCTGTTAGAGAAGCTTTATGGTTAAAATCACTAGCAATTAGTATATATTTAGATAGTTCAAAACCAACTATAATATTTGAAGACAATAATGGCTGTATTAGTATAGCTATTTTTGTCATTATGTAATATAGAATGTACTATATTACTATCAAAAAAAGTACTTTTCACTCTGCCAAATAACGGAGGAGTACCCGGGCCAGAATAGCCTCAAGTTTGGAATTTAACAGTTCTGAAATAAGTTTCTTACTAGAGACACACTACAAGTAGTGAGCGCGATCTCGTGGCGAGCACCGAACTACTTCCGCTGCTGCTTATAGCACCGGTGACTTCCCTCTCCTACGTACATATATAAAGGGGTGTCCCAGAAAATAATAAATACTTCTTTTTTAAACACTTATGGGCCCAAAAGTTACTTTATATTATAAAAAAAAACTTCACCTAATTTTAGCCAGATATCTTTAGATTTGAACTATCACAAATGGGGGTCCCCTTTCCCATTTAAAATACACACGAAAATTTTTCATTTTAGTTTTTCGTTATTAAGATTATGAAAAATTTTTTTTTTAAATTCCACCTGGTATAATTTCGTAGGAAATAAAATTCTCTACAAAAAGTGCTGATACAATATGTACGTCAAACAAACTGGGAAAAAGTTACGGGGCGTCAAACATCGACAAAAATTTAGTTTCCTCAATGTTAAATTATTTTTTGTTATTTTTCATTTTTATTTTATCGGAAAATTTTTTTTTTCAAATAATGTTAAATAATGTTAAATGAATGCAAACAAAGTTAAAGGGTTTTAAATATCAACGAAAAATCAAGTTTACTTTTCGTTGACATTTAAGTTCAGAAAATTAATATTGTTAAAAATTGAATTTTTTTTTTATTATCTAGCTCACGAACCAATCAACGGATTTTTGTTAACAATAAATATTTTTGTAGGAAATTGAACACTCTACAAAAAAAAGTCTCTTATCATATTTTGATAAATCCAAGCATTTTAAGAGCTTGACATTGAAATGAAAAGAACTTGTGAACAATAAGGGATTTCGAAAAACTTTGTTTGTAATAATTTGTAAGGAATAAAATTATTTACAACACAGTTCCTACGATATTTTTTGATAAGACTGATACAATTGCCGGAAAAGTAAAAAAATCTCAAAATTTACTATAAATTTGACTTGAAGCTTAAATAACTTTTGAACAGTAGGATTTATAAAAAAATGATAAGAGACTTTTTTTGTAGAGCGTTCAATTTCCTACAAAAATATTTATTGTTTATAAAAATCCGTTGATTGGTTTGTGAGCTAGAAAATTCAAAAAAAGAAATTTTTATTTTTCTTGTGTTATTTAAACGGAAAATAGAAAAATGGATTGAGACAAACCTTAATATCATTATTAAGAGCTCAGATTGGTACCGAAATTTTTATTTTTATTTATACTTTCAATTTTTGCTTACCACAAGAGAAAAAAAATTTGTTTTTTTTTTTTTTTTTTGAAACACCCATATTTACATATATATCTTCACTCCCAAGTTATTTTTCTCTTTTCTCTATTTTTATATAGAATTACATATGATTCATATAGAATTATATGATTTTATATATAATTATATATACCGCTGAGACAAAATCACAGATGATCATATATAATTATATATAATTATATGCAATTATATGTAATTGTATATAACTATATATAATTATATATAATCACCTGTGATTTTTCTCAGCGTTATATATAATTATTTATAATTATGTAAAATTATATATAGTTGTATATAATCATATATAATTATATATAATCAGCTGTGATTTTTTCTCAACGTTATATATAATTATATATAATTCTGTATGATTATATATAATTCTGTATAATTATATATAATTCTATATGAATCATATATAATTCTATATAAATCATATATAAATATATAAAATTATACATGATTATATTGAATTATATATAATTTTTTTTACCCGGGTAAGATATTCTTTCCGATTGCGATTAAATAAAGTTAAAGTAATTATTGAGAAAACTGAGAATAAATTATTTCCATAGCCTTATTTCCAATAATATATGATCATGCATAAACAGATATGATCATATCTAAGCATTTTTTCCCGGGTAGACACTTTTGGCGCCAACATGAACAGAAGTTATAAGCGTTAATGTATTCTGAGATCTTACACGCTTACTATATGTATATTAGGGTGGCGCAAAAAAACCGACTATTTTTTTTCGATCTTGCATGAAAATTTGTTGGTTTACGATGTTTTAAGAAGCTACTCCAAAAATTAGCTCGATAAAAAATTTTTGACAGGTCGCTCTCGAATTTTGAAAATATTACAAATGATTAAAATTTGGATTTTTGATTGCTAAATTTATTCTTTCTCGTGGCAGCAATAGTTTATATTGGTGAAATCATGACTACGCTGACAATTTAAGCCCAAAATGGAAATATTTAAACGGCGCTCAAGAATTTTGAATATTAATTGATAATATGTGACTAATACTTTGAATTAGTTGTTGTATTTTTTTTATGACTCAATTATTTTCATCTCAGTAAAATATAACTTTCGCATAACCAAAAATATACAGGACAGTCTTGAACAATAAAATTTGCTAAGTTTTGAATAAGCGAAAAAACTTACAAATTGAATCAAAAAATAAAAAAGTATGTAAATAACTTATTATTTCTATTTATCGGGTTATATTTTTGATCACTGTGATGCCAATTGGTGGTGAAAAAATCGAGAAGCTTTATTCTCAATATTTAAGGGTCGCTCAAAAACGTTTAAAAGACAGCACTCGGAAGCATTCAAAATTCTTGAGTGAAGTTTAAAAATTCGAATTTTGGGCTTAAATTTTTAGCGTAGTCATGATTTCACAAGTATAAACTATTGATGCCATGAGAAAGAAAAAAATTTGAAATAAAAAAATTGAATTTCGATCATTTTTGATATTTTCAAAATTCGTGAGCGACCTCTTGAAAATTTTTTATCGAGCTGATTTTAGGAGAGGCTTCTTAAAACATCGTAAACCAACAAATTTTTATGCGAGATCGAAAAAAAAAAATATTCGGTTTGTTTGCGCCACCCTTATATATATATATATATATATATATATATATATATATATATATATATATATATATATATATATATATATTAGGGTGCTTCATTTCGGAGCAATTTTTTTTTTTTCTAAGTGCATGTGGAAAAAATCATAGTTCAACACAAAAAAAAAAATATTCGCGCAAGAACAAAAATTCTATGTCGATTACAGACCTAGCTCATTGAAAAATTCGATTTTCCCATTTAAATAACACGGAAAAAAATTTTTTTTTAGCTTTAAGTATTGATAATTCTTTAACTAATCAATAGATCGAATAGACTAATATAATTTTTGTAGGAAATTGAACGCTCTACAAAAAAGGTCTCTTATCATTTTTCGATAAATCCACTTGTTCAAAAGTTATTAGAGCTCGAAGTAAAGTTGGAGATCTTTTTACTTTTACGGTGAAACTATCAGACTTATCACAAAATGTTGTGAAATCTTTTTTGTAGGCAATTTTATTCTCTATAGGTTATTATCAGTAAAGTTTATTGAAATTCCGCATTGTTTTCTAGATCACCATTTTTATGTCGGGCTCTTGAAATCGATCAAAACCATTATTTTAAGAGCTTGTAATTGAAATGAAAATAATTTGTGAACAATGAGGAATTTCGAAAAACTTTCCTCGTGATAATTTATAAAATAATCTTATCTACAAAAAGTTCGAATGACATTTTTTGATAAGACTGATAGTTTCGCTGGAAAAGTAAAAAAATCTCAAAATTTACCATAAATTTGACTTGAAGCGTAAAATAACTTTTGAACAGTGGGATTTATCAAAAAATGATTGAAGACTTTTTTTATAAAACGTTCAATTTCCTACAAAAACATTTATTGTGCATGAAAATCCGTTGATTAGTTTGTGAGCTAAAAAATTAAAAAGGAAAAAATATTTTTTCCCGTGTTATTTAAATGGAAAATCGAAAAATTAATTGAGGCAAACCTTAATACCATTATTAAGAGCCCGGATTGGTATTAAAATTTTTATTATTAGTTATACTTTCAATATTTGGATACCATAAAAAAAATCGTTTTTTTTTTTTTGATGCACCCTAATATATATAGCTGATAAATTGACAATTTTAACATTATCAAAGTAATTTTCGAACCTCTTGATTTAACATAAATTATTTGTTTTTATTTAGTGGTTTAAATTATAATAAGACAGTTTTCCGTTCAGCAGTTGAGCAAAAAAATGGTTAAGAGCAATTCATTAATTTATTTGTCATCTGAAAAAAGCAAGTAAATTAAATGGTATAATTTGTGGATTTTATTTTCGTTCCGCAAGTGAGGGCAGTTCAAAAATTGTCTTTTTCTGGTAGGATGGGCATCCTGTAAATAGGATCTATCAGTAAATTTCCAATGGTGCTATATCATGTTGCTGGAGTATTGTGTAAGCTCGGGTTCGGGTACTGGTTTGGGTTTAGTTTGGACCCTATCGACAACCAAGAGAGCAGCTTCATTTTTCAACGTCAACGACTACTGTGAACGTTTTGTTACGCTACACAATCTTAAGACAAAGTGTTTGCGTAGATGTGTGAGTGTGTTTTGTTCAATGTTATGTGTAGTTGCATGTATAAGTATACGGAAAATCTAGGCCGCTGAAAAACAGGAAGAAAATCAGCCATAGAATAATAGAAAGATAGAAAATAACGAGTAAATAAAGATAGAAGAAACGTTCGATAACCAATTTAAGATTTTTACGGTTTTCTTAGTTGACTATTGTCGAGTGATTAGCTACAGGTGATAAACTTGATAAATCGAATTCCATTCGACTAAAAATGGAAATTTTTTTTTTTAATACAAGAAAAAAAGTCGTTTAGTTGTCGAAAAAATGTACGAAATTTTGCAAAAAGTAACGAAATGAAAAGTCAAAATCTCTTTCCTGATATGTAATCTCAAATCTTATAAATATATATTTATTAGTGCCTGTAAAAAAAATAAAAATTTGTCCGTTTTAAGTTTTCTATGTAACACATGCCGAAGAATATCCCGCTAATTAGCTGAAGGTAGTCTCATAAAATTTTATATTAATATACAATCCTTTCTGACTTGTTAAGGGGGAGGGGGTAAGGTTAATTCGTACAAAAAAAGACATCTTTTTGAGAATTTTTTGTAACTACACAGTTAAAATCGCTCTATTCGAACCAATGATACATTCAAGAATGGTGTTCAAAGAATATATTGTGAAATTTTCACGAAGAAATATTGAAAAATACGGCAATGGCATGAATTACTCGGATCCGTTTCAGAAAAAAGTAGGATCTTGGTGCCCCTCATATTTATGAGCTAGATCATCTGAAATCAAGGGTTCAAAGTTTTTCCATTAGTTACACGGAGAGAAAAATATCGCCAGATTAACTATACGTATTGCTATTCTGGCTATACGCTGTATAGTTAACTTACTTAACGATACGCCGTATAGCTAATTCAGCTATACGGAGTATCCTCAGAGTGGATCGTCAAAATGACGATCCGTATCCTTATTTTAGACATTTCATGAATCGTTGATGTAACTATTACGCATACTCTGTATTTAGGCATACGGAAACCCAGAACGACGATACGTATAGCCAATTTAGCTATACGGATCCTCACGCTGGCTATACAGATACCTATATTAACGAAACTACATATCGTTACAACGGCTATTCGTCGTATTGTCAAACTAAATAAACGAATACCTATCCTAACCTAAATACGTATATTTATTTTAGCAATATTATAGATTATTAAATTAATATGAGAGTATTCCTAAATTAAGTATACGAATCGTTATTCTGACAATACGGCATTTGAGGATACAATGGATAGTTATTCTGACGATATTTTTCTCTCCGTGTAATAGTTTTCCTCAGGTAACGCTGGGAGAGTTTTTCAAAATTTGAATTTTTCACTTTTTTGGAACTTAAGGGGAAAAACACGTTTTTTGAGCGAAAAAATTGACTTATTTTGTTATTAAAAAATATGAATTATTAATAAATTTTGAAAAAGCTCTCCAGCGTCACCTCGGAAATTATGCACAGAAATAGTGTTGAGAATTTCAAAAGGATCGGAGCAGTAGTTTTTAAGTTATGATGGGCACCGAACTTTGAAAATGTGAGTTGTGGGAAAACGCTTTATTAAAATTTTGAACTCTACAAATGTTGGTATAAAACATCTATAAGCGAATTTAGTCGGCTTACCTCACACTGACAAAATTCGCAGTTTAGTCATAAACACGTTTGCATTTACGTTGAAATTTCTATAAGTAAAACTGGGAGTTTACATTAGGTATTGTATACCGAGCGAAACATCTGCCAATTAACAAGTGGTCGAATCGAGTAGGTATAAAAACAGACAGGTATAAAAATACTGACAACTTCGTCAATTTTACTTCAATTGACTTGAAATTTTTACACAATATTTATGAGATATCATGCATTCATTAGCTGCCTTATTAACATGACCAAAATATCTAGACTGCATACGCGCATTTAAATATCCGGTTCCGTAACACAACATCCAGCAACAAAATAACCGCGACAAAATATTTGCGACATATTATCCAAGTAACGAAGTATCTAATTGACAGAATGTCCGGAATACTAAACATGTGATGTATATATTTTTTAATAATAAAATGTAATATGAATAAAATTTGTTGACTGGTCGACTTTTTATATTAATGAACAGACGAGCAACTTATAGTATCTACGTGACTTTCCGAGTATTACTGCCAAGCTTATTAGATATGATTTGGATTTAACTATTTATTATTTTTATTATCATTTAAATTCAATAAGACAAATCTAATCATTAATTCGCGAATTTATTGATTTAGATGATTGTATAGTCATGAGATTCTAAAAAAAATCTACACACAGTTAATTTTTTTTTTATTACTCATGCGGGAAAAGAAGTATCTTAGCGCTCGCTGTTTCGGGTGAAAAAGAGCTGTTTGCCCATTTTAAAATTACGCGTGAGTTTTTTCGTATATTAAACTGTCATTTGAGTGCGACAAGTTTACTTGTCGCACGCAAATTATTCTTTGCACACTCAAATTTAGATAAAATAATTGCTAAAATGAAATGAAACAATAACAAAAAAAAAAAAATACAATCGAAATATTGAAACTGAATTGAGGTTGACGTGTCAAACAGTTTAATCTAATAAAATTATAATTTAAGTCAAAAAAGTTTAAAAAAGAATATGAAGCCAGAAATAATACCGGAAACTGAAGAAAGCTCTAGTGACGAATCCACACCACCTGAAATCCTAAAACCAATGAAGTAATAAATAATTTAGTTCCTCAAGTATCGAGACAAAAATATGAAGTGGCTTACAATAAGTTCATAGAATGGCGAAAAAGTAAAAATGTCAAGAGTTTTCCTGAACCCATTCTTCTGACATACTTTAGTGAACTTGCTGAAACTAAATTACCGTCAACGTTGTGGTCCACTTACTCAATGTTGCGGAGTATGATTAAAATCATACACAAAATCAATATATTTAATTATTCAGGTATGATTGCTTTTTTAAAGCAAAAAAATAAAGGTTTCAAATAAAAAAAAAATGAAACGTTAGACGCTGAGCAAACCAATCAATTTTTGCACCAAGCTCCTGATAATCAGTTCTTGGCAATTAAGGTTAGTAATTTTTAATGTTTCTGAATTCTCTTTATTATTGAATAAATAAATACATAATCATATTTTGTGCTTTTTTTATTTTTTAGGTGGCTTCGATTTTTGGGGTTCAAGGTGTGTGTAGGCGTCAAGAACTTTGTGATTTAACGGTGGACAATATAATCGACAAAGGCGACATGTTGTTGATAAAAATTCCAAAAACTAAAACCGGCAAAGCACGATCTTTTGTCGTGACGGATGAATTTTATGAAACTTATAAAAAATACTCCTCTTTACGCCCAACAAACTTAGCCACCAAAAGATTCTTCATGGGTTATCGAAACGGCAGGTGTACGAAGCAAAATATTGGCATTAATACGTTTGGTAACATGCCAAAAATAGTAGCTAAATATTTGAAATTACCAAACCCGGAGTCTTACACAGGCCATACTTTTAGAAGAACGTGAGCTACTCTGTTAGCGGATTCTGGTGCTGATCTTCTTACAATAAAAAGACACGGAGGATGGAAATCTGATTCCGTTGATGAAGGCTATGTGGAAGACTTGGTAGGTAATAAAAAACGAATTGGTGAGCGAATTGCACGTGCCATATCATCGAGACCATCTACTTCACGCAAACATTCGGACTCAAACAACCCAATTTTTGCAAAAACCCCTGAAGGACCGATGAACATCACTGTGATGGACCAAGAAAATGATAGATCTGAAATTTTTGAGCAGATTTTGTCTAACAACGCCATAAATCTGAATGTTACGTTTACGAACTGTTCAAACATTTCAGTTCTTTTAAATGACACTAAAAAAAAATTAATTTATTTATGCTGCTGTTGTTTTTTTTTTTGTGTTTTTGTTCTTATCAAATAAAATTATTCTCATTTTTACTTAATTGATACATTTTTAACTGCTGAAGTTTTTAGGTATTATTTTTGGTTTGGGAGGCTTCGCTCTTTAAAAGAATGCAAAAAATTTTATTTTTTATTAGTAAATATTAATTAATTTTTATTTATTATTCGAAATATATTTGTTTCTTTTCTTTTAACTTTTTATTTTTTTCTATGGACTGGGGGGGCTCCGCCCCCTCCAACCCCCCGCCGGGGTTTCGCCCCTGGACCCCGATTTTGTACCCACATATATCGCCGCATTTGTAATAAAAAATAGTATGTGCAACTCGTGCGACGTTGTCGCACTTGTTGCACAACATACTATTTTTTCTTAGTCGTCTGATAAATTTTATTCAACTCATGCGCGCCATTCACATTCTATTATGCCTAAAATCCTAAATGGCTGTTCACCGACTGGCGATAAATAATTTGCCAAAACGCAATAACTTGATCGATCGAGTGACAAATCTGATCAGTTCTATAACTTAATAAAACGCGTCGATTGCCGCGAGAGCTTTTTCAATTGTATAATTCTTTCGAGAGTTATTGCGAGAGGAAGAAATGGTAAAAAACGGTTGTTTGCAAATACATTTGAAATAACTCAGTTAAAAGATTCCAAAATCTTACAACCCCTAGGGTTCAATAAAACGCATTGATTGACACCATAACCATCAAAATCAAGAGACCTATACAGAAGCTGCAAGAAATGATTGACGGGGTCCTACTTGGCCCAGCTCTGGGGAACCTAGCTTTGGCAAGTCTATGCTGGGTTAAGATCGGGTACTCAATCCTGGCCATGTCAATCATTACCCGAGCCTGGGCCAACACTGAGGTTCTCTGTTTTGGCCATTCAATGGTAACCCAGACTTGATTCAGGACTGGGTAATCTAGCCTTAGCTGACTCAAGGATTACCCAAGTTTAGGTCATGACTGGGTTTCCCTGATTTGGCCATGCAATGGCAATCCAGACTATGATCAAGGTAGAATTACTCAAATTCTGCTATTGGCAGAGAATCTAGTATATAGTGGAGACAACGGAATTGATTGCAGCGCTTACTGTGGACACAATTTCGTAGAATCATGCTCTTGTTGAACGTAAACACGTGAAAGTTAAAGGTAAAAATAGTTCATAAGAGTTATTGTGTTGTAAATGGCAAAAAAAAACAATATGTCATGATTTATTGATTCAAATCCGGTTAGGACAATGATGCTCATCATTGCCTAAAAATTATTAAAAAAAAAAAAAAAAAAACATGTTAATAGTGTTTCAGTTACGATTGGCCAACAAATTATCATGAATTAAAATGAAGTTATTTACGTCAACTTTGTTAAAAATCTCAAATTAATACTCTACTATTTTTTTAGCTTTTATTATTATATGATAGCTACATAGCTGTCATGTATTATTTGTTCCGATTTTATCGGTTAAAATCGGCTCTGTTATGTCCAGATTTAATAATTTAATAATAATAATTTATTATTGAAAATGATCGCGTGGGCCTCAAATGGGAGGCACCAGGCAAACAGGGTGATTTTCCTAGAGGATAAGCTCTAGGTTTTATTTTAATTGAGAGCACACGAACGATAAACCTCGCGGAAGTCTCTCTGCATATCGATGCAGAGTTTGGACTTTATACGTCAGAGAAATTGACAATTTAGACCGATTTTTCTTACTTGGAAAACCATTGAAATAGTAAATAAACTGAACTCGAATTCCGTCTAAATGTATAATCAGTAAAATAAACTATTGCTTTTCCACTTATTACTAATAGTAAATTAAAAAGAAACAGCTAGCTAGAGAGATTAGGAATAATACAAGTGAAACTCAAGTCCCGGATACCAAAGTCCTGCATGCTTGGCTAATCCTACATAGCCGAGGCAATTAACTCCGAGTGAGAATAGAGGAGAATCGAGTATTGTTGTATTATACTTCTCTCACTCTAGACACTCAAGATGTCTCTGTATGTTTATCATTTGTCTCGGTTACTCGTGTTCTCATTTGTAAGAGTTTAGCTCTCTCAATCTACAGCTTGTTCTCTGTTTAGTGTCCATGTAATAATGTACTTTGTGTGTGTGTGTGTGTGTGTGTGTGTGTGTGTGTGCGTGTGCATAACAACATCCACAATAAGGCAAATCTAAGGAAGTAAGCCACGTCCCCTGGTTGTACTCTAGGAATCACAATATCCGTTCATCTGATTTATTTGGTCTATTTAATGTTTCCTGTGCTATACTGCCGATGATTAAATTTGTCACAAGTCTACCTAATATCAACATGTTATTAGAAAATATTACATACTTTTTTTTATATGATTTTATTTATGCTAGTTATGATTTCTGAATTTCTTTCTGTCTAAATAAGCTATAATTAACTTTGGAAAATCAAAAAATCCAAACAATCTTCTAACAGAAATATTTTTATTTAATTACATGGTAAAAGATATGAAAAGTGAACGTAAAGTGGACGCGAAGAAGATAATTCTTTAATTAACTCCGGAAGATAATTTTGGAAAATATTAATTGTAATAAAACTCTCTTGAGTGAAATCGTAGTAGAAACTTCCGTAATAGGTTACTAATACATAGTGAGATAAGATCTTCTATATTTTGACATTTATTTTAAGCATGCAAAAAATTATGAGTCCCCTTTACATATGTTTACGCGAAATAATTGAAAAACTTATAAACAGCTAACAATGAAAACTGTTACGCTTATAAAGTTAAAGAAATCAATAACACACCTCAATTTGACTTTTTTGCTTGCGCGAAAATATTTCTCCACTATTTGAATTACACACGAAAAAAAAAAAACAGGAATAATTGCTGTTCAAACGAGCATTTATTAAATTTTTAAATAGTAATGCAGCGCTTCATAAAAGAAACTTTAAAAGTTACAGTTTGGCGCCACGCAGTAAGTTTTACTTTTTAACTATAAAATATTACAGTTTGAAAATGTATCAAGTTCACTTTCTCACACTGTAATATTTGTTGAAAATTATCAAAGTATCATTCGATAAGCTTTAAAATTTACAATTTTTCTTAGCAAGTTTTACGTAAAAATTATTAAAACTTGTTCCTTAAAATAACGATATTGCCACTATAAACTGTAAATTTTACATTTTAAATTAGTAATATTTGTGTTTATTCTGCTCAATAATCTAGTTTAAATAGTGATAGAACCCACTGCAAAATTAAAAATTTTTTTTTCTTTTTCATTTAACCGTAATTTTTCGTTTTTGTATTTCGAGAAAATTATTCAAGCAAACATTAATATTATATATTAAAGTCATGATGTATTATAAGATATACTATATTACATTCCAAAAAGGTACTTGTTACTCTGTCAGGTGACAGAAGAATACTTGAACAAAATCGTATTTAAATTTGGAATATAACAATTCTAGAATATCTTTCTTACCAGGGAAAATACAAGTGGCTGGGCGCGATCTCGTGGTGAGCACCGAACTACTCCGGCTGCTGCTGTCAAGCACTCATGACTTTCTCCTTCTCCGTATCTTTCTTTTCTCCCAAGAAATTTTTTTTTCGAAAAATATAGTACTTATTCCGAGGGATTTTGCTTTCTTTAAACAAGAAAATGCAATATTGCTGCAAAAAAATTATATATCTTGCTTAAAAAAAAATATCGCTTGTTTTAAGTAATATAAGCTCTTGAAGCAAGTGAAAATTTTTCTATTTAAGATTAAAAATATGTTGACATGAGAAAAAAAATTTTGATTCAAGTTAAAAATTTGAAGATAATTGTTTACTTGATGCAAGTATATTTGTATTTCCAAATCGATAAAAAAAAAA
The DNA here is from genome assembly GCA_030273425.1 of Microplitis manilae. Classification (NCBI taxonomy): domain Eukaryota; kingdom Metazoa; phylum Arthropoda; class Insecta; order Hymenoptera; family Braconidae; genus Microplitis; species Microplitis manilae. The sequence goes on along the minus strand of CP092725.1, from coordinate 13,751,565 downwards.
ATCGGTCTGTCGGTTGACCCTGCGGCCCAGCCCCAAAACTTTCCACGTATTTCGTGCTCCTTGAGCTCGAAAAATTGTAGTAGATACATTTTTGAGCTTTTCAAGCTCGAAAATACTTTTGTATGCTTTTGTTTTCAAAAAATAACGTTTTTTACAATTTTTTCTACAACGATATCTCTCGAACGAATAAACCGATTGAGATGTTTGGGGTAGCAGTCGACGCGTTTCATTGAGTTCTATAAATGATTAAATTTTGAAATTGATTCATCCAGTCATTTTTGAGAAATTTTCAAAATACTAAAAAAAATTTTTTTTTAATTCTTTCGACAACGGTTTCTCTTGAAAGAATGAACCTATTCTGATGTTTGAGGTGGCATTCGACGCCGCTTATAAAGCGTCAGAGCCCAGTCGATTTTTTAATTAATCCATCGAGAACATAAAAAGATATCCAAAAAAAAAACCTTTTTGAAAAAAGTTTATTTTTGAAATATCTCTGAACGAGCCATACCGATCAAGTTTAAGCTTTTAGAAGTTTTTCAGCTTCAAGATATTTGCAAGCCGCGTCGAATGGCACCTTGATGATCAAAATCGGTTCATCCGTTCAAAAGTTATAGATATTGACATACGTGCGTACCTATCGAAACCAATAACTTCCCGAATTTTTGAAAATTTGGAATTTTCCTAGCGGGAAGTTAAAAATTCTGAATTAAGAATATTTTCCTTGATTCAAGTTAACTGTTTTTTCTGTCGATAATCACTAACATTGGAGTATGGGTCTTGGCTTAGTGCAACGTGCACTCACATATACTATTTCAATAATATTTACTAATAATTGAATTGAATTATTTTTTTTCGTACATCCAGCTAATTGCCATGATACGGTCCTAAATTTCAATATCTATAATGTAAAAGTTACAAATTCAAATGCAAGATATTTCATGGAATTGGAACACGAATTTCCAATTTTCAAGCTTTAATGAATGGCTGTCAAACTGCAAAATTTATAAAAGTAAATTTTTAACTTTCTGAAACTTACTAACAATATTTTAAAATGTAGTTTTACTATTTTTACATTTTAAATAGTAAAAGTTCGTGATTGCTAAGGCATTTATGATACTTGACATAGAATGTTTAAAAATTACAGTGTGAGATGTAATAGTTCCATTTCCTATACATTAAGGTTCATCATTGAATGCTCATACTGTAAATCTTCTCGAACCACTCAACAAATTTTCTTATTTGGTACTTTAATTTTCACACGACGGCTTAACTGTACTTTTTACAGTTTTAAAGACGATTAAATAATTTTTAAAGAAACAAACTATCTATGAGCAAAAGGTAATACCCGAGTCGAAATCTAAGTTCTGTTTTCATTGTAATTTTTTCTCTAATTAATTTGAGAAAAATATACCGTTAAAACGGACCTTATAGAATTAGGTTCTGTAGGAACGTACCTCTGGTTTAGTTGTAACTTGAAGACTTTTGTTCCATAAAACAAAGTTTTCAACTAAACCAGACGTGAAATAATAATAATATTAAATATAATAATAACAATCACAAAATTGATATTTTATCAGATCTGACGACGTGGATTCGAATCCCACTTAGACCCATTATTATGGAATATTTTTAACTTCCCGCTAAGAAAATCGACGATTTTCGAAAATTTCGGATAGTGATTGTTTTCACCCCGATTTTCGAAAATCAAGTTTTCATCAGATGTCGACGTTTTGAGGTCCTAGGAAGCGATTCTGACTATTTTCGGACTGATGTCCGAGTGTGTGTGTGTGTGTGTATGTATAGTATATTGTGTGACAAGGGATGAAACAAGACGATTTCAGACTAGGGTGAGGTTGGCTGCCCGAGCCGCAGGCGAGGGCTGACATCACCCGCAGTCTGAAATCGTGTTTTATCCTGAGTCACACACTATATTTTTCATGATTACCTGTATCGGAACTTCAAGATTCAGTGTCAGCAGCCAGTAAGAAACAAGTTAATTTCAAGCCGATGATGCGGAGAACTGTTAGAGAATGAGCAAGATGTGATTTACAGTCACTTATTAAATAGTAAATAGTACAAAAATATTATTTTCACTCATTTTTTAGTAATTTTATTTGGTTAATTAAAACTGTCACTTAAAAAATGAAATGAGTAAGCTGAAGTGACAAGTAAACAAATGAGAGTAATAGGGCTGCAAATGAACATTAAATATATCTAGCACAGGGCAGAAACAATTGTGTTTCTTCCCAAGGGAAGAAACACGCATGATTCTGCCCGCTGTAAAGGGATTTGTGAATTACGAATTCGCTAGCAGTTGTTTGCAGCATCGGCTTGAAATTAGCTTGTTTCGACGGGCTGTAAAGACACTGAAACTTCAAGTTTCGATGCCGGTATCATGAAAAAATCTTTGTAACTTTTGAACTAATGAACCGATTTGAATGTTTAAGGCGGCGATTAAAAGAGCATGTTGGCTATCAATTTTCCTGAAAATTTCAGATCTTTTGATCGAATAGACTCGAAAATATCTGCGAATTACAAAAAAAAAAATCGGTCTGTCGGTTGACCCTGCGGGCCAGCCCCAAAACTTCCCGCGTATTTCAAGCTCCTTGAGCTCGAAAAACTGTAAAAGATACATTTTCAAGCTCTTCGAGCTCGAAAATACTTTTGTATGCGTTTGTTTTCAAAAAATAACGTTTTTTACATTTTTTTCTACAACGATATCTCTCGAACGAATAAACCGATTGAGACGTTTAAGGTGACAGTCGACGCGTTTTATTGAGTTCTATAACTGATTAAATTTTGAAATCGATTCATCGAGTCATTTTTGAGAAATTTTCAAAATACTAAAAAAAAATTTTTTTTTTAATTCTTTCGACAACGGTTTCTCTTGAAAAAATTAACCGATTTTGATGTTTGAGGTAGCATTGGACGCGGCTTATAAATCTCCAGAGTCCAGTCCATTTTGGAATTAATCCATCGAGCCCGTAAAAAGTTATCCAAAAAAAACATTTTTGAAAAAAGTTTATTTTTGGAATATCTCCGAACGAGCCCTGCTGATCAAGCTCAATTTTTTTTCGGCTTCAAGATTTTAAAAAACTGCGTCGAATGACACCTTGACGATCAAAATCGGTTGATCCGTTCGAAAGTTATAGATATTTACATACGTACGTACGTACATACATACATACATACACTCGGACATCATCGTGAAATTAGTCAGAAGAGCTTTCTAGGACCTCAAAACGTCGACATCTGTTGGAATTTCGATTTTCACAAATCGGACTGAAACCAATAACTTCCCGAATTTTTGAAAATTTGCAATTTTCTTAGCGAGAAGTTAAAAAAATTTTTTTTTTTTTAGTTTTTTATTGATTTCTCAGAAATGACTCATACGATCTAATTCAAAATCTAATCAGCTCTAGAACTTAGAAAAACGCGTCGATTGCCACCGTAAACATCAAAATTGGATCATTCGTTCAAGAGTTATCGCGGGAAAAAGAAAGGGTGAAAAACGGTTTTTTCTAAATATTTTCGAAACGACTGACGCGATCAATTTCAAATTTCAATCAGCTCTAGGATTCAATAAAACGCACTGATTGCCACTTCAAACGTCAAAATCGATCAATTAGTTCAAAAGATATCGGCGTTGAAAAATTAAAAAAATAACATTTCATGTTATTTTTCCCGGATGAATCATAATATAACCTACTAAAATGTGTCTGAAGTCATTTCAACTATGGTTACTTTCGATACATTATGTCATCGAACTTAGTTTTTAGTTTAAATCATAGTACCAACAATGAAATCGATAAAACGTAGTTTTCAATATTTTTCTCGGATATTTCATATTTGATTGTTTCTCACATGAGTCAAAACTCATTTAAATCTTGATTTGAATCCCTGGCATTAATTTCTGCCTGAATACACTTATTTTATTGAACATAATCAGGGATTAGATTTTAAAAACCGCTTTATTAACAATTCTTGATTCTTATATAAATTTTCAAACTTCAGTATAACAGGCAACTTGTTAGAACTTGAAAGATCGTAAAAAAACAATCGCATGTAATACCATTTCCGAGCTCGGAGAGCTCGAAAACAGCGGGAAGTTTTGGGGCTGACCCGCAGGGCCAACCGACGCCCAGATTTTTTAATATTAATAATAATAATTATAATAATAATAATAATAATAACTGTTTCTGGTGATCCGCCATCTATCGAGCGAGTAGAAGCTTTCTGGTCCGAGATGTATGGTGATCAACCGAACGTGGATCGTGACACTCCAGCTCTTAACGACTTCAAGGCATTTTGTCGACAACATCGAAACGGCAATGCTGATAAAGAGAACCCTGAAGTCAGCGTGGAAGAAGTTCGTTCAGCTCTGAAGAATAGTAAGAACTGGGCTGCTCCGGGTCCAGATGGCATAAACTCGTTTTGGTGGAAGAAACTAACTTCTACCCATAGTCATCTGGCCCGGATTTTTACAGCGTTTATCAGAGGTAATGAACTGATTTCATGCTGGCTTGTAGAAGGGCGAACCGTGCTCATCCCGAAAAAAGGAGACTTGTCTGACCCGAAAAACTACAGGCCTATCACCTGTTTGAATGCGATTTATAAGATTTTCACCAAAATCTTGAATAATCGCATTCGGCAGGAGATAGACCCTGTATGGCAGCAGATATACAAACAACGTGGCAGTGAAAAAGGCCTGTCAGGTTGCAAAGAGAATCTGTTAGTGGATCGATGCGTCATTAAAGAGTCGATCTACTATCAGCGCAACCTGTCAATGGCCTGGATTGACTACTGCAAGGCATTTGACTCAACATCTCATGAGCTTATTCTCTTTTTGCTCAAATGCTTTGGGGACAATCGCAATACAGTGAGATGCATTCAGCGTACGATGCAACTTTGGCGAACACGGTTCCACATTTCATGTGGTAACGACAAACGTGTAACCGAAGTTGTACAGTACAAACGAGGAGTCTTTCAGGGAGATTCTCTGAGCCCTCTGCTGTTTTGCATCTCACTGCTGCCAATATCTGTTACGCTACGCCGCACCCGTGGATACTCAGTGGGTCCACCAAATAATCGAAAATACTCGATCACCCACTTACTCTACATGGATGATCTGAAGGTGTATGCTCCTGATGAGGAACACCTTCAGACATCCTTGAATATCGTAGGAGAGTATACACGGGATGTCGGCATGGCTTTCGGGTTGGACAAGTGCGCGGTCGTTAATCTGGTGAAGGGTAAGTGTTCCGATGTGCGTGAAGATATCGAGTTAGTAGATGGGAGCGTCATTGACCATCTTGACGCCGGAGAGTCGTACAAATATCTAGGGATTGACGGCAGTCCTAAGCAGGACGTCTCGAAAATCAAAACGACTCTCTGCAGCGAGTATGTGCGGAGACTCCGGAAAATCTGGTCATCAGAACTTTCCGGAAAAAACAAAGTGTCTGCAACAAACATGCTTGCTGTCCCGGTACTCGTGTACTCTTTCGGTGTCCTGAAATGAGCCCGGAAAGAGCTCAGAGATTTCGATATCAAGACACGCAAAGTCATAATCATGCATCGGAGCATGCACCCTAAATCCTCAATCACCAGATTATACCTTTTCCAGCACATCGGAGGGAGAGGTCTACAGAGCCTGGAGTGTCTTCACGATCGTTTGGTTTTGGGTATAACATACGAGGTTGTCAATTTAACAGCAGATGAAAACGACTTCCTTATGCAAATAGTTCATAGTCATAAGAATAGGCATAGTGGAGCGTTTTTAGATAAGGCAGCAATTTACGCGGCAAAATCCCTCGGTCTTGGACGAGTAAACCCGCTTATTGGAGTCCCTAAGGAGGAATTCAAGACGGTCGTCAGGAACGCTGAGCAACAAAAACTGCTCAGTACACATATGGACAAGTCCATGCACAGCGTGTTCTTTAAACACGTGCGTGATCATGGCTTGTCCGAGCAGCTGACGTTTTCCTTTCTTAAGTCAGCTGGCCTGATGTCCGAGAACGAGGGATACATCTTTGCCTGCCAAGATGGTGTTATCAACACTCTTGAATAACGTGCTAAAGTGCTTATGCATCTTTTGTCAGCATGTCCTGTGCTGGCAAGAAATGCATACATTCAGCGCCATAATGCTGCTCTGCGAGTACTTTATTACCATCTTAGACACACGCACAATATCGGCAAAATACCAGTGCTGCCTTATCTGCCAGGAGATATTCCGCAAGTTGTTGAGAATGAGCGTTGTCGTATTTAGTGGAACCTGCCATTCGCAACAACGCGGAAAATCGACCATAATAAACCTGATATTGTGCTCTTCGATAAAACCGCTCGTAACATTTATGTTATTGAAGAGCGTTAATAAGAGGTTAAAGAAGAGCACAAACACGAAATATATCAGGATCGCCTGTTTGAAATTGGCAAGCTTTACTCAGGCTACCGTGTCAAGTTTGTCGTACTTATTGTTGGCGTCCTAGGAGGGATTAAACAGACTTTTGTGTCTGGATTGGCTAAAATCCCAACTTGTTTATCGCAAGTTGAGTTTTTGGCATCCCGGATGCAAAAGGCTGTAATTCGCGGATCCCTCCGTCTTCTGAGGCAACGAAATTTGGCCTGCTGCGCATGCTAATCATCTTGTTGAAGAAGCATCGCAGCAGTAACGATTTGGCGCTCAGGTGAGGCCCTCGGTAGAGTCGGACTACCGGGGATAACCCCCTGAGCATTTAACTGAAAAAAGAAATAATAATAATAATAATAATAATAATAATAATAATAATAATAATAATAATAATAATAATAATAATAATAATAATAATAATAATAATAATAATAATAATAATAATAATAATAATAATAATAATAATAATAATAATAATAATAATAATAATAATAATAATAATAATAATAATAATAATAATAATAATAATAATAATAATAATAATAATAATAATAATAATAATAATAATAATAATAATAATAATAATAATAATAATAATAATAATAATAATAATAATAATAATAATAATAATAATAATAATAATAATAATAATAATAATAATAATAATAATAATAATAATAATAATAATAATAATAATAATAATAATAATAATAATAATAATAATAATAATAATAATAATAATAATAATAATAATAATAATAATAATAATAATAATAATAATAATAATAATAATAATAATAATAATAATAATAATAATAATAATAATAATAATAATAATAATAATAATAATAATAATAATAATAATAATAATAATAATAATAATAATAATAATAATAATAATAATAATAATAATAATAATAATAATAATAATAATAATAATAATAATAATAATAATAATAATAATAATAATAATAATAATAATAATAATAATAATAATAATAATAATAATAATAATAATAATAATAATAATAATAATAATAATAATAATAATAATAATAATAATAATAATAATAATAATAATAATAATAATAATAATAATGCCCACGGTGCATGTTGTGCGGCCAGCAGGGATTTTGTTTACCCTGTGGCGCATCGTGGGCTATGTAGGTCAGCCTACGATCTGCTGACCTACCAATCGCACAACAACCTTTGCATTAGGTTAACTCCCTAATGTAAAGTATACCTGAGTTCAAGATGATTCTGAACCCAGAAGTGCTCCACACAACCTGCCCTTCTCGGATGAGGGCAACCCACTAGCTGGGCGGAGCACCGAGATTCCGAACGATGACGACCTTGGCGACCAACGGACTGCATTTAGGTGGACGGAGGAATTACGAGCCGATCTCCTGATGTGCTATAATAACAGTGAACCGGAGCGGAGAGGCTATATGGCTAGGATGCATGCACTTTGGTGCGATATGCACCCTAACCATAGCCAATTCCTCAACAACAACATCTCCGTGATTATGCCTCTCATCTCCGGCGTACACGAAGATCACTGTTGACAAACAGACGGGTATCTCACCGTCTGTCATTTCCAGCACAGCTACATCAGGAGAGACGCCGTTCTTCCGAAGACACCAACAATGAATTTGACACACGGCAAGTGTGTGTCTCTAGAAAGACACACTACCCAAAACATCTACTTGACACGGAAAACCACGAACTGTCTGCTCGGATTCGGGAAGACTCTACTTTGCTCATCATCAATCAAGCTGTCTATGATGCTGCTTCCTCACTCTTACCTCCAGCGAGGAGAAATGTTTCTTCTCCTGAGGCTAAGATGAGAGGGCGCATTGGACAGCTATCACTGAAGATTGATGATCTCCGGAAACATGTCTCCCGCATTCAGTGTGTGATTGACTTTGTAAATGCTCGTAAAGCATTTACACTAAAAGTCCGCCGTATTGCGGCTCAATTACGATATCAGCATCACACACTGAATAAGGCGAAGCTTCTTAACATCAAAGAAGGTTCCCTTAACAGGTTGCGGGCTCTAGTGACTGCTAAAAAGTCACTAGAGAAAAAGCTGAAGCGGCTTACCGATAACTCTTTGTTTCGGTTCAGTCCTTCACGCTTTCTGACACCTAAGACCTCTGTTTCTGGTGATCCCCCATCCATCGAGCGAGTAGAAGCTTTCTGGTCCGAGTTGTACGGTGATCAGCCGAACGTGAATCGCGACACTCCAGCTCTCAACGACTTCGAGGCATTTTGTCGACAACATCGCAACGGCAATGCTGATGAAGAGAGCCCTGAAGTCAGCGTGGAAGAAGTTCGTTCAGCTCTGAATAATGGTAAGAACTGGGCTGCTCCGGGTCCAGATGGCATAAACTTGTTTTGGTGGAAGAAACTAACTTCTACCCATAGTCATTTGGCCCGGATTTTTACAGCGTTCATCAGAGGTAATGAACCAATTCCATGCTGGCTTGTAGAAGGGCGAACCGTGCTCATCCCGAAGAAAGGAGACTTGTCTGACCCGAAAACTACAGGCCTATCACCTGTTTGAATGCGGTTTATAAGATTTTCACCAAAATCTTGAATAATCGCATTCTTCAGGAGATAGACCCTGTATGGCAGCAGATATACGAACAACGTGGCAGTAAATGGGGCCTGTCAGGTTGCAAAGAGAATCTGTTAGTGGATCGATGCGTCATTCAAGACGCGATCTACTATCAGCGCAACCTGTCAATGGCCTGGATTGACTACCGCAAGGCATTCGACTCAACATCTCATGAGCTTATTCTCTTTTTGCTCAAATGCCTTGGGGTCAATCGCGATACAGTGGGATGCATTCAGCGTACGATGCAGCTTTGGCGAACACGGTTCCACATTTCATGTGGTAACGACAAGCGTGTAACCGAAGTTGTGCAGTACAACGAGGAGTCTTTCAGGGAGATTCTCTGAGCCCTCTGCTGTTTTGCATCTCACTGCTGCCAATATCTGTTGCGCTACGCCCCACTCGTGGATATTCAGTGGGTCCACCTCAAATGATCGAAAATACTCGATCACCCACTTACTCTACATGGATGATCTGAAGGTGTATGCTCCTTGATGAGGAACACCTTCAGACATCCTTGAATATCGTAGGAGAGCATACACGGGATGTCGGCATGGCTTTCGGGTTGGACAAGTGCGCGGTCGTTAATCTGGTGAAGGGTAAGTGTTCCGATGTGCGTGAAGATATCGAGTTAGTAGATGGGAGCGTCATAGACCATCTTGACGCCGGAGAGTCGTACAAATATCTAGGGATTGACGGGAGTCCTGTGTAGGACGTCTCGAAAATCAAAACGACTCTCTGCAGCGAGTATGTGCGGAGACTCCGGAAAATCTGGTCATCAGAACTTTCCGGGAAAAACAAAGTCTCTGCAACGAACATGCTTGCTGTCCCGATACTTCTGTATTTTTCGGGTGTCCTGAAATGGGCCCGAAAGAGCTCAGAGATCTCGATATCAAGACACGCAAAGTAATGAATATGCATCGGAGCATGCACCCTAAGTCCTCAGTCACCAGATTATACCTTTCCCGGCATATCGGAGGGAGAGGTCTACAGAGCTTGGAGTGTCTGCATGATCGTTTGGTTTTGGGTATAACATACGAGGTTGTCAATTTCACAGCAGATGGAGACGATTTTATGCAAATTGTTCATAGTCATGAAAATAGGCATAAGGGAGCGATTTTATATAAGGCAGCAATGTACGCGGCAAAATCCCTCGGTCTTGGAAGAGTAAACCCGCTTATTGAACTCCCTAAGGAGGAATTTAAGACGGTCATCAGGAATGCTGAGCAACAAAAACTGCTTAGTACGCATATGGACAAGTCCATGCACAGCGTGTTCTTTAAACACGTGCGTGATCATGGTTTGTCCACACAGCTGACGTTTTCCTTCCTTAAGTCAGCTGGCCTGATGTCCGAGACCGAAGGATATATTTTTGCCTGCCAAGATGGTGTTATTAACACTCTCGAATACCGTGCTAAAGTGCTCCAGACGCAGCTACCCGACACTTTGTGTAGGGTTTGTAAACAGCATCCAGAGACGCTTATGCATCTTTTGTCAGCATGTCCTGTGCTGGCAAGAAATGCATACATCCAGCGCCATAATGCTGCTCTGCGAGTACTTTATTACCATCTTAGACACACGCACGGTATCGACAAAACACCAGTGCTGCCTTTTATCTGCCAGGAGATATTCCGCAAGTTGTTGAGAATGAGCGTTGCCGTATTTATTGGAACGTGCCATTCGCAACAACGCGGAAAATCGATCATAATAAACCTGATATTGTGCTCTTCGATAAAACCGCTCGTAACATTTATGTTATTGAGTTCTCAGCTCCGGCTGAGTATAACATCACGGCAAAAGAGGAGCACAAACACGAGATATATCAGGATCTCCTGTTTGAAATTGGCAAACTTTACCCAGGCTATCGTGTCAAGCTTGTCGTACTCATTGTTGGCGTCCTAGGAGGGATGAAACAGTCTTTTGTGTCTGCATTGGCTAAAATCCCAACTTGTTTATCGCAAGTTGAGTTTTTAGCATCGCGGATGCAAAAGGCTGTGATACTCGGATCCCTCCGTCTCCTAAGGCAACGAAACTTGTTTCGCTGCGCATGCTGATCATCTTGTTGATGAAGCATCGCAGCAGTAACGATTTGGCGCTCAGGTGAGGCCCTCGGTAGAGTCGGACTGCCGGGGATAACCCCCTGAGCATTTAACTAAAGAAAAAGAAATAATAATAATAATAATAATAATAATAATAATAATAATAATAATAATAATAATAATAATAATAATAATAATAATAATAATAATAATCATAATAATAATAATAATAATAATAATAATAATAATAATAATAATAATAATAATAATAATAATAATAATAATAATAATAATAATAATAATAATAATAATAATAATAATAATAATAATAATAATAATAATAATAATAATAATAATAATAATAATAATAATAATAATAATAATAATAATAATAATAATAATAATAATAATAATAATAATAATAATAATAATAATAATAATAATAATAATAATAATAATAATAATAATAATAATAATAATAATAATAATAATAATAATAATAATAATAATAATAATAATAATAATAATAATAATAATAATAATAATAATAATAATAATAATAATAATAATAATAATAATAATAATAATAATAATAATAATAATAATAATAATAATAATAATAATAATAATAATAATAATAATAATAATAATAATAATAATAATAATAATAATAATAATAATAATAATAATAATAATAATAATAATAATAATAATAATAATAATAATAATAATAATAATAATAATAATAATAATAATAATAATAATAATAATAATAATAATAATAATAATAATAATAATAATAATAATAATAATAATAATAATAATAATAATAATAATAATTATTATTATTATTATTATTATTATTATTATTATTATTATTATTATTATTATTATTATTATTATTTCTTTCTTTGTTGAATGCTCAGGGGGTTATTCCCGGTAGTCCGACTCTACCGAGGGCCTCACCTGAGCGCCAAATCGTTACTGCTGCGATGCTTCATCAACAAGATGATTAGCATGCGCAGCAGGCCAAGTTTCGTTGCCTAAGTAGACGGAGGGATCCGAGAATTACAGCCTTTTGCATCCGCGATGCCAAAAACTCAACTTGCGATAAAAAGTTGTGATTTTAGCCAATGCAGACATAAAAGTCTGTTTCATCCCTCCTAGGACGCCAACAATGAGTACGACAAGCTTGACACGGTAGCCTGGGTAAAGCTTGCCAATTTCGAACAGGAGATCCTGATATATCTCGCGTTCGTGCTCCTCTTTTACCGTGATGTTATACTCAGCCGGAGCTGAGAACTCAATAACATAAATGTTACGAGCGGTTTTATCGAAGAGCACAATATCAGGTTGATTATGGTCGATTTTCCGCGTTGTTGCGAATGGCAGGTTCCAGTAAATACGGCAACGCTCATTCTCAACAACTTGCGGAATATGTCCTGGCAGATAAGGCAGCACTGGTGTTTTGTCGATACCGTGCGTGCGTCTTAGATGGTAATAAAGTACTCACAGAGCAGCATTATGGCGCTGGATGTATGCATTTCTTGCCAGCACAGGACATGCTGACAAAAGATGCATAAGCGTCTCTGGATGCTGTTTACAAACCCTAAACGGCATGTCGGGTAGCTGCGTCTGGAGCACTTTAGCACGGTATTCGAGAGTGTTAATAACACCATCTTGGCAGGCAAAAATATATCCTTCGGTCTCGGACATCAGGCCAGCTGACTTAAGCAAGGAAAACGTCAGCTGTGTGGACAAGCCATGATCACGCACGTGTTTAAAGAACACGCTGTGCATGGACTTGTCCATATGCGTACTAAGCAGTTTTTGTTGCTCAGCATTTCTGATGACCGTCTTAAATTCCTCCTTAGGGACTCCAATGAGCGGGTTTACTCGTCCAAGACCGAGGGATTTTGCCGCGTAAATTGCTGCCTTATCTAAAAACGCTCCACTATGCCTATTCTTATGACTATGAACTATTTGCGTAAGGAAGTCGTTTTCATCTGCTGTGAAATTGACAACCTCGTATGTTATACCCAAAACCAAACGATCGTGAAGACACTCCAGGCTCTGTAGACCTCTCCCTCCGATGTGCTGGAAAAGGTATAATCTGGTGATTGAGGATTTAGGGTGCATGCTCCGATGCATGATTATGACTTTGCGTGTCTTGATATCGAAATCTCTGAGCTCTTTCCGGGCTCATTTCAGGACACCGAAAGAGTACAAGAGTACCGGGACAGCAAGCATGTTTGTTGCAGACACTTTGTTTTTTCCGGAAAGTTCTGATGACTAGATTTTCCGGAGTCTCGCACGTACTCGCTGCAGAGAGTCGTTTTGATTTTCGAGACGTCCTGCATAGGACTCCCGTCAATCCCTAGATATTTGTACGACTCTCCGGCGTCAAGATGGTCAATGACGCTCCCATCTACTAACTCGATATCTTCACGCACATCGAAACACTTACCCTTCACCAGATTAACGACCGCGCACTTGTCCAACCCAAAAGCCATGCCAACATCCCGTGTATACTCCCCTACGATATTCAAGGCTGTCTGAAGGTGTTCCTCATTAGGAGCATACACCTTCAGATCATCCATGTAGAGTAAGTGGGTGATCGAATACTTCCGATCAGATCGTGGACCCACTGAGTATTCACGGGTGCGGCGTAGCGCAACAGATCTTGGCAGCAGTGAGATGCAAAACAGCAGAGGGCTCAGAGAATCTCCCTGAAAGACTCCTCGTTTGTACTGTACAACTTCGGTTACACGTTTGTCGTTTCTTCCACAAAAACAAGTTAATGCCATCCGGACCCGGAGCAGCCCAGTTCTTACTATTATTCAGAGCTAAACGAACTTCTTCCACGCTGACTTCAGGGTTCTCTTTATCAGCATTGCCGTTTCGATGTTGTCGACAAAATGCCTTGAAGTCGTTAAGAGCTGGAGTGTCACGATCCACGTTCGGTTGATCACCATACATCTCGGACCAGAAAGCTTCTACTCGCTCGATAGATGGCGGATCACCAGAAACAGCGGTCTTAGGTGTCAGGAAGCGTGAAGGACTTAACGGAAACAAAGAGTTATCGGTAAGCCGCTTAAGCTTCTTCTCTAGTGACTTTTTGGCAGTCACTAGAGCCCGCAACCTGTTAAGGGAACCTTCTTTGATGTTTAGAAGTTTTGCCTTATTCAGTGTGTGATGCTGGTATCGTAGTTGACCCAGAGAGGAAAGTACCACGGGCCCAGGCTTGGCCCAGTCTTGCCCCAACTTTGTAGAACCTTGGGCCAGGCTTGTAAGCCAGTCTTGGCCCAGTTTTGGTAAAAGTCTGGGATGATAATCTCGGGCCAAGCCTGGTTGCCAGGCCTGGCCCATGCTTGCTTGCCAGGCCTGACCCAGGCTTTTTGCCAGGCTTGGCCCAGGCTTCGAGGAAACGAATAAATTTAATTAAAAAAAATTTTATTATTATTAACCTCGTAGAGTTCATGGTCATTAACGTTTAAATTATCTAAGGGAGGTAAATGATGTGAAAAAAACTCGGTAAAAATTCTGCTGGGCTCTGGGCGCGAACTGCCGTCCTTCTGATTGCTAGGCCCGAACGGTAGCTACTGGATGAACCTACCAATGTTGAACTGATACATTTATATGATCTACTTATTAAACGCCCAAGGCTAGGTTGCCCAGTCTTGGCCCAAGCCCGGGTAATCATTGGGTCGGCCAAGGTTGGGTCACCCAGTCTTGGCCCAAGTCTGGCTTGCCATTAGATGGCCGAGGCTGGGTTACCCAGTCCTGGCCCAAGTCTGGCTTGCCATTGGATGGCCAAGGCTGGGTCACCTAGTCTTGGCCCAAGTCTGGCTAGCCATTGGATGGCCGAGGCTGGGTTACCTAGTCCTGGCCCAAGCCCGGGCCAATAGAGGTGAGCCAAAGCTAGGCTCCCCAGTGCTGGGCCAAGGAGGGCCCCGTTGTTCAACTCTGGCAGCTCCTGCATCGGGAGCCGCAATACGGCGGACTTTTGGTGTAAACGCTTTACGAGTGTTTACAAAGTCAATCACACACTGAATGCGGGAGACATGTTTCCGGAGATCATCAATCTTCAGTGAAAGCTGCCCAATGCGCCCTCTCATCTTAGCCTCAGGAGAAAAAATATTCCTCCTCGCTGGAGGTAAGAGTGAGGAAGCAGCATCATAGACAGCTTGATTAATGGTGAGCAAAATAAAGTCTTCTTGAATCCGAGCAGACAGTTCGCGGTTTTCCGCGTCAAGTTGGTCTTTAGTGTAGTGTGTCTTTTTAGAGACACATACTCGTCGTCTTTCAAATTCATCGTTGGCGTCTTCGGAAGAACGGCGTCTCTCTTGATGTAGCTGTGCTGGAAATGACAGACGGTGAGATAACCGTCTGTTTGTCAACAGTGATCTTCGTGTACGCCGGAGATGGGAGGCATAATCACGAAGATGTTGTTGTGAAAATTGGCTATGGTTAGGGTGCATATCGCACCAAAGTGCATGCATCCTAGCCATGTAGCCTCTCCGCTCCGGTTCACTGTTATGGTAGCACATCAAGAGATCGGCTCGTAATTCTTCCGTCCATCTAAATGCAGTCCGTTGGTCGCCAAGGTCGTCATCATTCGGAATCTCGGTGCTCCGCCCAGCTAGTGGGTAGCCCTCATCCGAGACGGGCCGGTTGTGGGGAGCACTTCCTGGTTCATCATTATCTTGAACTCAGTAATACTTTACGTTGGGAAGTTAACCCAACGTAAAGTTTGTTGTGCGATTGGTAGGTCTGCAGGTCGTAGGCTGACCTACATAGCCCCTTATGCCTATAAAAACGCTCCCTTATGCCTATTCTCATGTCGATCTTCTGCGTTGTTGCGAATGGCACGTTCCAATATCCTGCAATTTTGCCAGATTTACGCTGATGAAATAGAAAATTGTACAAAATGTAGTTTTTTTTTTTGTTCGCTTCTACATTTAAAATCATCAAAAATGTGCAAAATGTAATATTATTTTGTTTATTTTATTGGTTCACACAATTCTCACTCCAACAAAAAAATTTAAGTGAAAATAACTATCTGTGAAAATTGATGTTTTCAATTTTCTAAAGTTTGTTTGTGTCTATCTGAATACAATTAGTAACATCTTTCAAGTAAGTAATTTGGCATAATGGCTACCAGATCAGACTTCGAATAGATAGGTCTTGGGATCGAGTCCCTGATTCGAATCCCACTAAAGCGTGCATGGTCGGTTTATAATTTTAGCGTTTTCTCCCTAAATAGAGAATTTCTACTCTGTTAGAAATTAAATTGACCACAACTCCCGCATCATAAAAATGATTGAACAAAAAAAAAAAAAAAAATACAAACATTGAGTAAGTCTTTTTTTAAAAATTTATTTAAAATTTCAGTACATAGCTATGTATATATTAGAAATTTTAATATATGGCCATATATAATTTTCTTTTTCCGGATAACTAAATAAATATTTGATAAATACAATAATTTCTATTCTATTTAATCAAATGGAATAATAATAATAATAAAAATAAATTTTCTCACACGGGACTGGTTTGTTGCGGCGGTATCACAGCGGTGTTGCGGCAGAGATTTTATAAAAATTTTAATAGCGTGCAGTTGTGTTGCGGCTATGACGGCAGAAGATAAGAATTTGGCGTGCGGCGATTTTGTCCTCCAAACGGCTGTGGTGCAGCGGTGTTGTGGCAGAAGATAAAAATTTAATTTTTTATTCGTCAGATTTCATTTTTACTCGGGTATGCAGTATTTCGTGATGGTGAATCAGTTTGTGTGGACCAGTTTTTGTTTTATATTCTTTATGAGCTCGTATTATTTTTCTTAAATCTATGACTAGTATTATTATACTTAAACTACTATTATTTCTTATTTTACTATGACTTATTACTACGTGTGATAGATTACTATGTTGACTACTATTACTATTTTTGTACTTAAATTACTACTTATAACTATTGGGACTTATAACTAGTATTATTACTTTTATCTATGACTAAACCTAAAACTATGGTGCTATTGTTATTACTATGTGTCTTTAAAACCTATGTTTATATTACTTAAATACTACATGTCTACTTATGATCTACTTACAACTATTGTGATTATAACTATTTCTTAATTACTATTTATCTCTATTGAATATACTAAACCTATCACTATAACATCTGGATTTATTATTTACTATGGCTATATATTATTATTGATAAGTGTTGATGTGATATTCCGATTATACGAGTGTAACAAAGCTAATAGAGTCGCCAAGCGGATACGAGCTCCTATCTATTGTTTGAGATATTGCGAATTTATTTGAGGCCTTGATCTCCAAAAACAAAGCTAATAGAGTTGTCAAGTGGATACGAGCTCCTATCTATTGTTTGTAGAGATTCAAGGTATCGTTTTACGGCTTGAGCCGGAGTGAGCACGAGAGCTTAGACTTCGAACTAGACTGAGGATGATCTGAACCAGAGGGTTCATATATCCGAATTTTGAGCCAGAGGGGGTTTTGTTTAAACAAATTAATTATGAATAGTAGGGTTTGACCAAACCCTATTGGTTGCAATTCAAGGTCTTTCCCGAATTTGGTCTAGGTAGGGTATTTGTTTAAACAAATAGTGAAGGGAATTATTATATAACTAGCCCAATTTGAGGTAGTTCATTCATGGGCAATAAATGGCTATTTCAAAGTTTGTTTACAAGTTCGAGTTTCGGAAAAATTGGATTAAAAGTGAAAGGTGGGTCCCATCAGCCAAGGCTACTTGTCTAATGGAAGGCCTTTTCACTTGTCTAGGCGGCACGCGAGCTTAAGCCTTTAATCTTAGAGATGTGCCAAGGCTAAAGCAATAAAAAAACTATAAAATTTAGGGAATAATTAATGAATTAGAAAGTGAAAGTTTGGCTCTGGTTTAGATATGTCCGTCTCTCTCGTTCTTCTATGTCTATTATTGTCTAATTTTATGAATATTATTGAATATTATTAATTGAGAATTGTTTTCGCGATTTCACATATTCACATGTGACACTGCTTAATTTGCAACTAATTTTTTATTGGATAAAATTTAAAAATTGCAGTATACATTGAGACAAATCGCTTTTTCTCTTTGCAATTTTTATCAGCAGCTACCAGAATTCGCGGGTTGAACCCTGGCTTAGGCTGGCCTCTAACAAATTTTCTTTTACCTGGACAGAGCAGTGGGCTGGAATTCTTGCAAAGCAAAGACCCGCACTTATTCAAACGGCAACGTATTCGCTCCGAGTGCAGCCATGGTAGGGGAAATTAAATCGACTGAAGCGCTTGCAGTTGTTATTTTCAGAGTTACGGGAGGCTATTATTATTAAAATTGTAAGCAAGTACACGTGAAAGTATTTATTTTATTATTACTTAATTATTTATTTTTCATTTTGATTTTTTTCTTAGTATCATTTTTTGACTTTGATATGAATTTCAAACAATTTGACTTAATTATTTACTGCATTATTTTTTATTTTTTATCATTATACTTAATTGATCTTAATTCGTATAGCTAAAAAATAACACTGCAATTACTATAAAACTGTCACATATTTTTTATAACTTTTTTTTTTTACTATTACTTATAATGTTTATTCATTTTTTTACATTTCGTGCTATTGACATACGTACACCGATAGAAGGATTTCTTTGGATTTAATAAGATTTGTTAACCCTTTCCCGGCTCGGAGTATCGGTGAGTCTAGGTGTGAGTCATGTGGGGATAGAGCCAATGAAAGTCCGTTATGAGGCTGTATGAGTGAAAGTTTAGATGTAGTAGTGTAGAGAAGCGCCCCCTTCTACCATTTTTCCGGCCCCCTCTCTAGAAAACAGACTAAAGCTTTCTCATTTTAAGAATAAGACGCACGATTCAAATTAAGAGTAGGGATTCAAGGTCGACCGGGAAAGAGTTAATATTCAAAAAATGGTTTATTAATGAATAGACTCACATAAATATTTATTAACAGTCAACAAATTATTTATTAGAAAGTATTTCCTTGCATCAAAAAAATATTTATTTATATTTAATAAATCATTTATTTGACGCAATTTGATGTATTTGAAAATATGACCTCATTCTCTCGAAATATAAATAAAAATATTTTTAAGAGAATGAAACAGGTGATTGTCAAATGGACTGTTTTCATAGATAAAGGTCCAAATAATTAAATAAAATATGTCATTCGATGCGTAAAGTTATTATTTATCGAATGAAATGCTTCCGGTTCGGAAATTTCAGTTTATACCTGAGAACGGCTCATTTGAAATTTCCATTTGCTAATGTAAGTGCAACAAGGACCGTTTCGTTTGTTCACATGTGTGTGAAAAAGAGAATAGATGGCAAACCTTCTTAAAAATTTATTTTAAGTGGGAAGATGAAGAATATATTATAATAAAAAAATTATTTTTATTGCATAATTAACAAACAATTATTTAAAATAATTTTTATATTTTATATAAAATACGGCCGTGCAACAACGCTTACTACTGTCTAGTTAGTCTCTTGCTAATATATACAAACTACATATGATTATATGCAGCCATCTATCGATAATATTCGCCAAAGAAGTATGTGTTAACTATTAATAAATATTTTTTTGTTTCAAAGAAGCTTCTCACAAGAGTTTTAATAAAACTAGTTAATTACTCTCAAATAAATTCATCCATCAGTGTATAGAAACATACTCTGACAGCCTCCCGTAGTTCATATTTAGTCTGGCGCTGCAGTCACGCTCATAGCGAATAGAAAATTCACCAACTTACCTCACGGCTTATTAATTATCAATAGCTTTCTTATTGTTAATTGAACTTATCAATTCTTACTTAAATAATAATATTCTTAATAGACGATTCAATATTTCTTACCAGTAATATGGGATAATAAATAAGGTAAACAAATAGTAGATAAAATGAATGAATAACAATATGTGCAAGTTTATTGCCAATTATAATAATAAAAGATGAGAATAAGAGAGTGAGTATTAATGTTACCGTTCACACTAGAGTAGAAATGTTATTATTATTAATTTGTTGACTTTGGGTGCGTAATGTACTGTTATGCACGTCATGAGTCTGTATGAAAGCAGCGAGCTCATCTATTGCTCTAGTGCTCAGTATCGATGCGCCTGATGTAGTTGGAAACTGCAGAAGATTTTCGAGATTATTACCCCGGGTGACCGAAGGAAGTGATCGAGAAGTCGGCGTTCTCTGCATCATTTTGCGGGAAAATTGTCTTACTTGATTCTTATCAAAAAAATATATTCTTTGCAGAATAATAATTTATCAGAATTTTATTATAAATACTTTTAATTAGTTCAAGCTGATTAAACTTTTTATCGGATTATAAATTGATTTATTTTATCAAGAATTTTCACAATGAAATTTTATTTCAAAGCTGTAAAAATTTATTTACTTATTAAATATAATAAGTTAATAATTTATTTTAATTATTAAAATTCTTGATGACTAATAAATTATAATTTACTACTGCAAAGATTTTATTTATTAAGTACTTAATTTATTTTTGAAGAGAATTTTTTTCAAGCAAAACATATTTTATGTTAAGCCGGAAACGAATATAATAATATTTTGTGTTACAAATAAAGTTATAGATTTATTTACTACACTTAAAAGATATCCGATCGAAAGTTTCGCTTTACAATTTCATTTTAAGTACTTATTTAGTGTTGTTTTAATCACCCTTAGAGGAAACGGTGATTGGTCCAAGCTTGGTAAACGACTGGCCCAACTCTACATAACTTTGGGACAAGAGCTAAATTGAAGCTTGGCCCAAGCCAGTCTAAGTCTCGAAATGATAACTTCCTCCCAAGCTTGGCTGCCAGACTTGTGCCACGACTAAATTTTAGTATTGGCCCAATATCGAGAGCCAGTATTATGCCAAGACAGTTGCTAAATAAGCATCTATAATTATTAAAAATAAATTAAAAAAAAAAAAAATATTAGTAGACATGTGCGTGCTGGTAACATATGGAAATAAATTTATACACAGAGAAATCAGGTAGATCGATGAAACTAATTTTTTTTGCATTTGCTGGGTCTCGAACCTGGTCCTTCAAGGCTGGTAGGCAAGCGTCTTATCCACTAGGCTGCTCCGCAATTCACAGAAGCCAGATGTTGTTAGATACTATTTGTTATTTTGACTGGTAAACCAAAGCTTATCACTTGAGTAAAGGGTTGCAAATAGCGCATTAAATTTATAATTGCATTAGTGCTTGAATTAAAATTTTTTTCATATTCCATAATCTAAAACCGACGAATTAAAAATAATTTTTTAGTTTTTAGTCTCAAATTTTTTAATTAAAAATAATTTTTCGATTTTAAATCCAATATTTTTGAATTAAAAATTATTTTTCGATTTTTAATCCAATATCTTTGAATCAAAAATAATTATTCAATTTTCAATCCAATATCTTTAAATTAAAAATAATTATTTAATTTTTAATCCAATATCTTTGAATTGAAAATTAAATTTCAAATTTGAAATTCGTAAAGGAGCGTTAAATATAATTGCTCAGTTTTTAATTCGAATTTAAGAAAAAAAAAAAATCAAAACTTTCAATTAGGAAAACCAGATTAAATAATAACTTTCTAATCTTTGATTCTATACATTTGAATCGAAAATTAGATAAAATATTTTAATCTGCTGAAAGGGTTAAAAAAATCCCGTACTTTTGAATAAAAAATTAAATTCAAATCTTTTATTTATACACCAGAATAAAAAAATCTGGGCGTCGGTTGGCCCTGCGGGCCAGCCCCAAAACTTCCCGCTGTTTTCGACCTCAAAAAGCTCAAAAACATTAGTGTAGATATATTTTCGAGCTCTTCGAGCTCGAAAATGCTATCACATGCGATTGTTTTTTTACGATCTTCTCAAGCTCTAACAAGTTGCCTGTTATGCTGAAGTTTAAAAATTTATATAAGAATCAAGAATTGTTAATGCAGCGGTTTGTAAAATTCAATCCCTGATTATGTTCAATAAAATAAGTGTATTTAAGAAGAAATCAATGCTAGGGATTCAAATCAAGATTTAAATGAGTTTTGACTCATCGGAGAAACAATCAAACATGAAATATCCGAGAAAAATATTGAAAACTACGTTTGATCGATTTCATTGTTGGTACTATGATTTAAACTAAAAACCAAGTTCGATGACATAGTGTATTGAAAGTAACCATATAAAAGATGAGTTGGTATGACTTCAGACACATTTTAGTAGGTTATATTATGATTCATCCGGGGAAAATAACATGAAATGTTATTGTTTTAATTTTTCAACGCCAATATCTTTCGAACTAATCGATCGATTTTGACGTTTGAGGTGGCAATCGGCGCGTTTTATTGAATTCTAGAGCTGATTAAATTTGAAATCGATCGCGTCAGTCGTTTCAAAAATATTTAGAAAAAACCGTTTTTCACTATTTCTTTCTCCCGCGATAACTCTCGAACGAATTATCCGATTTTGATGTTTAAGGTGGCAATCGACGCGTTTTTTTAAGTACTAGAGCTGATTAGATTTTGAAGTTGATCGTATGAGTCGTTTCTGAGAAATCACTAAAAAACTAAAAAAAAAATTTTTTTTTTTTTCGTAATTCGCAGATATTTTCGAGTCTGTTTGATCAAATGATCTGAAATTTTCAGGAAAGTTGATGGCCAACATGCTCTTTCAATCGCCGCCTTAAACATCCAAATCGGTTCATTAGTTCAAAAGTTACAAAGAGTTTACATACATACACACACACACACACATGCATACACACACTCGGACATCATTCCGAAAATAGTCAGAATAGCTTCCTAGGACCTCAAAACGTCGACATCTGATGAAAACTCGATTTTCGAAAATCGGGGTGAAAACAATAACTTCCCGAAATTTTCGAAAATCGTCGATTTTCTTAGCGGGAAGTTAAAAATTCTTACTAATTTCTAATTTCAAATTTTTGATTCCACGTGTTGGAATTGACGAGTAATTTTTTAATTTTTAATTCGTCCTTAAATTAAAATTAATTTTCGAATTTTCAATTCCACGTGTTTGAATTAAAATTAATTTCTGAATTTTTAATCCGACGTATCAAATTAAAAATTAATTTTTCGATTTTTAATCCCACGTGTTGAATAAAATGTATTTTTTGAATTTTGAATTCCGTGTTTCCGAATTAAAATTATTTTTTTAATATTTAATCAAACGTTTTCGAATTAAAATTAATTTTTCAATTCTCAATTTCAAATTCTGCATCTTGTCCGAAGACTGGCAAACCAAGACTTGTCACTTGAGTATTGGCTGAACCTTGTCTCAAGACTAGCAAACCAAGGCTTGTCACTCGAGTAATGGCTGAATCTTCTCCCAAGACTGACAAACCAAGGCTTGTCACTTGAGTAATGGCTGAATCTTGTCCCAAGACTTGCAAACCAAGGCTTGTCACTTGAGTATTGGCTGAACCTTGTCCCAAGACTGGTGAACCGAGGCTCGTCACTCGAACGTTGGTCGAATCTCGGACCAGCCTTGGGAGCCCAAGCCTTGGCAGTCCAGTATTGCGCCAAGACCGGCCCCGTTGTCAATATTTTTTTTCCTACAAGGGCAAGTAAACTATAAAGAAATAAATGTTAGCGTCTAGTAATATAGAACGCGTAATTAATATAATCTCAAGGTCAAAGTACACACAAAATTTTTACAGAACGTACCGACACACAATACTACAATGACAATTAATATATAGAATAAACAATTTACAATAAATAAAAGAAGTGATTAAGTATTTTATAAAATTAGATGTAGGTAATGAATGATGAAATGTAAAGGAGTGATGAATGTAAAAGTAAAATGTTTGACACTGGTAAGAAATTTTTCTAAAATTATTACTGAAAATTATATAAAAATTTTTACTGTAAAGCCGTGAGAAAAATTAATAAAATTTTCTGTTGTCCGTTTGAACTACTGCAAAGTCCCTGTTCGAGCGCCAGTTGAGAGAAATCGCTTTTTCTCTTTGCAATTTTTACCAGCAGCTACCAGAATTCGCGGGTTGAACCCTGGCTTAGGCTGGCCTCTAACAAATTTTATTTTACCTGGACAGAGCAGTGGGCTGGAGTTCTTGCAAAGCAAAGACCCGCACTTATTCAAACGGCAACGTATAGAAAATTCACCAACTTACCTCACGGCTTATTAACTATCAATAGCTTTCTTATTGTTAATTGAATTTATCAATTCTTACTTAAATAATAATATTCTTGATGGACGATTCAATATTTCTTACCAGTAATATGGGATAAAAAATAAGGTAAACAAATAGTACACTGATAGAAATTTTATCTTAGCTTAAGAAATATTTTCTTGAGCCAAGAATTTATTTCTGAAGAAAAGCAATTGTCTTGCTTCAAGAAATTCTTGTCTTGATTTAGATTTTCTTGGCTCTAGAGATTTTGTATCTTTGATGGATAACTCTCGTGTCTTGACCCGAAACTAAATTATCTTCAATCGATACTATTGAATTCTTTAAGCAAGACCACTTGTCTCTTCAGCTAAAAATGTCGTATTGTTATTATAAGAACTTTCAATTTTTGGTTCAAGTAATAATTTCTTGATGGAAGATGTTTTCAAAGTAATGAAAAAAAAAACTTTTTTTGAAATAAATTTCTATTTTAACATATCTGAAGTAAATGAATGTAGTCCTAAAAAATCACTTTGAAATTTTTTATTTTTAAAATAAAAAAAAAAGTTTTTTTTCAAGCTGAGTAAATTGAGATCTTGATTTAAAAATCGCGCCATTCTCGAAACAAGTCGGTAATGTCTTAAACCTACATTTTGCCTATCTCAATCCAAGAGCAAGAAATTCTTAAGCCAAATATGTCAGATTTTGTTTCAAAACAATAAAGGCTTCATCGAAGAATAAAATTCTCAAACGAAGAATTTTTTTTCTCTATTCGAGAAATTCAATTTTTTGGTTCAAAAACTTATTTCTTAAATTAAAACAATTAAAAATTTTAAAACAAGAACCACATTTCCAAGAAAAAATTTTTCTTGAATCGAGATATTTTTTCTATCAGTGTAGATAAAATGGATGAATAACAATATGGGCAAGTTTATTTCCAATTATAATAATAAAAATTACTTACAAGAAAATGCAAGCGCTGGATGTAATATAGCAAGATTTGTAGCACAGTATGATTTGCATAATAATTAATAACTAAACAATAAAATATAATTGCAAGATAATTGCCAATAATGTACAGAATATCGCAAGTTAACTGCCCGAATTACAATTAGTTTATTTCAAGTAAATTGCCAGAATTAATACTGAATAATTAATATAAGAACGTCTGCACGTTAATTGATTCAGGATAAAAGTGATTGACCGATAAATTTGGGTGTAGGACTAGCCTCAGGACTCTGTCCCCACTTCACCCTTACGGTCATGCGTCAACGTGAAAATTAGTCATGTGACCCCAGCACTATGACTTGTGTAGTTTCAGATGGCAACAAGACGGGGGAAAATGGGAACCCCAAGGCCAAGGACGACGAAGACAATTCACATTGTCTCAACATTCTAACTTTTGTAATTTTTAATATGACAGGCTGGTTTTTACATTTTATTCTGTAACTATTCCAGTTTTCTGTTTCCGTGCACCAACATAGGTAAAATTGTATACTAGCATGGAGAGAATGTATCAAAGATTCATCTGAACCTAAAATTAAATCGATTCATTATTCTATTAGTTTAAAATAAATTATTTTAACTCAAGAAACCAGTGCTTTCAATTGTTACGTATGAAATTCCGTAAGCACGATAACTCTCGATAGACACAATTAATCGGCCTAACTTAATTTCATTGTTTTTATATCGCTTATTACAATAATCCTTGTGAAAATCACTATTTAAATTCTTTCAGTTTAATCGTAATTAATCAAAAACGTAAAACTGATTATTCGCGAAAAATTTAGCGGCTATTTTTACTGGTGTTATTATATTTTTTATTGTTCCTTTTCATCAACTACTGGTGGTAGCACTTGCGTACCAATGGGTTTGAGAATAATCTGGGCATCGGTTGGCCCTGCGGGCCAGCCCCAAAACTCACCGCTTTTTTCGAGCTCCAGGAGCTCGAAAATGGCAGTGTGAATACATTTCCGAGCTCGAAGAGCTTGAAAATACTTTTACATATGATTGTTTTTTCATGAGCTTTTCAAGCTGAAACAAGTTGCATCTGATGTCAAAGTTTGAAAATTTAGAAATCGAAAATCATTAATGAAAACGCGATTTTCCATTTTTTATTCCTAATTATATTCAATAAAATAAATGTAAGGAGACAGAAATCAATATTAGTGATCAAAATTGAGATTTTAATGAATTTTGACTCAGATCACAGCGATAATATATGATATATCCGAGAAAAATATTAGAAACTGTGTATTTTCAATTGTTTTGTCGATAATATGATTCAAACTAGAGAACGAGTTGGATGACAGTGGATAGAAATGGTGATAGAAAGAGACCATAAAGACGGAGAGTTAACACGATTTCAGAAACATTTTATCACATTATATTATGATTTACCTGAACAAAATAACATAAAATGACATTTTTTTGACTTTTTGATGCCGATATTTTTCGAACAAATCTGCCGCTTTTGCGAAGCATCAGTGTGCTTTACGATCGAAAAAGTTATTTTTTTTTGTTATTCATCGAGATATTTTAATTGAGTTTTATTATAATTACAATAAAATTACTAATATAATTTAAAAAAAACAAATTTTAATGAAAGAAAATTGTATACATTTTAAATTTACTTGTGCTTCCCGTCATTTTATTATTATTATTTTTCATGTTTTAATTTTATTATTCCATAAAAAATGAGGATTATAAGTTGTGCACTAGGGTGTCCGTTATTTCCCAAATTGGTTTTTGACTCTGCAGCGCCCCTAAAATTTTTAGTAAATGGTCCAAAAAAAAATATCCGACCGATATAAGCTCTTAATATTGATAATAACCCGTGCCACAAAGACAATTCATTTCTCATTTAAATAACATGGGGTTTTGGTACTTTTAGTAGATTTCATAGAAATCTAACTATTGTATTTGTCCTCATGATGGAATTTTCGAAAAATTTTGCTATTTCTGAACTCAGCTCGACGAGCTGAGTCAGAAAATACATTAGGTTCAAAAATTTATATATGTATTTATATATATATATATATATATATATATATATATATATACGATATAACGCGCCGTTCTCCAACAATAGCGTCCACAATTCTACACCGATCTTAATGAAACTTAGTATACTTATACTATGGACGATTACCTTGGATAAGTTCGAAGATGAGCCAATTCGGCCAATAAGTTTAGAAGTTATGGTTAATTGAAATTTTGTGAAATTTTCAAAAAAAAATTTATTTGCCGCTTTAACTAGATGTAACTTTCAAACGGAAAGAGATAGCTTATTTTCGTTTGTCTTATCTGAAAGCTCGCTCGATTGTCTTCAATTATCACTATGTAGCTCTTCGATTTGATTACTTTTTCTAATAGAAAAATGGTTTTAAAAATTTACAAAATATTATAAAAACTAATTTTATGCAAGTTGTGGCTCTGATTATTACTACAGTTCTAAACCGATCGCTTTGAAACTTGGCATACATATTCTGTGGGTGACTACCTTGATCAAGGTGGAAAATGAGCTCAATCGGTCGAATACTTTAAAAGTTATAGCATTTCAAAATTTTAAAAATACCAAAAATTCAGATTTTTACTTATTTTTTCTTCAATATTTTTTGAATGTTATAACTTATCGACTTCCTATGAATTTTATCTGAAAACTCTTCAAATAAGCTTTCATTTTCATGCCTATATATGGGTCTAAACCAATGAAATCTCGCATCTTACGACTCATTAAATGAAATTTTGCTATTGCATTGGTCCTCCTACTTTCAATAGATTCCATAGAATCCTAACTACTGTATTTATCAGTAAATTTATGAAATTGATTGAATTCATATTATTGCTGCGTAAAACTCATAAAATCTAAATATTTCAATTCAAGTGTGCAAATTCAATTTTATTTTATTGACAGTGTTTACAACTGGTTTCAAGTATGACGCTTAGATCTATCATGATAAGAATTTCAAGTCAAATCATTTTATTTAATTTCGTATTAACTATCAATCCTATAGTAAAAATCACAAAATACTTATTCGTAGATAAATAGATTCTCTTTAACTTCAATTTTTGTTATTCCGATAATTTACTTAATTTTCTCATTTTAGTTCTTAAATTTTTTGCTTTCAATTTTAAACTGTTTGACAATTTTTTTTCAATTTATAACCTTAAGAATCTAAGAATGTCGAAAAAAAATTTATTTTGTTATTAACGTTCATTTGAGAGGTTGAAATAATCAAATGAGAAATCTACTTCCATTTCGGCTGCCGAATGGGCTTTTTTGCAATTAATTTTTTCTTTGCAAAGCCAATTGATAAGTTGCTGCGGCATCAACTTATTTTTGTAGAAAATTGAATGCTCTACAAAACTTTTCTCTTTAGATTTTTCGAAAAAATCACTTGCGTCAAAGTTATTCAAGGTCAAAGTTAAACTAGAAATAATTTTTTATTTTTTTTTGCTTTGAACAAAAAATTATCGTTATTTATATCAAAATTTATTGTTTATTGCCGAAAATATCTTATTTCGAGAATTTTTTTGCATCTGTCAAAACTATTGAAAAGAGAAGAGTCGAATATTCTCAAAAAAAAATTCCGATGAATTTAAAATTTCGGATTCACGATTACTTTTATGAAAAAATAAAATTTGTGCCCACGCATGAGCATTAAAGAGAAATGTAGTATCGTGACTAGCCGGCGTCGTGTATTGACTATTGCCCTGGTGGTCCTGAATTACGGTGATTCACGGTAGTATCACGGTGATTTACCGTGAGAGTTCACCGTGATGTCGTAGATCACGGCAACTTCGTGGAAATCACTGTTGTTGTATAGAAAAAAAGGCAATACATTAATGAGTCTACATGAGGTTCGAAGATCACGGGAACCGTTACCGGTGGTTACCGTGACCTTGACGGACCGTATCTCCACCGTCCATCTTACGGCTCTTAAAAAGTACAATTAATGTATTGCCTTTTTTTCTATACAACAACAGTGATTTCCGCAGAGTTGCCGTGATCTACGACATCACGGTGAACTCTCACGGTAAATCACCATGATACTGCCGTGAATCACCGTGATTCCCGGTGATTCACGGCGAATCACCGTGATTCACGGTAGCATCACAGTGAAGGTTCACGGTGATTCTACGGTGAATCACCGTCATACTGCCGTGAATCACCGTAATTCAGGACCGTCTGGGCAATAGTTAATACACGACGCTGGCTAGTCACGATGCTCCATTTCTCTTTTATGCGCATGCGTTGGCACGAATTTTATTTTTTCATAAAAGTAATTGTGAATCCGAAATTTTTAATTCATCGGAATTTCTTTTTGAGAATGTTCGACTCTTCTCTTTTCAATCGTTTTGACAGATTCAAAAAAATACTCGAAATGAGATATTTTCGGCAATAACCAATTAATTTTGATATAAATAACGATGATTTTTTGTTCAAAACAAAAAAAAATAAAAAATTATTTCTACCCGGGTAAAAAAAATTATATATAATTATATATAATTATGCATAATTATTTATGAAGAATGGCCCTATATAATTATATATATAAACATATAACTATATATAATTATATATAACTATATATAACTATGTAGAACTATATATAATTGAATTCCTATGCAATTGGTTAAATAAATTATGAATTATTGTATAGTAGAGGCTCTACGCTTTTTATTTAAATCATTTTTTTTTTAAAGTCCGAGTTTAATTTCTAAGAAAAATTGTTTATGGAAACATTGATAATTAATATTTTTGTCATTATGTAGTATAGAATGTACTATATTATCATCAAAAAAGGTACTTGTCACTCTGCCAAATAACGGAGGCGTACCCGGGCCAGAGTAGTCTCAAGTTTCGAATTTAACAGTTCTGAAATAAGTTTCTTACTCGAGACACACTACAAGTGGTGGGCCCGATCTCGTGGCGAGCTCCGAACTACTTCCACTGCTGCTTATAGCACCGGTGACTTCCCTCTCCAACATACATAAATATTGGGGTGCCCCAAAAAAAACAAATACTTTTCTTTTAAACTCTAATGAGCCCAAAAGTTACTTTATATTATAAAAAAAAACTTCACCTAATTTTAGCCAGATATCTTTAGACTTGAACTATCACAAAGGGGGTCCCCTTTCCCATTTAAAATACACACGAAAATTTTTCAGTTTAGTTTTTAGTTATTAAGACTATAAAAAATTTTTTTTTAATTCCACCTGGTATAATTCCGTAGGAAATAAAATTCTCTACAAAAAGTGCTGACGCAATTTGTACATCAAACAAACTGGGAAAAAGTTACGGGGCCTCAAACATCGACAAAAATTTAGTTTCCTCAGAATTAAATTATTTTTTGTTGTTTTTTATTTTAATTGTATCGAAATTTTTTTTTCAAATAATGACAAGCACGGTCTTGTAGCGAATTTAATTTCCTACAAAAAGTATCCGGTATTATATATACGTCAAATGAATGCGGAAAAAGTTAATGGTCTAAGAGCCAGTGGACGGATACCTGTATGTATTTGACCAGACCTGAGCTTTTGTATATTGAGGCCCCTATACCTACTGTACATAAGATGGGGACTCACTAAGCCCAAAGTGGTGGACGTGGCTACTGCGCAGGTAGGACAGGTATCGATTTTTGGCCAATTATAAATGCATTTGACCACGTCTGCCGTTTTGAAATTTCAAAATATATTATTATTATTGACGGAAAATAACAATGGCAGACCATTATCATGCGTCCAACATCATGGCAGACGATTTTGAAAATGCCAAAAAAAAATTTTTCTGAAAGTATTTGACCAGATCTGCCATTAATATATTTTATTTATTATAGTCTTAAGAACTCATATTTATCGCGGCAGACGTATTCATAGTGGACACACATCACCAGATAAAAAAATCTAAGATACTACCCGGTCAGATGTCTATGTATTACGATAGCTGTTTTACATCAATATAATTTACTTAATCACTGAATTTATCGAAATGACTATCTTTCATGTATTCTATATGCTAAATTTTAGAAGTTTGACGATAAAAAAAGGAGATATTACGAAAAAATCTTAAATATCGAAGTATACTGCTAATAACAAAAGATAATTTAAATTTGTATTTTATTTTTCATTTTTGTTTATTTAATACAAGATTTATAAGGACAGATGAATAAAAATATATTATGCATGCATATAAACATAAATACACAAACGCAAAAAAATTAAAGGAACAGAAAAAGTTTATCCATTTTTTAGTGATTTTTGGAAGGCTGTAACTTTGTGAAAAATGATCGTACTGAGATTTTAAATAAAGCATTTTATTGCCTAAAATCTTTAATTTCGGTGAGTTCCTATCAAAATTTCTTAAGAGCCCCGGTTATTGCGCAAATATAAGAAATACCGTAAGACAAAAAATTTCTAAAATTTTATTTTTTTTCCAAAGAGCAACTAAACCAATGCATAGTTCATTTAGTAAATTTAATCAGCTTCAATTTGGCTTTTTTGTTTAGGCGCGTAGGACGATGTGTCGCAGCGATATCAACCAGAGTCAAAGAATGATCTTTTTGTTTTTGATCATCGATATTTCAGGTACCAATGATCGCACAGTGAATTAAAGGGCGGCGTTAAAAACTTAAATAAATTCCCAACATGATCCGATTATAATTGTTTTAACAAAACAACTTTTTTATTTTTAACATCCATTATAACTAAGTACAAAAGAATGACCTTTTTGGTTTTCTAGTAAATCAACCGCTACTCTGCAAATGTCGATGAAACAATGAATGTTACCAGGGACGTTATTTACCTTAATGTATCCTCAATAATCTTGTAAATTTTCAAATTGATCTATAAAACCGTTTTTTGGGGTGATCGATCAGTTCTGCTAAACAATTTAAGGAACAAGTTTTGTGTAATGATCATCAAAATGAAAAAATAATTTTTTTTCATTTTTGCGTTGGTTTCTCAGTAAATGCAAGGGGAAGAGAAATAAACGAAACATTTTCAAAAAATGTAAAAAAATATTTTCATCCACAAAAAAACAAGTTTTAATTTTTGTTTTCGTTGACTTTTTTAACTTCCCGCTAAGGAAATTGCAAATTTTCAACAATTCGGGAAGTTATTGGTTTCAGTCCGATTTGTGAAAATCGAAATTCCAACAGATGTCGGCGTTTTGATGTCCTAGAAAGCTATTCAGACTAATTTCACGATGATGTCCGAGTGTACGTACGTATGTAAATATCTATAACTTTTGAACGGATCAACCGATTTCGATCGTCAAGGTGTCATTCGACGCAGTTTTTCAATATCTTGAAGCCGAAAAAAATTGAGCTTGATCGGTAGGGCTCGTTCGGAGATATTCCAAAAATAAACTTTTTTCGAAAATGATTTTTTTGGATAACTTTTTACGAGCACGATGGATTAATTTAAAAATGGACTGGGCTCTGGAGATTTATAAGCCGCGTCGAATGCCACCTCAAACATCGAAATCGGTTAATTTTTTCAAGAGAAGCCGTTGTCGAAAGAATTAAAAAAAAAAAAATTTTTTTAGTATTTTGAAAATTTTTCAAAAATGAGTCGATCAATTAATTTCAAAATTAAATCAGTTATAAAACTCAATGCAACGCGTCGACTGCCACCTTAAACGTCCCAATTGGTTTATTCGTTCGAGAGATATTGTTGTAGAAAAAGTTGTAAAAAACGGTATTTTTTGAAAACAAAAGCATACAAAAGTATTTTCGAGCTCGAAGAGCTCCGTGAGCTCGAAAAATTGTAGTAGATACATTTTCGAGCTCTTCGAGCTCGAAAATACTTTTGTATGCTTTTGTTTTCAAAAAATACCGTTTTTTACAACTTTTTCTACAACAATATCTCTCGAACGAATAAACCAATTGGGACGTTTAAGGTGGCAGTCGACGCGTTCCATTGAGTTTTATAACTGATTTAATTTTGAAATTAATTGATCGACTCATTTTTGAAAAATTTTCAAAATACTAAAAAAATTTTTTTTTTTTTAATTCTTTCGACAACGGCTTCTCTTGAAAAAATTAACCGATTTCGATGTTTGAGGTGGCATTCGACGCGGCTTATAAATCTCCAGAGCCCAGTCCATTTTTAAATTAATCCATCGTGCTCGTAAAAAGTTATCCAAAAAAATCATTTTCGAAAAAAGTTTATTTTTGGAATATCTCCGAACGAGCCCTACCGATCAAGCTCAATTTTTTTCGGCTTCAAGATATTGAAAAACTGCGTCGAATGACACCTTGACGATCGAAATCGGTTGATCCGTTCAAAAGTTATAGATATTTACATACGTACGTACACTCGGACATCATCGTGAAATTAGTCTGAATAGCTTTCTAGGACATCAAAACGCCGACATCTGTTGGAATTTCGATTTTCACAAATCGGACTGAAACCAATAACTTCCCGAATTGTTGAAAATTTGCAATTTCCTTAGCGGGAAGTTAAAAAAGTCAACGAAAACAAAAATTAAAACTTGTTTTTTTGTGGATGAAAATATTTTTTTACATTTTTTGAAAATGTTTCGTTTATTTCTCTTCCCCTTGCATTTACTGAGAAACCAACGCAAAAATGAAAAAAAATTATTTTTTCATTTTGATGATCATTACACAAAACTTGTTCCTTAAATTGTTTAGCAGAACTGATCGATCACCCCCAAAAAACGGTTTTATAGATCAATTTGAAAATTTACAAGATTATTGAGGATACATTAAGGTAAATAACGTCCCTGGTAACATTCATTGTTTCATCGACATTTGCAGAGTAGCGGTTGATTTACTAGAAAACCAAAAAGGTCATTCTTTTGTACTTAGTTATAATGGATGTTAAAAATAAAAAAGTTGTTTTGTTAAAACAATTATAATCGGATCATGTTGGGAATTTATTTAAGTTTTTAACGCCGCCCTTTAATTCACTGTGCGATCATTGGTACCTGAAATATCGATGATCAAAAACAAAAAGATCATTCTTTGACTCTGGTTGATATCGCTGCGACACATCGTCCTACGCGCCTAAACAAAAAAGCCAAATTGAAGCTGATTAAATTTACTAAATGAACTATGCATTGGTTTAGTTGCTCTTTGGAAAAAAAATAAAATTTTAGAAATTTTTTGTCTTACGGTATTTCTTATATTTGCGCAATAACCGGGGCTCTTAAGAAATTTTGATAGGAACTCACCGAAATTAAAGATTTTAGGCAATAAAATGCTTTATTTAAAATCTCAGTACGATCATTTTTCACAAAGTTACAGCCTTCCAAAAATCACTAAAAAATGGATAAACTTTTTCTGTTCCTTTAATTTTTTTGCGTTTGTGTATTTATGTTTATATGCATGCATAATATATTTTTATTCATCTGTCCTTATAAATCTTGTATTAAATAAACAAAAATGAAAAATAAAATACAAATTTAAATTATCTTTTGTTATTAGCAGTATACTTCGATATTTAAGATTTTTTCGTAATATCTCCTTTTTTTATCGTCAAACTTCTAAAATTTAGCATATAGAATACATGAAAGATAGTCATTTCGATAAATTCAGTGATTAAGTAAATTATATTGATGTAAAACAGCTATCGTAATACATAGACATCTGACCGGGTAGTATCTTAGATTTTTTTATCTGGTGATGTGTGTCCACTATGAATACGTCTGCCGCGATAAATATGAGTTCTTAAGACTATAATAAATAAAATATATTAATGGCAGATCTGGTCAAATACTTTCAGAAAAATTTTTTTTTGGCATTTTCAAAATCGTCTGCCATGATGTTGGACGCATGATAATGGTCTGCCATTGTTATTTTCCGTCAATAATAATAATATATTTTGAAATTTCAAAACGGCAGACGTGGTCAAATGCATTTATAATTGGCCAAAAATCGATACCTGTCCTACCTGCGCAGTAGCCACGTCCACCACTTTGGGCTTAGTGAGTCCCCATCTTATGTACAGTAGGTATAGGGGCCTCAATATACAAAAGCTCAGGTCTGGTCAAATACATACAGGTATCCGTCCACTGGCTCTTAGACTATAAAGGGTTTTAAATATCAATGAAAAATCAAGTTCACTTTTCGTTGATATTTAAATTCAGAAAATTGATTTTTTTTAAACTTGATTTTTCGTTGACATTTAAATCTCTGTAACTTTTTTTCATTCATTTAACGTATGTATGATATCAAATACTATTTGTAGGAAATTAAATTTCCTACAAGACTGTGCTTGTCATTATTCGAAAAAATTTTTTTTGATCGAATAAAAATTAAAAATAACAAAAAATAATTTGAGGAGACTAAATTTCTGTCGATCTTTGAAGCCCCGTAACTTTTTTCCAGTTTGTTTGACGTACTTAATGCATAATCACTTTTGTGTAGAGAATTGATTTCCTACAAAATCATACCAGGTTGAATTTAAAAACAAAATTTTTTCTCAGTCTTAATAACGAAAAATTTAAATGAAACGTTTTCGCGTGTACTTTGAATGGAAAAGGGGGCCCCCATTTGTGATAACTCAATTTAAAAGATCTTTAGCTGAAATTTAGTGAGAATTTTTTTAGTAATATAAAGTAACTTTTGAGCTCATAAGAAGTGAAAAAAAAAAAACAAATTTTTTTTTTTTTGTGGTATTCAAAAATTAAAAGTATAAATAAAAATGAAAATTTTGGTACCACTCCAGGCTCCTAATGGTATTAAGGTTTGTCTTAATTGATTTTTCTATTTTCCGTTTAAATAACACGGAAAAAAAAAAAATTTTTTTTTTAAATTTTTTAGCTCACAAAGCAATCAACGGATTTTTATGCACAATAAATGTTTTCGTAGGAAATTGAACGCTCTACAAAAAAAAGTCACACATAATTTTTTAATAAATCCCACTGTTCAAAAGTTATTTAAGCTTCAGGTCAAATTTATAGCAAATTTTGAGATTTTTTTACTTTTCAGGTGAATTTCGAAAAACTTTGTTCGTAATAATTTGTAAGGAATAAAATTATCTACAAAACGAATCCTATGATATTTTTTGATGAGACCGTTACATCCACCGGAAAAGTAAAAAAATCTTAAAATTTGCTATAAATTTGACTTGAGGCTTAAATAACTTTTGAACAGTGGTATTTATCAAAAAATGATAAGAGACTTCTTTTGTAGAGCGTTCAATTTCCTACGGAATCATTTATGGTGCATAAAAATCCGTTGATTGGTTTGTGAGCTAGAAAATTAAAAAAAAAATATATTTTTTTTTTTTTTTTGAACAACCATATTTACATATATATCTTCGCTCCCAAGTTATTTTTCTCTATTTTCTATTTTTGTATAGAATTATATATGATTCATGTAGAATTATATGTTAGTAGATTTCATAGAAATCTAACTATTGTATTTGTCCTCATGATGGAATTTTTGAAAAATTTTGCTATTTCTGAACTCAGCTCGTCGAGCTGAGTCCGAAAATACATTAGGTTCAAAAGTTTATATATGTATTTATATATATATATATATATATATATATATATATATACGATATAACGCGCCGTTCTCCAACGATAGCGTCCACAATTCTACACCGATCTTAATGAAACTTAGTATACTTATTCTATGGACGATTACCTTGGATAAGTTCGAAGATGGGCCAATTCGGCCAATAAGTTTAGAAGTTATAGTTAATTGAAATTTTGTAAAATTTTCAAAAAAAATTTATTTGCCGCTTTAACTAGATGTAACTTTCAAACGGAAAGAGATAGCTCATTTTCGTTTGTCTTATGTGAAAGCTCGCTCGATTGCCTTCAATTTGCACTATGTAGCTTTTCGATTTGATTACTTTTTCGAATAGAAAAATGGTTTTAAAAATTTACAAAATATTATAAAAACTAATTTTATGCAAGTTGTGACTCTGATTATTATCACAGTTCTACACCGATCGCTTCGAAACTTGGCATACATAATCTGTGGGTGACTACTTTGATCAAGGTGGAAAATGAGCTCAATCGGTCGAATACTTTAAAAGTTATAGCATTTCAAAATTTTTAAAATATCAAAAATTCAGATTTTTACTTATTCTTTCTTCAATATTTTTTTAATGTTATAACTTATCGACTTCCCATAAATTTTATCTAAAAGCTCTTCAAATAAGCTTTCATTTCCATGCCTATATATGTGTCTAGAACAATGAAATTTCGCATCTTACTACTCATTTAATGAAATTTTTAGTAGATTTCATAGAAATCTAACTATTGTATTTGTCCTCATGATGGAATTTTTGAAAAATTTTGCTATTTCTGAACTCAGCTCGTCGAGCTGAGTCCGAAAATACATTAGGTTCAAAAGTTTATATATGTATTTATATATATATATATATATATACGATATAACGCGCCGTTCTCCAACGATAGCGTCCACAATTCTACACCGATCTTAATGAAACTTAGTATACTTATTCTATGGACGATTACCTTGGATAAGTTCGAAGATGGGCCAATTCGGCCAATAAGTTTAGAAGTTATAGTTAATTGAAATTTTGTAAAATTTTCAAAAAAATTTATTTGCCGCTTTAACTAGATGTAACTTTCAAACGGAAAGAGATAGCTCATTTTCGTTTGTCTTATGTGAAAGCTCGCTCGATTGCCTTCAATTTGCACTATGTAGCTTTTCGATTTGATTACTTTTTCGAATAGAAAAATGGTTTTAAAAATTTACAAAATATTATAAAAACTAATTTTATGCAAGTTGTGACTCTGATTATTATCACAGTTCTACACCGATCGCTTCGAAACTTGGCATACATAATCTGTGGGTGACTACTTTGATCAAGGTGGAAAATGAGCTCAATCGGTCGAATACTTTAAAAGTTATAGCATTTCAAAATTTTTAAAATATCAAAAATTCAGATTTTTACTTATTCTTTCTTCAATATTTTTTTAATGTTATAACTTATCGACTTCCCATAAATTTTATCTAAAAGCTCTTCAAATAAGCTTTCATTTCCATGCCTATATATGTGTCTAGAACAATGAAATTTCGCATCTTACTACTCATTTAATGAAATTTTTTAGTAGATTTCATAGAAATCTAACTATTGTATTTGTCCTCATGATGGAATTTTTGAAAAATTTTGCTATTTCTGAACTCAGCTCGTCGAGCTGAGTCCGAAAATACATTAGGTTCAAAAGTTTATATATGTATTTATATATATATATATATATATATATATATATATATATATACGATATAACGCGCCGTTCTCCAACGATAGCGTCCACAATTCTACACCGATCTTAATGAAACTTAGTATACTTATTCTATGGACGATTACCTTGGATAAGTTCGAAGATGGGCCAATTCGGCCAATAAGTTTAGAAGTTATAGTTAATTGAAATTTTGTAAAATTTTCAAAAAAAAATTTATTTGCCGCTTTAACTAGATGTAACTTTCAAACGGAAAGAGATAGCTCATTTTCGTTTGTCTTATGTGAAAGCTCGCTCGATTGCCTTCAATTTGCACTATGTAGCTTTTCGATTTGATTACTTTTTCGAATAGAAAAATGGTTTTAAAAATTTACAAAATATTATAAAAACTAATTTTATGCAAGTTGTGACTCTGATTATTATCACAGTTCTACACCGATCGCTTCGAAACTTGGCATACATAATCTGTGGGTGACTACTTTGATCAAGGTGGAAAATGAGCTCAATCGGTCGAATACTTTAAAAGTTATAGCATTTCAAAATTTTTAAAATATCAAAAATTCAGATTTTTACTTATTCTTTCTTCAATATTTTTTTAATGTTATAACTTATCGACTTCCCATAAATTTTATCTAAAAGCTCTTCAAATAAGCTTTCATTTCCATGCCTATATATGTGTCTAGAACAATGAAATTTCGCATCTTACTACTCATTTAATGAAATTTTTAGTAGATTTCATAGAAATCTAACTATTGTATTTGTCCTCATGATGGAATTTTTGAAAAATTTTGCTATTTCTGAACTCAGCTCGTCGAGCTGAGTCCGAAAATACATTAGGTTCAAAAGTTTATATATGTATTTATATATATATATATATATATATATATATATATATATATATACGATATAACGCGCCGTTCTCCAACGATAGCGTCCACAATTCTACACCGATCTTAATGAAACTTAGTATACTTATTCTATGGACGATTACCTTGGATAAGTTCGAAGATGGGCCAATTCGGCCAATAAGTTTAGAAGTTATAGTTAATTGAAATTTTGTAAAATTTTCAAAAAAAATTTATTTGCCGCTTTAACTAGATGTAACTTTCAAACGGAAAGAGATAGCTCATTTTCGTTTGTCTTATGTGAAAGCTCGCTCGATTGCCTTCAATTTGCACTATGTAGCTTTTCGATTTGATTACTTTTTCGAATAGAAAAATGGTTTTAAAAATTTACAAAATATTATAAAAACTAATTTTATGCAAGTTGTGACTCTGATTATTATCACAGTTCTACACCGATCGCTTCGAAACTTGGCATACATAATCTGTGGGTGACTACTTTGATCAAGGTGGAAAATGAGCTCAATCGGTCGAATACTTTAAAAGTTATAGCATTTCAAAATTTTTAAAATATCAAAAATTCAGATTTTTACTTATTCTTTCTTCAATATTTTTGAATGTTATAACTTATCGACTTCCCATAAATTTTATCTAAAAGCTCTTCAAATAAGCTTTCATTTCCATGCCTATATATGTGTCTAGAACAATGAAATTTCGCATCTTACTACTCATTTAATGAAATTTTGCTGTTGCATTGGTCCTCCTACTTTTAATAGATTCCATAGAATCCTAACTACTGTATTTATCAGTAAATTTATGAAATTGATTGAATTCATATTATTGCAGTGTAAAACTCATAATATCTAAATATCTCATTTTAAGTGTGCAAATTCAATTTTTTTTTATTGACAGTGTTTACAACTGATTTCAAGTATGACACTTAGACCTATCATAATTGAAATTTCAAGTCAAATCATATTATTTAATTTTGAATTAAGCATTAATCCTATAGTAAAAATCACAGAATACTTATTCGTAGATAAATAGATTCTCTTTAATTTCAATTTTTTTTATTCCGATAATGTACTCAATTTTCTAATTTTAATTCTTAAATTTTTTGCTTTCAATTTTAAACTGTTTGACAATTTTTTTTTAATTTATAACCTTAAGAATCTAAGAATGTCGAAAAAAAAATTTATTTTGTTATTAACGTTCATTTGAGAGGTTGAAATAATCAAATGAGAAATCTACTTCCATTTCGGCTGCCGAATGGCCTTTTTTTATATATAATTATATATAACGCTAAAAAAATGACAGATGATCATATATAATTATATGCAATTATATATAATTATATGTAACTATATATAATTATATATAATCATCTGAGATTTTTCTTAGCGTTCTATATAATTGTTTATAATCTTGTAAAATTATATATAGTTGTATATAATTATATACAATCAGTTGAGATTTTTTCTCATCGTTATATATAATTATATATAATTCTGTATAATTATGTATAATTCTATATGAATCATATATAATTCTATATAAATCATATACAATTATATAGAATTATATATGATTATATTGAATTATATTTAATTTTTTTTACCCGGGTAGTTCAACTTCGACGTTGAATAACTTTGACGCAAGTGATTTGCGAAAGCGAAAAATCTAAAGAAAAAGTTTTTGTAGAACATTCAATTTTCTACAAAAATAAGTTGATGCCGCAGCAATTTATCAACTGCCTTTGCAAAGAGAAAATTAATTGCAAAAAGTACCAAAACCCCATGTTATTTAAATGAGAAATGATTCGTCTTTGTGGTACGGGTTATTATCAATATTAAGAGCTTATATCGATCGGATATTTTTTTTTTTGGACCATTTACTAAAAATTTTAGGGGCGCTGCAGAGTCAAAAACCAATTTGGGAAATAACGGACACCCTATTGTGCACTTTTGGATTTTCTGAATTTTTATTTACTTTTATTTTATCATTACTTTTCTTAGTGTTATTATTATTATCATTTTTATTATCAATATTATTATTAATATTATTACCGTCATTATAATTATTATTATTATTATCAGTAATACTTATTTATTCCTAAATTTTAAATTAACCGCACTGTAGGTCACGTGGTCTCGCAAGAGTCAATCACGTCGTAGCGGCCTTGAGTGAGAGATACAGCCACTGATCTCTATACTAACTGGATAGCTGATAAATATGGAAGAATGTCGAAAAAATAGGCCTTGACCGGAGTGAAGCCAGCGCCGCCGAATAGTTGTCAGGGAACTAATATGGACATAAAAGCGCAGGCGTTAAATAAAAAGGACCTACATAGGGATAGTAAAATAACGAGAATTTTACTTCGAAGTGTGGAAACTCATTTTACTAGAGTAATTATCGGCTTAAATAAAAAAAAAGAATTATTGAAAGAGCAGCAAATGTAATTAGCATATCATATATAAGTAAATTATATAGTATAATTTATAGTAGTCATAGAGTAGTAAATTGAATAAATCCAGCTTACGTAGAGAAAATAATTACAACATATAAAAAGTAAACTTTTTACACAATTTTTATTGTTAAATATCCCAATAATAATATTTTCAGGTATATCAATTAATATAATAACCCCTATTTAAAGTCCGAAAATTCTTTTTTTCTGAAATAAAAATAATTTCATATAAATTACTGAAAATTATTTAACTTCGGTTCGACAGTCAATATGTAAAAAAATTCAATCCATTTATTTACATTGAAAAATTAAGCAGATTACTTTTATAACTATTGTTATCATTAGGTATAAAAATTTTTTGTACAGTACAGATTTATAAGTTAATCTTAGATAAAACGTGATTGCAATTTTATTTACAATTGAAATCATTATATTACAACTAAATATTAAATAACAAAATTTCTTTTTCTTCTCGGAACCAGGTTCAAAAGTTTAACTTAGATATAAGAATACGCCTGTGAAAATTAGAGCTCTTAATATTAATATTAACGAGTTCCGCATCGCACTTTTCTATTTTCCTTGAGGATAACATAAAAATTTTTTTGGTGTTTTCTGATTTTTATAACTAGCTAATGATGCGCCGTAAGAAAAATCTGCAGACTTAATTTTGTAGAAAATTGAATGCTCTACAAAAAAAGTTTCTTATCATTTTTTGATCAATCCATCTGTTCAAAAGTTATTGGAGCTTGAAGTCAAATTTATAGTAAATTTCGAGATCTTTTTACTTTTCCGACGAAACTATCAGACTTATCACAAAATGTCACGGAATCTCTTTTGTAGACAATTTTATTCCTTACAAATTCACTTTCATAAAGTTTTTTGAAATTCCGCATTGGATTCTAGTTATTTCCATTTTAATGTCAAGCTTCTAAAATCGATCAGAATAATCCTTTTCTTAAGAAATTGGTATCAAAATAATAATAACTAGAAATTAATGGGGAATTTCAAAAAACTTCATGATAGGTAATTTGTAAGGAATGAAATTGTCTACAAAAGAGATTCTGCGACATTTTATGATAAGTCTGATAGTTTCGTCGGAAAAGTAAAAAGATCTCGATATTTACTATAAATTTGACTTCAAGCTCCAATAACTTTTGAACAGATGGATTGATCAAAAAATGATAAGAGAGTTTTTTTGTAGAACATTCAATTTTCTACAAAATTAAGTCTGCAGATTTTTCCTATGGCGTATCATTAGCTAGTTATAAAAATCAGAAGACGCCAAAAAAATGTTTTCCATGTTATTCCTATGGAAAATAAAAAAGTGTGATGCGGAACTCCTTAATGTTAATATTAAGAACTCTAATTTTCATAGGCGTATTCTTATATCTGAATTAAACTTTTGAACCTGGTTCCGAGAAGAAAAAAAAATTTTGTTATTCAATATGTAGTGATACTATAATAATTTCAATTGTAAATAAAATTGCAATCACGTTTTATCTAAGATTAACTTGAATCGTCGATTTGAGAAACCCCATAAGTCATCATTTTTACGAAATTGGGTTTTTTGCATTTTTGTGTTCTTTGGATATCCCTCCATCGAAATCAATCAAAATATGCATCAAATCAGCGTTTAAAGTTCAACCACGCGGCTGATAAATATCTCGTTTAGTCGAAAACCCCATAAGTCAATGACTAATGGGGTTTCTCAAATAAACATACAATTTTAGATTTACAAAAATTATTTTCTTTTTGTTTTTTCACAGAAAAGTATTTTTTAAATACAGAAATGATTTTGAATTGAAATTGGCGCCTAAAAAAATTAATGATTATTATTATAATTTACGTATATTATAGTTCCAATACACATTTTGTACTTCATTTTATAAATATAAGAAATAATTGACAGTGAAAAATTGAAAAATGAACGATTTTATAACTATTTTTTCCGTTTTGTTGAGAAACCCCATAAATCAATCAACTTTAAATCATTATTATTAATCGTAGTAATTAACAATAAAATTTTGAATCATCGAATCTTTTTTAGGGGTGTTGAAATTACTATTATTCATTATTGGTAAAAAGTTTGCTTTTTATATGTTGTAATTATTTTCTCTACGTAAGCTGGATTTATTTAATTTACTACTCTATGACTACTATAAAATATACTATATAATTTACTTATATATGATATGCTAATTACATTTGCTGCTCTTTCAATAATTCTTTTTTTTTATTTAAGCCGATAATTACTCTAGTAAAATGAGTTTCCACACTTCGAAGTAAAATTCTCGTAATTTTACTATCCCTATGTATGTCCTTTTTTATTTAACGCCTGCGCTTTTATGTCCATATTAGTTCCCTGACAACTATTCGGCGGCGCTACTGTATGCACAGATCGGAGACAATGGCAGACTATAGAATCAGCTATCCAGTTAGTATAGAGATCAGTGGATACAGCCGATATACGCTCTCTCTCGCACCTTAAGTGTCACATAGTGCTGTTCACACGCATTTACGCGATAATTTAAAACAATCTGGCAGATGGAAAGTGCCATAAAAATGATCTGTCTTTTTGGGATTATTTATCTTCAGTTACCTATGTTATCCTCCCAAAATTTCAGAGTGCCTCAAGAACATATTTTGAATTTGTTTTACAAACCAGTTTTCACTAGTCTGGCTACCATTAAGTGCCGACTAATTGATCTGGCTTTTTCACATATCGATTCCTTACATAGCTAACTTAAATGTATATAAAAATGAAAGTGCCTCAAAAATATTTTTGGAATCAGGAAATTTCCTTTTTTTCAAAAATTTAGGGGTAAGTGCCTCAAAAACCCACCCAAAAATGTCTACCAGCTCTCGGACTGCTAGAGCTGATGAAAATTTGAGATCGATTGGTTCATTCGTATCGA
The DNA here is from genome assembly GCA_030273425.1 of Microplitis manilae. Lineage (NCBI taxonomy): Eukaryota > Metazoa > Arthropoda > Insecta > Hymenoptera > Braconidae > Microplitis > Microplitis manilae. The sequence goes on along the minus strand of CP092725.1, from coordinate 13,706,893 downwards.
AGATATTTGAAAAAAAAAAACCGTTTTTTTACTGTTTCTTTCTCTAACGATATCTCGCAAAAGAATTGACCAATTTTGATGGTTGAAGTTGCAATAAACGCATTTTATTGAGTTCTAGATCTGATTATATTTTGAAATTGTTCGGTTGAATTATTTCAAAGATATTCGGAAATAACTGTTTTTTACCATTTCTTAGCCCCGCGATATCTCTCGAACACATTAACCGGTTAAGATAGCTAAGGCGGCAATCAACGCTTTTCGTTAAGTTTGATTTTGGAATTGATCGATTTAGCTGTTTTTGAAAAATTTCAAAAAAACTAAAAAAAAAATTATTTTTTTTCAATTCCTTTTATATCATGGAGTATATTTACTCGATTGATTTAAATTTTCAGGAAAGTTGATGGCTAAACAGCAATTTCGATCGCCACAGGAACCATCTCAATCGGTTGATTAGTTAAAAAGTAATCAGACGTTCACTCATATACACTCCCGCACACACGCATGTCTACAGACAATCGAACATCATTCTGAAAATACACTAATGGAAAAAATTAAAGGATCAAAAAAAAAAATCTGAATTTTTGGGTGATTTTCAACAGGCCGTAACTTTGAGAGAAATGGTCGTACAAAGAAAAAAAAAAGGAAATTGTAGCTCCAAGTGTCTACTTTTTGGATTAGAACTTTGAATTTTTTTTGCATCAGCGGTTTTTGAGTTATCTTAGAAAAACCAGTCACAAAAAAATTTTCAAATTTTTTTTTACTTTTTTATTTTGGTCTACGGGCGTGGAAAAATTTTTTTTTGCTTAACCACTGAAAGGATCGGATACCTTTATTATTCAGCTTTGATTTCATTTTTTATAGACCTTGATGCGACCATTTGTCGCTGAGTTATCGGTCTTCAAATGGAAAAGGATCCTTTTGTCTTTGATTATCGATATCTCAGCAACCAATGATCGCACAGAAAGTTAATGGTGGGTTTCGAAAACTTAAATAAATTCCCCTTAAACTATTGGCCATTTTTTTTTCGAAAAAAAAATTTTTTCCTGTGGTCACATGAATTTGAAAATGCAAGAAAAAAAGGGCTTTTGGTGGTTTTTCGGAAAATCAAGCGCTGGATCGAAAATATTATGGAAATCAATAATGTTGAGTATGCATTTTGCAGTTCAATATGCCCACAAAAACCCCACAAAGAGCCAGATTAATCCAACTAGCCGTTTTTTTGTTTCACTCGATCGAATTTTTGAAAAAATTAAAGGATCACGTTTTCGCTCTGAAAAGCTCATAACCTTTCACAAAATGAAAAACAAATTTTTCCGAGCTTCTTCCACATTTTAATTTCAAACAGTACTCAAATTTTCAAAAAATAAAAAAATTTCAAAAAAATTTCAAAAACAAAAATTTTTTTTTAACAACTTTAGGAAATTTAAGAGACCACGGAATGCAGTGAAGTAATGTAGTGTGTTAAAAATAATTGGGCGTTGGTCTAGTAAATTTCCTATAGTTGTTAATAAAAAAAAAGTTTTTCAAAAAAAATTTTTGTTTTTGAAATTTTTTTGAAATTTTTTTATTTTTTGAAAATTTGAGCACTGTTTGAAATTAAAATGTGGAAGAAGCTCGGAAAAATTTGTTTTTCATTTTGTGAAAGGTTATGAGCTTTTCAGAGCAAAAAACGTGATCCTTTAATTTTTTCAAAAATTCGATCGAGTGAAACAAAAAAACGGCTAGTTGGATTAATCTGGCTCTTTGTGGGGTTTTTGTGGGCATATTGAACTGCAAAATGCACACTCAACATTATTGATTTCCATAATATTTTCGATCCAGCGCTTGATTTTCCAAAAAACCACCAAAAGCCCTTTTTTTCTTGCATTTTCAAATTCATGTGACCACAGGAAAAAATTTTTTTTTCGAAAAAAAAATGGCCAATCGTTTAAGGGAATTTATTTAAGTTTTCGAAACCCACCATTAACTTTCTGTGCGATCATTGGTTGCTGAGATATCGATAATCAAAGACAAAAGGATCCTTTTCCATTTGAAGACCGATAACTCAGCGACGAATGGTCGCATCAAGGTCTATAAAAAATGAAATCAAAGCTGAATAATAAAGGTATCCGATCCTTTCAGTGGTTAAGCAAAAAAAAATTTTTCCACGCCCGTAGACCAAAATAAAAAAGTAAAAAAGAATTTGAAAATTTTTTTGTCACTGGTTTGTCTAAGATAACTCAAAAACCGCTGATGCAAAAAAAATTTAAAGTTCTAATCCAAAAAGTAGACACTTGGAGCTACAATTTCCTTTTTTTTTCCTTGTACGACCATTTCTCTCAAAGTTACGGCCTGTTGAAAATCACCCAAAAATTCGGATTTTTTTTTATTGATCCTTTAATTTTTTCCATTAGTGTAGTAAGAATAGCTTCCTAGGAAGCCAAAATGTCCACATCTGACGAAATTCCATTTTTCGAAAATCGGGGTGAAAACAATCAATTCCCGAAATTTTTTAAAAATCTCGGTTTTCTGAGAGGGAATTGAAAAATGAGCGACATCGAAGACAAAAAGTGGGATATTGAAGAAAAATGTTAGTAAAAATATATTAAACTGGAAATGAGAAATAAAAAAATCGAATTGATAATTTTTAAGTTGAATAAAAATTCATAATCAAATAAAAAGCCCATTCAGCCGCGGAAATAGAAGGTAGATTTATTTTAAGTAGATATCGCACTTAAATGAGTTAATCTGTTTGAATTTACAATCAAATTTATATAAATTTATTTCGATTTATGCAGATTCACATAAATCTTTTCTAGACAAAAAAAAAAAAAAAAAAAAAAACAAGAATAAAAAAAAAATTTGTCGTCCAATTGAATCCTATATATATTCTAATTTATTAAGAGCACTACTCAGATTATCTAACTGATGTAGCTGATGAAAAAACCAAAAAAATTCGAGGAAAAAATATAAGTTGATTTAAACAATAATTGTTCAAATTGAAAAAAAAGTTTATTTGTAAACGAACAATTTCAAACAACTATGAAAAATAAGTTTATGTAGTGTAAACTGCCCAATGAATGACCGATTTGTTGTGGTAGCAGATATTTCGACTAATAAAAACAATAATTAACTTTGAAACTCAGTCAAGCCATTATAATTGCATTGCGACATCATTTATTCTTTGATATTCATCATGATTTTTTATTTATTTCATCTAAGTTCTTATAAAATTACATATAATCAGCGTAAAATGTAAAGACCCATGACTGCTTTCGTCCATTGAAAGACCGGGCATAATCCAGTAAAAGACCGACGAATTAAGTTCTGACTTGAAGTTAATTTTCCTAAAAACTTTTATCGTATCCGACCGATAAATTATTAATTTTAAGTAGGAAAAAACACTGGTTTTAGTATTGTTAAAATTTTATTATTTCATTCAATGAATCCTTATAATTCCAGTACCAATAAATGGAAATATCTGTTGTGGTTTTATAAAAATAATCATCTTGAATACGAAAAAATACTCGTAAGCTCTATTAATATCACACTAACAGTTTCAACTGAATGAAATCAAAATCATACTTATCAAAGTACGCTTGTTTAAAGATCATATTCATACAGTTAATAAATTTTAATTAACGTAAATTATTAATTTAATTATATAACACATTTAAATCATTATTACTAACCATTGAATTCGTTAAAAATATCCCGATAAAAAATGTTTAGATCCAAGCATATATGATTGGATCCAAATTTTGGCGCGATCCAAGCGGATCCAAACAGATCTGACAATATCTGAAGAGATCTCACTATATCTAAGTATATCCAAACAGATCTTAAAATATCCAAACAGATCCAAACAGATCTCACTATATCCACGAATATATAAGTGTATCTAAGCAGATCTACATAAATGTCCGTCTTTAAAGAAATCTACATAGATTTAAGCACATATATCTAAAGAAGTTTCACTACATTCTCATGAATGCATGTATAAATATATAATACTTTGGACCATTCTAAAAACAATATCTACAACATATATCAAAAGTCAATTTATATTTAAGTCAAAAAAAAAAAAAAATAGATGGATACTTCAGAAACATTGATCAAACTAATTTATTTCATTTATTCAGTATAACATTAAGTATATGATTTAAATAACGTATGTATCAAAATCAGTAAGAAACTAAAAATTTTTTAATTTTCGTATATAACTCAGATATCCGTGTATAATTAGACAAAAAAACTCTATATTTAATGTCTTATTCGCAGTAGAACCCCAACAGTTCGACGATTCAGGAGCCTTACCTGTATTTAAATATTATTGGATCTGACCGAATATGACTACATATAGACACACATTTTTGGATATAGTCATAAATTCTTGAATATACGTAGGGGAAAGTGGGGTCAATTGAACCAAAAATACTTTGACATTTTTTTTCTATATGAATAAAAGCAAAATGATAACTTTTTTTTTTACAAAATTATAATTTATTATATAGACTATCATTTCTCATAAGCACATAACTTAAGAAATGATGAAAATTTTCAATAAATACAAAATTGTGCAACTGCATCAAATGGTTCAATCGTCCCCTTTGCGGGGGCAATTGAACCACTAGTCGGGGACAATTGAACCAAGAGTATTAGAACCACCAATGAATGACTTTAATGAATATTTTATCATTCATTACAGCTTAAAACTAAAATTACAACACTTCTAATAATATTTATTATTTTATATAACATTATATGTTATAACAATCACTTTTAAAACTTCTATCAATATAATTATTTTTTTCCTTGGTTAGTTTAGCTTCCCAGGTAGGAATCGCCAAGGCTGACAATAGGCCGAGTCTTGGCCCTGTTGTCACTTGCCAAGCTTCGGCAGCTGACCATTGGCCCAAGCCTCGGCCAGGGCTTGATCCAATGGTTTGATTACGTTAAGCCAAGTCTTGGCAGCTAACCATTGGCCCAAGTCTAGGCCGAGACTTGGCCCATTGGTTTCATTAAATTAAGCCGAGCCTTGAGTAGTGACCATTGGTCTGAGCCTCGGCCAGGGCTAGGCCCGATAGTTTAATTTTTGTCAAATTGAGCCTTGGCTGCTGACCATTGGCCCAAGGATCGGCCCAGGCTGGGTCCGATAGTTTAATTTTTGTCAAGCCGAGCCTTGGCAGCTGACCATTGGCCAATGCCTCAGCCTGGGTTAAATTATATTTTAATAGTAAAATTATCAACTTTACATGTATCTATATATATGTATATAGAGAAGACCAGGGCATAACCGTCTACCGAGTATACGATTAATATCAATAATTTTCATTTAATTAGTTATTGCTATGTAGAAAACTTTAGTTAACATGAAATTTTTATTTTTGGCGAGCAAAATGGGGTACCCTTTAAAAAAGTTGAAAAAAAAAATTTTTGAAAGTTGATCAAATTTCATTAAATTCAAAATTTTTGTATGTAATATACATAAAGAAAAATTACATTTCACATCATTGGTTTAATAAATTGTATCTCCTCGATTATCTTACTTACTAATTTTTTTATTTAATAAAAAAAAAAACAATTCTATACTTTTTATTTGTCATTATTATGAACCCAAGAAACGTGATTTTTGATTTTTTAGATTACAGATTATTTTGCATTATTTCAAAAATTTTATCAATTAAAAAATGAAATATTATTTCCGAATATTTTTAGTGACCGAATTTGCCCCGGCTATAGAGAATCAGCCGAAAAATGGATTAATATATTAAATTTTTTTTAATTTAACGATAAAAATATGAATCATTTTTTCAGGATTTTCGGATGGTCCATTTTGCCCCAGGTGTCATGCGTAGGCCTAAAAATGCATCAGACAATTTTAAGTTCATTAAATAAAACTACATTTCATCTCATCTTTACGATCTAATATTTTTGAATTAAATTGTATTTAAACAATTTAACAAGCAAAAAAATCATAATTATCTGAACATCAGATTTAGCACAGTGGATAGCGTCCCAGCCTAGTAATCAGAAGGATCTCAGTTCGAACCCCGGTAGCCCCCAAATAATTTTATTCGTTATTTCCCATTAATTCAGTAATTAGTTAATTACCCTCTAATGTAATGTCGATAAAAGTGTGATCAAACTTTTTTTTAATTATATTTATTAATTTAAATAATAATATTTTAGATCGAGCATTGGGTGAGCCGTGGATTTTTTGCTCCCCGAGGTTTGACCGAGGCTTGGTTTTTTGTTTCCCAAGCCTTGGCCGAGGCTCAATTTTTCGTTTCCTAAGGCTTGGCCCAAGCCTAGTTTTTTTGTTTGCCAAGGCTTGGGGACATTGTTATCATCCTAGGCCTGGACCAATCCTTGGCCCAATGCTTAGCCAAGGCTGGTGCCAAGGCTCGGAACTCTGGCATGACGACTGGCCAATGCCTGGTCCGAGCCTTGTCCAATGGTCCCTTCCTACCAGGGTTAATTACAGATTCGGTCAAGATGCGCGCGCATGTCGGATTACTCACAGTGTGATTCGTGTGGTTCAACCGTCCCCGAGAGTACTGGTTCAATTGACCCCATATGATTTTATTGAAATAATTAGTTTAAAAAAATATATTCAAGAACTATTTTACTAGAAGTAAAGCTAGAAATTTATGACTAGTATATGTAAGGAGGTATTACAAAAAAAATTTGAAGATTTCATTTGAAAATTAAAAAGTTATTAAACAATTTGCCAAGAGCTGAAATCAAAGTTTAGATACCTAAAAACAGAAAAACTTGAATTTTTTAAAGTTAAATCATCATATTGGTTCGAAATTTTGATCAGACTAAGGTTTAGTGTATTAAAATGTAATTCCAAGAGGACGAGTCATTTTTATATTTTTTTCGATTTTTTAAGCTTACTGGTTCAATTGCCCCGTGGTTCAATTGACCCCCCTCTCCCCTATATCTGCTTGGATATGAATTATTTTCGCATCTATATACTCACATACATACAGTTGGGTCTGAGAAGATATAACTCTATGTATTTATATATGCTTGGATATAAGTATATCTGCATGGATATCAATTTTTATATCTGCTGATATATAGTTGGATCTCAGCAGATATACTTATATTTTCTTGGATATCTACTTGGATATCAATCTCAATACATCTCTTTATCTGCTTGTATATGATCAGATCTACGTAGATATAATTATATATGCTTATATCTAGCTAGATCAAATATTTGGATGTATTAAGATATAAACAGATTCAGACATATCTGGTTGGATCCAAACGTTTTTTATCGGGCACTAAATGGCTAAAATAATGCACTTATGCAATCTTTGAAATTCAAAGAACAAACAATGTGTAATAAATAAAATAATAAAATTATCGACAAAATCTTTGATTTTATAAATTGAATCTTATTTTTCTACAGTCTTATTGTTTTTTTTTTTTTTTTGACACTCAGTACCCTGATTAAGCAAAATCATTTGATAGGATTAAGAAAAATTGATTTTTTAATCATTTTTCATCTTTTGAAATCGTGTATATCCCCGATAAAAGAAGATTTTTTATAATCATATATGATCATGCATAATTGTCTATATACGATCAGATCAAAAAATTGGCCAGGTCTGATCGGCAGTATTCGTTGATCAGTCATGTTCAGGTTTAATAACAACGATATTCAAATGATTGAAAACTGTCAAAATCACATGTGAAAATATCTAACCCTGCTAACCAATGCATATAGGTGACGTTAGTACGCAAATTACATGAAAATACATGCCGGTTGCGTGTTTGTGTGTGTACGTGTGCGTGAGATTGGTATGTGCCAGTGTGGGAGAGAATACAACCCTCGCGGTTTTGGAAATACCGAAATAATATCAGAATTATACGGTATAAATACTGCATGATATGGTATTACTCGAGTTATTTTAACCAGTTTTTTTGCCGTATTATTACCAAAAATTTACGAAATAAATTCAGAATATTTACGGTAATAAATCAGAAAAAATACGGTATTTTCACAGCATTAAAACCGTAATTGTACAGCATATTTATAGTATATTTTCGGCATTTTTGAAGCATCTAACCGTTCTACCCGGAAAAAAATTTATATATAATTATATTAAATTTTAATTAGTTATATCTAATTTTATATAATTACATATAACCTAATAAAGTTACATGCAATAACTATCATGAAAAATAAAATAAAAAAAAAACCCGTCAACTGGTGGACTCGATCCCGAGACCTATTGATTAAAAGTCTGATCTGATAGCCACTATGCCAAATCACTTACTTGAAAGATTGTACTAATTGTATTCACATGGATACAAACAAACTTTAGAAAATTGAAAACATCAATTTTCACAGATAGTTATTTTCACTTACATTTTTTTGTTTGAGTAAGAATTGTGTAAAACAATAAAATAAAATAAAAAATATTACATTTTGCACATTTTCGATGATTTTAAATGCAGAAGTGAACTAAAAATAAAACCATATTTTTTACAATTTTCTATTCCATCAGCGTAAATCCGGCAAAATTGCAGGATACTGACGGTATTATTATCACATAAACAACGATTTTATTATTATAACATTATCGTATAATAGTTTTTATTCAGCATTTTATTGGTGAAAATTCGGCATTTTTACAATTTTTTTACAGCATTTTTTCGGTAAAGGTTCGGTATTATTATAGTTTTTTTACAGCATTTTTTCGGGAAAAGTTCGGCATTTTTATAGTAATATTACTGTAGTAATCTGGTAAATCTTCAGCATAAGTACAGTAAGTATGTGGCATAACTACAGGAAAAAAACTGGCCAATATAACCATATTAATACCAAATTATTGCCGTATAAATGCCGAAAATTTACGGCATTTTTACGGCATTTTCAAAACCGCAAGGGAATTTTTGAAAATAATATCTCACGAATGAATTAACCGATTCAAAAAGTCTATTGAGACTTAGATCTCATTAGATTTTAATGTCGATCAGTCGTGTGGTTTCAAGGTTATTGAAAATATGAAAATTAAATAAAAATTTTATACGTTTTGAAAAATAATTTTCAGATGTTCTAACCATTCGACTTCTTAAACTTGAACTATTTTACTATATACATATATATAAATATAAACATATATTCCAGAAATTGATAACAAGAATAAAAGTAGGAAGGAATTCAAGACAAGAATTAAAACAAAATTAGAGACTAAGGATAAGATTGGAGATAAGATGAAAATTGAGACATAATATTAAAGAAAAGTTAAGACGAACTTCACGACTACAAGTGAAGTGAAAAATTGAACAAGAATAAAAAGACAGAGTAAGACGAAATTCAAGACTACAAACGAGACAAAAGTTAAGCCACAAAGTAAGACAAAATTTAAGACTACAAATAAGACAAAAATT